>KN837087.1:1049960-1200662 GCA_000827215.1 Sphaerobolus stellatus SS14
AAACGAAGTCACGTGTTGTGACACTTAAGCACGGGGCTTAACACAACAATTCTTCAATCCTATGTAACTATGATTTGGGCAGGGCCGGCAAGCAGTGGTAACCAAAGCTCTTTTTGGAGCACAGTCACAGTATTTTTAGTGAGTGAACTACAAATGTATTTAGGGTTTAAATAATTACATGAGCTCAGGTTCATCTACAGGTTCGGTTACCGTCTCTACAATATATTCTTCACTAGCTTCCATCAAAATAACATCTTGGATGTTGAGGGATACTGCCATCCAATAACCCTCCACTGCTTTCTTTTAGGGACTAGCCAATGCAGAACCATCCTTACCACTTGCTTTATCCTGCTCCGGCTTCCTCCATTTATACCAGCTAACAGTAAAGGTGACAACAACGAAGTCACCTGCATGTAGATCCCGGTCCAGCACAGGCAACAATGTATGATGGCCCAATATGAACATCGTGTCCCGGCCATCATAAGTGGAGACTAAATGCAGTATAAGTACACAAGTAAAAACTTTAGTCATAATTACTTACTGGCTTGTGCTCGGTGAACGGGGAAATCAGATGTCGCGTTCTCACTACTCCCTGATCAAAGAAAACAGTTAGCCTAGGAGATATGTATGATGCAATCAAACTATATATACCTTGAGTGAGGGTACTGAAATTTATACCCTGACAGTAACTGTTGACAACAACAAAATTACCTAAATGTCCACCAAAACAAATATTGGAAATAGCGCGTGAAAACAAGGAAAGCGGAGGTTGAGCATTGAGCTGAAAACTCTTGACAGGTGTGCCAGGAGCAGTAAGACCAGAATGAGTGACCAGACATGGCAGGAAGAAAATAGATGCAGCACTTCCATCGAAAATGACCTTGAGGTATTCCTTGGTTTGCCCGAATTCCTGACCCTTTGTGAGGTAGTTGTAAGGAATTGTTGCTAGATTCCAGACAGGCTGATCGTCTTTTATAGGTTTGCTGTCATACAAAGCAAATTTAGTGAGGCGTCTAGTATGAATTAGTGACAAGATACATATACATGAAAATAAATAAAACTTACTGCTTATTTGGAGATGCTTTAAGCCATTCTCCCAAGTCAAATGTATCGATCGGACCCATCTCTCCACCCATTTTGAGGGTGAGTGGGGATGGTTGCCTGTGTCCGCAATAAGGATAATAAGCAGTTGTCTATCAGCAAACACAACAAGGTAATGCACACTCCCCAATTAAGTGCCGAAATAATGCTCTTGATTTGATGCAATAGAGCTGACTTGCTCTCTGTCAAATCAATCTTGGTCACCACAAAAGGTTTCACAAGTGTAGGTCTGAAAGTGATAACTCAGCAAAAGGAGCACAAACAGAACAGATTTATATGCTTACCTCGTTTGGCTTTTCTTGGTTGGTGATTGTTCACTGAAAATGTCATCTTCATCATTGGCACCCCTTTTAGCGGACATGATGGAGAGGGAGGATGGACTCAGGAGGGATAGCATGAAATCAGAAATTTAAGGACAAAAAATCCGCTGCTGGAGTGATTCTTATCGACCTCAGGGGTTGATAATGCATGAACACAGATATCTGATTGTGATCTAGATTTGGATAACAACCAGTAGTCTCATGTATGGTGTGTTCTTCTTGGCAGCACAAATGAGCCAAAAAGCAAAATCATCGCAAACCCATCATCCCACGCTTTTTTTGTCAAGTCCATAGGAGATGGAAGATGGATCTGCAGACTCAGTCCACCAACACTTAGCAACTCTGGTTCACCAACCTCAGCATGGTAAGCAGATATTTATTATAACTAAAATACACCAAGTGATTTATAGATTGTACATGTCAGGTATTGATCCGAACGGTCATTTTATTATTTGTTTTATTTGACTTTTATTTTATATTTTGATTTATGCCGCATATTGGGGCTGATCACGGGTGACCCTCGGGTGCACCCTCGGATGATACCTGCAGGTATGTCGATTCACTTTGGGGATACCTCCATCCTTACAGGTGGACACCTGCAGGTATCAAATACCTATACGGGTGGTTTCTCACGGGTACCTGTGACAGGTTACCTGCAGGTACCTGTGGGTTATCTGCAGGTACCTGAGGGTTATCTAGGTGATTTCATATATATTTCCACTGCTACAGGGAGGGGGGGTCCCTATTTGCTATCCTGGACTCATATTTAACAAGTATTTCCCTTGTAGTATTGAATTAACACAAGTTTCGACATATTTACAAATACCTGTACAGGTATTCATTTAGCAAGATCAATACCTCCACCCTTATGAGTATTTAAGCGCCGGGTACCTGCAGGTGTGCAATACCCTTGATCAGTCCTACCGCATATATGCGCATGTACTCTGTTTCCATGCGGCTTTCACGTTCATTATCTAATCTTGTTTTCTGCTGATATTTTCTTATCTTGTCTTATATATTTTATCTTGATTTTCATCTTCGTTCCATGTGTTAGTGATTACTATTGATTTCAGCTGATGTATTCAACATTCTAACTTTATGTTGTTTTTCTCACCAGCTTCACTCAGTATGTTATCACACCAATTATATTCTTATGATTTAGTCTTCAATTTTATGTTTTTCCTTTTATTTCTCTGATGTCTGACTTGTATAAATACACTCATTTGTATCTACTTTCTTCAGCCAGAAATTGAATATTGAATCTCGTGTTCATTTAATCCTCTGTTCAACTTGTACTCTTGTTACTTTCCACTCGGACTTAAATCCGTTTGGATTCTCATTCTCGTTCTCTTCTCTATAACTCTTGGAACTCTGGAACTCTAAAATAGGGACAACCTACAGCTCTGCAGGGCATAACACATAAGTTGAAGCTGAGTCCCTTCAGTACAAGTCATTTGCGTTTCTGGACGGAAGCGCTATATACTTCCATGCGGACTACCAGGTGTATTCCATATCAGGATGTAACAGTACAATAGCTAGTGAACTCACAAAGTTCATGGATTTTCATTTGTCAGGTGAAAGAGCTAGCATCCAACTCTTGGGCCATGCTAAGCCGGCTGATATTGCAAGCAAGATGCATGTTAGGAAGGATGCTGTGGGCACCAGCAGGTTGTGGTGGAATGGCAATGGGGATGAGGTAGTCTTGGACATACAAGGCTTCTTAGCTGTGTGTGACCTTCCAACTTTCAGACCTAGATATTGGTAAGTCCCTGCCATTTGTATATGAAAAGTCATTACTCACACAGTTGAAGGTTCAAAGGCAAACCTCTTTCAACATCACAGGAAGTCCTATTATTTGGAGGGCCACTGGTTCCTCAGTTTGGCAATGCAATGGATGCAGTTGGGTCCATCCAAAAGCTCTTTGCATCTGTGGCAACCGAAGGATCCTACAAAGCGCTCTCATTTCAGGACATTGGCAATTCTCAAGGGCTTACATTTAGCAGCCGTTACTTCTCGTAGCCCCAGTCAAAACTTCCTTCCATCCCCATACCAGCATGTATGAATGCCAACAATATCCTATCTTCACGCTTAGGTCCCAAACTAAAGTTTACCTTTAAAAATTTGGTGACCTATTATAAGAAAGTTATGAAGGATGGGTGAGTCTACAATATCTCAAGTTCCGAAATGTGGTCACATGGATTATGTAGTGCAACAGTTTATGAGGCCTGCAGACCTAATGTTTTTCATTGAGGCCAGCTCGTTGAAGCTCAAGTTAGTTTCATGGCAATTTTGGAGAAGGATGGGAAGCACACTTTCATTCCGAAATTGAATGCACTCGTATGGCTTCATGTTGGCTGTGCCATTATGAGTCCTTATCGATCTTCCACTGTGTTACCACTTGGCTAAGTTCCTACTAGGATTTGTTAGATAATGAACTATTGAGTTCAAACTCACCGAAGATTACCCTTTGCAAATGTTTGGTCCCCTATGGAGATGGTCCGGAGATGAAGAGATTGCATGAGAGTATGGAGACTGCGGAAATGAAAGACTGATTTAAGCTTGTTGCACGTTTGTAACATAGATTATTAATAATCTTTAACGTTCATAGGATAATGCTTACGAGCGAAGATATTGGCTCCTGAGCATCAATGATTCTTGTCTGCGCCAGCTTCATTGGTACAAATGTTTGATTCTGCGCATTGGCAATGGGTGGAACTTGGTGTGAAAGAGGCTTGTCGGTGGTATGGTCATCGAAGGTTACAACACATTTACATTTGTCAAAGGTTTGATCTGCTCAGGGGCTCCTGTTGCGGCAGAAGCAGCTGCTGGTAGAGTACCTGTAGTAGGAGTAGGTGGACAAACATCAGCTTTGGGGGTGGGTGTCTGAGGAATGGAATGTTAAGAACCGTGGATTTGCTGAGAGGTAGGATATGTTACACATCAAATGCAACATATTGGGGGACGGGGCCAAAGTGTAAAAGGCTGCTCACCAATTTGGGACACTTACGAGGTTGTTCATCATCACCAGCATTGCTGAGGCTCGGACTCCATTTGATCCAGGTTGATGCTCTTAATGACATCAAGCTTGCCTTGCGAAGGAAGAACGGCCGAGATACTCAAGCTCATGATGGCCTTGTTTTGCCAGGTGACATCGCTCAGTTCTGTGCTCGCACCCATGACTGTAACATTGGTATCCTTGCCGTGGATGAAGTCAGTAAAGACCTGTGAGACTGCAGCCAAACCAGAATCAGAGTCTTGCTTGATGAGACGACCAACCAATGGCAGCTTGAATGTTGCTGTAAAGAAATTGTTGAGTTTGATGTTGCAGTAAAGAAAAATAATAAGGATATGTACATTGAGGTGCCAAGGTGAAAGTATCTGAAGCAGCAATGAGCCCCAAGAGAGTTGAACCAACAAAGTTGTTGAATGCCAGGGAGCTGAGTTCAATGCCAACTTGTGAGGGCTGTATACGTGCCTCAACAGCAAGCTCGATAATTCCAAAGGAAGGAACTTACGTTGGTAATAGTTGTCTGCAAAGTCAAGTGAACATCACCAGCAGGATTGTTCACGGGAAGATTGAAGGAGTCGATTGTGACACCGCCTTTCAGGCCATTCATATCCTTGAGATTGACGGACTTGGTAGTCAACACAACACTGGGGACGGAGATACCGAGAGCATTAACAGTTAAGTTGCTGCCAGAGATATCCCAGGTGAAGCTTTCTTTGGTTAAAAGAGTCTATAAAATTGGTATAAGCTTAGAAAGTGGTGTAGAGAAACAATTATGTACCTTGGTGAACACAGTCAAATGATCAACATCTGCAACATTGAATGTGGCAGTGACATTGCAAGTAGCACCTACATCACCCTTCAATTGAACCTTGGGCATCTGGATCGTACCCAAAGGTTGTCCGAGAAGACAATGGTCAAACCCGGACCGAAATCAATCTCAGCGTCGACTACAAAGGATTGTCAGTAAGTTTATCTACACAAAAATACATAAATATGAACTTACAAGGACCAGCATTGGTTATGGATCCCTTAAGTGCAGTTACTGGTCAAAGATAGATACCGTAGTTTGAAACTAATGTTTCGCCGCAAACTTACCAAATGAGGTCTGTTGGGGGTTCGAAATGATAACTGTATTGATACTGCATACAAATTCACATTAATATTATTCGAGCAAAAATTAAATAGAAACCACATACCTCAATTCTGATCCAGTAATAATCTTCTGCACAATAGGCTGTGCTAAGATTGTCAGCAACATATTTAATGATTCATCTGTCTTGACGGGTACACTCGATTGCGTGAACTGCAACGACGTGGCATAGTCACCTATTATAAGAGAGAGTTTAGTACAAGAAGACAACAATAACAATCAGCAGCGTTATTAAGTAAGCGCAACTATACATACCAATCGAAACAGCCGATGTAAGTTTAATATCAGACTGCAATTGAGTAAATGCCTTGTCCATGAAGCTCGGTAGATCAAAGTTGCTAAATAGGCATATAATGAGTATGGTAATAAACACGTGAAAGGCGTATGTAGCTCATGAGAGAGCAATAATATAGTACAATGTACGTACTTTGCAAAGAAGCAGTCTCGAGTAGGCTACTGTTCAAAGCTGGGAGTGTGGCATCAATGTTCAAAGTCTTGAACACATCAAGGAGTGAAGCAACTTGCATGCTGCCGTCAAAGCCAGCAATAGTAATAGTGATGTCCTTTCCGCCGATGAAGTCATTAAGAGTCTGTTGACCTTGCAAGTTCAGGTTGGGAGTGAAGCTACCGATAGTCTCCAACTTGTTGTTACCCATGGTGAGTGATAAGTTAGGGAGAAGGGTTGTACTGATAACTGAGCCACTGCGGAGGAGTTGGAGAGCTAGATAATTTGTTAATAGGCAATGGGATAAAATAATTTAAAAAAGGACTCACTAAGATCACTAGTATTGAGGTTCGTAACTATGTCCCAGGCTCAACATCCCCTACTGTGTAAAACTCCAAACGAGAGGATGTACCAGTGATAGCCAAATCAATGTGATTGGTCATTCCACCAGTAACATCCATGGTATAATGGTGGTACTTCCCTTCAATCCACCAAGACCTTTCAACTTTGATGGAATGCTGAACTTGATAGGATTTAATGTCACAGCACCAATAGCGAGGTTTGAATTCGCGTCCGCCTGACCAACAAGAGGCCATCACAAACGAGTTAAATGTTGCGTGGCTGTCATCATGAATGAGAAGAGGGCTATTGTTGAGCGTAATATTGATGTTGCCTTCAGTGTCCATTTATAGCAGATGCCAGTATGTTCTAAACTCAAAGAGCGAATTTTTTTATTAGAAAGAACATTAGTAAGAACATCCTGAAGAACATCTAATTTTTCAGTTGGAGAGAGAGAAAGTCTGGCATTGAAAGGATGAGATAATGGTGGACTGGAAACTATAGTGCTCAAAGAAACAGTAGAAGCAGGAGATGGAGCAGTAGAAATCATATTAGCTTCAATGCCAGATGTATTGGCTTCAGAGCCGGATGAATTGGCTTTAATGCCGGATGAATTGGCTTCAGTGCCGGATTTATTGGCTTCAATGCCGGGTTTATTGGCTTCAATGCCGGAGTTGTTATCGGCTTCACAGCCAGGTTCACAGGTCAAAGGAAAAGTGTGAGAAGGGCAGTATTTATTATGAGGATACATGAGGAGCGGAGAGGCAGAAAAAATGATGGTAACGGTAACCAACGGAGTCAAGAAAACTTACTAGACAACAGCAATACATGTGCCCAAACAAAACAAAACAGACCGTGGGACACCTGGCGACCTGCGTGAGGTCAAGCTGCAAAAAGCGCGGCGGTAGCTAGCAACCAAACAAGATCAAACAGACCGTGGGACATCTGGCGACCTGCGTGAGGTGAAGTTGCGAAACGCCACGGTAGCTAGGAACCAAACAAGGACAAATAAACCGTGGGACATCTGGCGACCTGCGTGAGGTGAAGTTCCAAAACGCGCCATGGTAGCTAGGAACCAAACAAGAACAAACAAATGAATTTCTTATAAGAACCAAAGCTAGAGCTTTGGTAATAAGAAATATATATATTTAAAATAAGTAATCTGTAAACACAATTTTCCGAATCTGTACTACCTTAGAGTATTAAGGTAGGTATATCAATTTCTCTGAGCCATTCGTGAAGTTTTACAACCGCATGGGTTGTCCACGAGGCCTCTAGTGGTATTACTTAGAAGAAGTCCGATTACATGAGCGCTACTCGACTGTATATAAGGGTTCACAAGATTCTAGTTGGCCAATAATAATCCCGCCCCAGGGCGTGCTAATTTATCATTGGTTCAATACTAATTCTGCTTCTTTCTAGACTTCTAACACTTAAAATTCCACAAAGGATCTCTTTCATTATATACATGCTTGCATTCAAGCATCATGATCCCCATCAAACTGCACACCTCTCTACCACGTCTATTGAATATTCTGAGAGGAGTTCATGAGTCTGTAGCAAGGAACCGTCAATAACTCAAGTGTATCATATTAATGGGAGATGACCCGGGACGTACCACTGCGGATGGGTGACCAGCTAAAAAGAAAACGAAGAGTGAAATTGTTAGTGCGATCTAAGAGCATATAAGAGACTGGGGATTTACTTACGAATATAAAATACCGAATGATCAGGATCGTCACATCCGAAATTCGTGGTATTTTGTGATGCTAGGCAAGTCTAGTATATCAATGATATCAATAACATAATGACAATTATATAACTTGTAGGCTAATTGACGGAACCTACATAATTATTGTACCCAAATACACCCATCGACGAATTAACAGCGCCGAATAAATGCGCGAGGTTGACCGCTGCGAAGTTTATTTTATTGCCTGGATGATGTTCACGCTCTGTGCGGATTTTCTGTAGACCTGTGAAGATGCGGTCTTGGAAGGCGTTTGTATTGGGGTCGGAGAAATAGAGCTGAAGTTAATTAACTGGTTATCTAGACTGAAACAGGAAGGAATACTTACCCAGTGAATGAGGAAGTTTCTGGCGCCGTTGTCGATTAGGAGGTTGAGTTGTGTTAGCTGGAAGACCATAATAATTTACTGAGGGTGTTAATTATGATAAGAATAAATTCTTACATAGCTATCTGAGGCAGCAGTCCAATTTCCTCCTCCCTTTAGTAACTCACAATTAGCGTGTAATCACTGAAGAATAGACTTTCCTAGGACTCACGATGAGAAATTGAGCACGATCACTTAAAACCAGTCTTAAATCCTAATTTAAAATAAAGAGAATGAAGTTAAACTCACTTTATTCCTGAATATTTAGGCAGTTAGCATGTCATATGGCGATAAATATTATGCTTTTGCTTACCAAAAGCAACCAAATACAACGTCTCTTCCGGGTCCAAATCTGACAAAAACCGTCCCTGCTGCAAAAATAATCTCACTTCGTCCACAAAGCCAACTCTCAACAGATTATCAGATGTAAAAGTCTAGCCCACGTCCGCATACAATTAGTCAGATTCTCCCTCGACGCCATTAAAAATGAATTACTCACAGGCCCATTCCTCGTCGTGTTCCAAACGCTCAGATCAACAACCGCTCCTCCAACCGCATAATCAATCACTTTCGCGCCCAGTATATTACCTAGTGCTTCAGGCCAAACATATCCATTACTCGCCCGCGCACGCTCGTTATTTCCGAACCGGGCTCCAGCACTAGGATTTGGAGGGAAGACAACGGGTGCGAAGGGGATAGTGCCGTTTGAGCCGTTGCTGGTCCAGCTATCGCCGAATGCGACAATTGTCCTGAGTGAGTATTATGTTGTGAGGTTTATTTATTTTTGGTGAAGAATTAGGTATAAGACTAACTTTGTAGCGTTCAATTTTACTCCAGTGTTGATCTCTGCGAAACCGACTGGATTTGAAGCTGTACAAGCTGGGGAAATGGCGAGTTTGATTGGCTGGGTGCGATTAATAGCTGTGATTACTTGCGGCCCGTTAATAATATGGCTGAGATCGTAAAGTTGAGTCCCCAAGACAGCATATATGCCAACTTGAAGGAGAAGAATAAGCAGGAGGGAAGTCCCTGGAAACATGTTTGGAGAAACTACGAACTCACCCTCTTGCAACCCCAAGTATATATATTATTCTTTTCTGGAATGGCATCATATGTCTGCTGTATATCCTCAGTGGCGGACCGGTTTAGACGCGCGAACGATGGTAGACACTTTCAGGCGATGCGCGTGACTTCCAACCAGGTGTCCAATCATTTGTCGCTTATATTTATATTTATCGAGAACACTGAAGTATGCATCATTGGCAAGGCAAACTTGAATATGGGAACAGAAGTAACATACTTGCAAAGAACAGCTGGTATATACACAATGATCGCACAATAAATTCCTTGATTTACTCGCACAATAAATTACTTGATTTACTCGCAGAATAACAATATTCTTATTATTACTCGTCCTCACAACAATAGAACCCGAATTCGACTTTCGCGTTTCATCACCTCACCGAACCGATGCCATCAATTTATATATTGAACTCGAGCGGCTGAAGGAGGTCCAACGGTGTCTCCCCATCCCTCTAGGATCTTCTGTGTTATCGTTTATGTCGAATATCGGCTATGAGTTGCTAGTCTATTGCATAATGCTCCCTTCGAAAGTAGGATGCAAAATAACATTTGTCTTTCCGTTGGATGTTCTGGCATTCAAGTTCAGTTTGGGGAACGGCGAAACCACCGCATCCTTGACCTCGAAACTCAAATCGGCATTACTGGTATATGCCGTGATTGAATATCTTGGAGAGTCGCCTGGAGAAGATGCGGAGGAGAGTAAAGATGCAGATGACTTGATAGGTCTAGACATCACGACGATGTTTAGCAGATCGCTTTCCTTAGAAGGAAACGGCTCGATTTACTTACTGGTTGTTTGAAGAATGAGTTAGTAGGATTAAAGTCATTCTCGTTCTGCATAATTTCATGAACAATAATAGCCTCATTGCTGATCTTCAATGTAAGACGGTCAGAGACGTTGAATATTCCTTCGATGCGAGCATAACTGGTTTCCAAACTGGCAGTGGTTGCCGAGAGAGCCTATGGCACGTCCTTCAAAAGATATTCAGAGGACACAGTTTTAAAACGCTTACTTCGACCTTAATCGGGGAACCCGAAGTGAAAAACTCAATTGAGTTGAATTCCACCAGTCCTTTCAGATCTGCGATGTGATGGGCCCAATAGGCATTTATCACAGTCCTAAGGACATTGACCGAGAGAGGTTTACCATTTACGCCAGGATGAGGAAAGCGAATAATAGTTTCGAAATTGACAAGTATGCGGGATATACGGGTCTATGAAACACTGAGGACTCAAAAAGAGGCAACAACAAAACGTTAAATACGCACGAAAAATTCTATTCCGTTGCTGCCGTCTTGATGAGCCAAAGAGCATATATTGATATGACCAAAGGCAGATTTGGATGATGCACGTAAAACAATGCCCGCGGTTTGTTGGATAATTCAAAGCGCAGGGAGCTATAAGCAGAGGCTCCTCAATTAATGAAATAGAGCAATTTGGATGCGACGGGTAGAGAATAATTGGCCTCGTGGGTATAATCAGAGCCTCGAAGGGAAGAATAGACTGGTTTATAGCACAACGCAGAGTTGGGATCTGAATCTTTATTAGTAGGATCAGCTGGTATTCCCTGTATAAATAAAATATTAAATGTAATAATACAGAGTTCAAAATAAATAACTGTTCACCTTGTCTCCCGTCCACACTACCACTACCACGCTCACGTAGATGGGGAACGCAATGATGCAGAATGCTCCACAAAAATTTCTGGCTGTCCATCGTCGTGGATTCAAGTTGATGCGGAGGAGGTACTAGTAGCTGGTATCCCTGCGACGGCGAAGGAGAAGGACGTGGCATCTTGGGTGATATGGGAGAGTGAACTAAGTTGCGTATAGTATTGGATACGTCGGCGATGGCAGCGTTCAAGGAGAATTGTCCCTGATAGAGGAAGAACTTGAAGGATTGGAACCCGGGATAGTTCGGAGAAGTTAGGATCGGGATCCGAATCGTTTGTGATCACCCCATCTTTATGAAATTATAGTTGATAGCGGCTCGAATACACTGCGCCGCAGAAGAGACGCAGTTTGACAGAGTTCGACGCAGTTCGCTGGGTCCTAAATTCAATCACGCGGAGCTCACTTTTATAACTATCATGATTAAAAGCCAACCAGACGCAGCAAGCACCACCGAGCCATGGTCCCAGATAAAGCACGATCGCGTCCAATTGTTTATTATTATATTTATCCAATAATCCTACAGATAGAGCATTGCGAAAGCGACAACGCGAACAGAAAAACAGAGACGCGCTTGCAAATTTCTTTTTTAAAAGAGTAAGTGGGATTAAAATTACAAAAACTACTCCAAGAAGGAAGGAATAAATCATCCGATTTACTCACACCAACGTCACAGTATTCCTGGCATTTGTCGTCCTCACAAGGACTGAGCCAGAATTCGACTTTCTTTTGTCGTCACCCCACCAAACCGACGCCGTCAATTTGTTCTTCGAAATTGAACTCAAGGAGGTCCAACGGTGTCTGCTCTTCCCACTAGGGTCTTGTGTGTCATCGCTTGCGCTGAACTCAGTGTATGAGTTGCTAGTTTCTTGTGTAATGGTCCCCTCGAAAGTAGGATGTAAAGTAACATCTGTCCTACTGTTCGATGTGCGGGTAATCAGATCCAGTTTAGGAAACGGCGAAACCACTGCATCCTTGACCTCAAAAGTCAATTTTCCATTACTGGTATCTGCAGCAATTGAGAATCTTGGAGGGCCACCTGAAGAGGATGCAGATGAGAATAAAGATGCGGATGATTCGATGCGCCTGGACATGGCGTTTAGTATATCGCTTTTGGAAAGAAACGGATCAATTACCCATTTGTTGTTCGAAGTATGAGTTTAGTCGGTTGAGCGTCATTCCTGTTCCACATATTTGCATGGGTAGTAATGGCTGCATTAGTGGTTTTCAACGTAAGATGGTCAGAGACGTTGAATGATCCTTCGATGCGGCCATTAGTGGTTTCTAAAATGGCGCTGGTTGCCAAGAGAGACTAAGGGTGGCAAACTCTTCAAAATATGTTCAGAAAATACAAATTAAAAAAACTCACTGCGGCCGTAATCCGGGCATTCGTGGTGGTAAATAGAACAGAATTAAATTCCACAAGACCCTTCATATCCGTAATGTCATGCGCCCAATTCTTCATCGCGGTCCTGAGGGCAGTGACTGAGAGAGATTTACCGTCCACTTCACGAGGAAAGCGAACAATAGTTTCGAACTCGACAACTCTGCGGGAAGTAATACTCTCGGGAGTCTTAAAAACAAAACAAAACATGAGGTTTCAACTCGATGTAACGGCAAAGCTTTTAATACGCACGAAAAATCCTACTCCGTTGCTGCCATCGGTATTAGCCAAAGAACATACATTAATATGATCAAAAGTAGATTTGGATCGGGCATGTATGAGAGTCTCAACCTCGACCAGTTCTCCAGGTTTATCGGATAATTCAAAGCGCAGGGAACCATGAGCATAGCTTCCCCGAGAAATGAAGTAGAGATATTTGGATGAAACAGGCAGAGAATAGCTGCTCTTGTAGGTATAACCACTGTAGCTAGAGGAAGACTCGACTGGTTTCTTGCAAGAAGCAGAGTTGGCATCTGAATCTTTAGGACCAGCTGGTACTCCCTGTATAAATTAAATGTGAGAATAAATGAAAGGCTCAACTCCAATAGCTGCTTACCAGAATGTCTTTTGACCCCCCAACTACGATCACCCTGACCGTGCTCGCGAAAAGTAGATAGATGAGAACGGCAATGCCGAAGGCTGCACAAAACCTTTTGGCTGCCGATCGTTTTGGGCGCGATTGGGCCGGAGAAGGTAACAGGTACACCTGAGACGATGTACGGGGGGAATTGTGCATCTGAGGTGATATGGGAGAGCGAACGCTCGAGTCACTGGGTTGCGTGTAGGATTGTATATACGAGGGCGGTGGCTGCGTCCAAATAGGATTGGTCCAACTGGTAGATGAAGAGCCAGGAGGATTGGAACTGGGAGGAGTGGCCGTCGACTTGGAGTCGGAATCATCAGTGACTACCACCATTTATGAACTTGCGGTTAGAGAGCGGTTCTATATGGTACTGCGCCGCGGAAGGAACGCAGTTAGCTGCGCCTGCGGGTAATCGCCCTGGGTTGTTTTTATAGCATAAGTCAGCACAAGTCCGAGTCGACCACATGCAGATGCCGGCGTGCCTCCAAGACATCAAGGGGCCGTGTGACGGCGCGTTACGGAATTGAGCAAATAAAGCTAAATACTTCCCACGCCAGTCACAGAATAACATTTATGCAAAGTTCATTCGAGCTTTCTAGCAGGTCTTCCCGATATCTAGTGCTCTTGTCATTCTCAGTAGCTTTAACATTCAATAACAAATTAATAAATTCTTGTAAGATAGACCATATTTCTGTGTGTAGATACGACTGTGTGAGGCCTTAAGTAAGTACTCGTTATGTGCTAAGTATGTCATGATGCAACCGGAAAAAACCACTAAACTTCAGGTAAAATCCTGTGTTACTATGCTCATCAAGCTGATCCCCATAATAAACCTCATTCCCTCGAAGAAACCCATTATCTCACTATCCCCAGCATTTCAATATGTTGCATGGCGGCGTCGACGTTGTGGAAAATTGTATCGGCACCGATGAGACGAATAATACAACCCTTCTCAAACGAAGTTCGAACGTTTGGTTTAAGGTGAGTGATGAACACACTGACACCACGGGCCTGCCAGATTGTGAGCCTTTCAGGTATCAAATGTGATGAAGCTATTTACCCTGTAAGCCTCAAGAAGTTCATAAAATATTTGCACCGCCCTAGATCAATGTAAATCAACTATCAGAGAATTAGAAGGTTGACAGCCTCACGTTGCATCACATGCTTCGACGTCAGCAAAATGGAATACTATAATTTGGGCCATTGCGCGTGTTGGGGCCTCGGATGGATGTTTACGTTCTATCCCGTATAGTTCTAACCGTCTTAATCGCTCTACAAAAATATATCAGATAAAGAAGTAAATAACGTCAGCATCTGGCGGAAATACCTTTCATCTGTTCTGAGTTGGCTAGTCAGGTCAAAAAATATTAGCAAACATTGCTCCATTAGGCCGAAAGGTATGGCATACCGAAATCGAGGCTTTCCCTGACTCGCACAATAAGCACACCCGGAATGGGCTCCACGGCTTCCGGATTTTCGTGGATAGGCTTCCATTGATCTGTGCCAGGTATGCGACCCTGTTCTATAAATCAGAAAAATCCTGGAAATCGACAACAGTAAACGTACTAAGATGGTCATACGAGGTTGAGAGCTCTTCTTTACGACGAGTAGAAGTGAAATCGCAATGCTACTTAGTACACCAACTTCGACGCTCCATGCAAGCGTGAGGACCATTGTCAACGCCATGAGACCCAACTCTGTCCATGCTCCCATCCTACAATAACGCCGGTCAATATCGTCATACTGGAGAAGTTGTGACCTCTTACTTATAATAGAATATTACATCGTGAGGAGCTTCGATCACCAGACCCCACACTATTAGGCAAACGCTGCGGATGCTTATCAGTATTATGAGAAGCAACAGCATTGAACACAACACACATAGCGTTTAGAACGGGCTTCGGCAGAAAGAATAGATACGGAAGCAGGAAGAATGTAGCAAGAAGAACGAGTGCCGAACAGACGATAGAGGCCATCTGTGAACGACCGCCACAATCGCCATTTAAACGTGATCTAATATGCATGTTATTAGGCATCCTTATCGAATCAGAAAAGACTATAATACCGAGTGATAGAACCATATGCTGGCAGTGTGCCCGGGATGAATGAGCCAGCTAGATTTCCAGCACCTAAAGCCATAATTGAAACAGTCTGAATATATACTTGAGGTTTAACATACCTATTGCAACTAGCTCTCGATTAGGACTGATGGAATGTCCAAAGCGAACAGAGTTTTGCTTCGCGGCTGCGATAGAGTCAAGGAAACCGACAACAGAAATTAAGCTAAACGATTCGGATCAATAAGAAATGTCAGTACCGGACAAAGAAGTACATACATAGCTGTGGATGCGGTTCGTTTGAATAGCCTATAGTTGAGCTTGTCTATAGGGAATGCGAGCAAAGGTGTGTCGGCCAGAGGTTCTACATGACCGAGGATATCAACGCCTTTCCTATCCCATCTAAGAGTCTTGCATAAAGCTATAAGTGCCTCCATATCAATAAAATAGACTAAGTGATGGGTTGTAATACATACTTGTGGATAATATGACAACCAGAAGGACTTCCGGTACCCACTTCAGCCAAGCCCAGCGTTTATTGGCATTCCGCTTTATTGCTTTAGCAGCCAGAAGGATGGCCAAGGTACCAAACCCTATTGCCGCTGAAAGCCAATGCGTTCGAGGAAATACGAATACATAGCGAAATATGAAAATCGCTTTATCAAGTGTTGTATGTGGCGGAATGCCTGTGACAGGATCGTCCTCAAACCCCGCGAGACCCAAAATGGGAACCAATTGTTCTCTGTCAAAGATGAATCCATCATTCATAATTGCATCAACGATCATCTGTTTATGAACTTACATGAGAATAACCACACCCTAGACGACCATCAGGTTGAGTAAAGGTAGCATAATAAACCAAGACTTACCACTGCAGTTACAAATCCTCGCAGCAACGCGCGACTCAAGATCACATCGATGAAACCAAGGCGAAATAATCCCAATGCAAATGTCATAAGTCCCGCCTAGAATTCGTCAGATTGGAATGCATTTGAACCAGGAAGTAGACATACCTGAAACGTGATTATAGTACCGACGGCAGCAGCAAGTTTCTCTGGATTACTCTGGGCCCAGGAGATAAACGAAGCGTCTTCGTCTGTAGGATGCATCAAAATGTCCCGCACTGCCTGTCCAACAAGTAGTGACAGGGAAGCTTCTGGAGCTACATCGTGCGATAAAAGATCTTAGTTGGGTAATCTATAGACAGAGTGATGCGACATACCGACATTCAATTGACGGGAAGTACCCAGGATGCTATAGAGCAGTCCGGGTATGGCTGCTGAGAATAATCCGGTGAGGGGACTAAGTCTCGCCAGTGAAGTCGCATATGATATAGCTATGAGGGACGTCAACGTTTATCCAATTCAAAGTAACAATATGCGCACATTGTGGGACGAGCAGGCAACCAACCGTCACTCCGGCAAGGCAGTCACCACCGAGTCTGGGAATCCGATGGTGAGACAACCCGTACTTCCAGAAATGATATTAATCTCGAAACCAGACTTACAGCGATAGGGAATAGTTGGGTATCCAAGATGTTCCTTCATTGGCCAATATAAGCAAACGAACGTTCGAAAACGAGGAAATGTCATGCCTGGAAGATAGTATCCACTTCGAAGTTTGAACTTCTCCCATACGGTATGTGAACGACGGCTAGTAGTAGGCGGTGGAACTGGTTTAGAGTTAAGTAATGCTTTATACGCCGAGAAATGCTACTCACTGTCTATACTTCCACGGTCGGGATCGTAGACCACGTCGAGACCGCGGATTGACGACTCTCGCGAATTGTCCATGTCGACAACTCTAGGATTCCTCCTGAACGGATTGGCCGACGACGAGGCAGTAGGACTGCTAGCCATGGACTGCGTGATAAGGTGTAGAGCAGAGATATATAAGGAGGCGCTGCGGCCTTTCACTCCCGGGATTCCTTCTTACGTACGAAATTAGCGGCATGACCAGTACTTCCCTTTCGGGAAATTGCCAGCGTTAACATCCTTCGAGTCACCATCTCCCAGATTTAACCTCGCTACTATCTACTCTTGCTGTCAACTCCTCTTTCTTTCCTTTCACCATGTCTTTAAAAGTATATGTCGACGAAGTCATAGGTGTCGATTCTCCTGATCACGGCTCAACCAATAAGCCTTACCAAACCGCCGCATATGCACTGTTCGTTGGTGACGCTGCTAACCCTCCGCTTATCTTTGTTCGTGGAAAGGGCGCCGATGAATATGTGGAGATAACGCAGAGTGCTCTCAAAAAAGCGAAGAAAGGTGCTGAAGGACTCGAGAAGAAGGCTAAGAAAGCTGGAGAATTAAAACTTCGTGAGGAGCAAGAGAAAGGAGCAGAGGCTGAAAGATTGCAGAAGAAGTTAGAAGAGAGTAAGAAAATTGTCTTAGAAGAGGATCCTTCACTTCCTAAAGCAACGAAGGTTTGCATATACTCTGCATTGTATCCTAAACATCCTTATCTTTCTGTTGTAGGCTAAGATCGGAAACCTGTTGCCCTTGCGCTCGAAGCGTGCCCGTGTCCTTGGATGGGTACATCGGTTACGCGACCAGAAAGGAATCATCTTCATCGTTCTCCGTGATGGTACTGGCTATCTTCAGGTTGTCCTTACTGGACCTCTGGTACGACTACGTTCTTCCTAGAAGACGACGAGCTAAGATCACCCCCAGGCTCAAACATATGATGCTCTGACACTGAATACCGAATCAACCGTCGAAATTGTTGGTACGCTGCAAGAAGTTCCAGAAGGCAAAACCGCTCCCGGCGGACACGAACTTGTTGCCGATTACTGGCGAGTCTTAGGTGCATCCCCAGGAGGCGCAGACGCGTTCTCCAACCGCGTCGCTGAAGTAAGTAGCTGATCTATATTTAATCTCTAGCCATATTCATATTCCTGCAGAACAGCGATGCCGGTATCCAGGCTGACATGCGCCATTTAGTGCTTCGCGGAGAAACCGCCTCCAGTGTTCTTCGTCTTCGCTCCCTCCTGCTCAGTGCATTCCGCGACTCGCTCACTTCTCATGATTTGCTAGAAGTTACACCTCCGTGTCTCGTGCAAACCTCAGTAGAGGGCGGTGCTACACTGTTCGGATTGAACTACTATGGCCAACCTGCCTACTTGACCCAAAGTTCCCAACTCTACTTGGAGACTTGCTTACCCTCCCTGGGTGATGTGTTCTGCGTCCAGGAAAGCTTCCGTGCTGAAAATAGGTCCGTGACTTGGCACTTTCAGATAGTGCCTTTAACTGACAGTCTTCTTTGACAGTCATACGAGACGCCATCTCAGCGAGTATACTCATCTTGAGGGAGAATTGGCTTTCATCACCTTTGATGAGTTAATGTCCCATATTGAGACCATCGTATGTTGCTTAAACCTATCGTTTGAATTCTGCGTCATTAATGTCTGTCATAGATCTGCGAAACAGTAGACCGTCTCATGGCTGACCCTGTCGCGTCCGCTCTTGTCAAGCAACTCAACCCCAACTTCGTTGTTCCCCAACGTCCCTTCCTCCGTCTATCCTACGCCGATGCCATTAAATGGCTTGTTGAGAGGGGTATTAAGCGTCCTGCAGAGGATGCTGATGGCAACGTTATCAAAGACGAGCAGGGTAACCCAGTTATGGTCGACCATGCGCTAGGCGATGATATCGCTGAAGCTGCTGAGCGTCAAATGACCGATATCCTTGCCCAACCCGTCTTCCTCTATGGATTCCCGAAGGAACTCAAGGCCTTTTACATGAAGGCAATGCCAGGCACTGGCGAAGGTGGTCAGGTTTATACCGAGAGTTGTGACTTGCTCATGCCTAACGTTGGAGAAATTGTCGGTAAGTATAATAAACCCTAATTTCTCCGCAAATGTCTCATGCGCCGCTCGTAGGTGGTTCTATGAGAATTTCCGATATCGACGAGTTGCTTGCTGCGTACAAGCGAGTTGGCATTGACCCTGCACCATATTATTGGTTCACTGACCAGCGCAAGTATGGTACCTCTGAACATGGTGGATATGGTTTAGGTGTTGAGGTACCTTGTTCGCATATCTTTTGACGAGGAGCAACTTCTGATCTGTGTTTTCTAGCGTTTCCTTGCGTGGTTGGCTAACAGGCATACTGTCCGTGAATGCTGCCTCTACCCCAGGTTTGTTTATCTCTCTTTTGATATGCATGATGTGTTGCTTAGTGTATTTTAAGGTGGCCTGGCCGTGCAACTCCCTAAAGAAAGCGTCCCAAATCCCGTGCTATCAATGAAGAATTCATATTATATATTACTTTCCCTAATGCTCTCATCCTACTCTTGTTAGATCCTTGTTTGTGTGTCAATGTGATTTCGTGTGTCAATCTTAAATTTAACTTATTTCTCACTGGTGTTTCCGGGGAAATCCCTTATAACGGTATCTGGTGATATCTCTCGATATCTTAGTAGATTTTTTCGTGGTGTCATTTTATCTTTTACAATATACGTCTAGGGCATTTAGCGTTCGCATTCACTGGCCATTCTTTTGAAATTTCTTTGATGTTAGAGAATAACTGCCAAACATGTACAAATTTGCTCCCGCTTGAGCACAGCCACGGCTTCGCTGAAATATCTCTAGTTTCCATCCTGACCGCGCCCCTGCAGAGTCCAGGAGAGTCCATTGACCCCGAGTTCGGATAACAACTCGCACGATATCGCACCGCCCTATAATTACAACCTGACATTCATTCTCTCTCCTTCACACAGATCTCTCCAACCTCCACCTCAGCATCCCAAGTATGCTGCAAATCTCGAGATTCTCGAGGTCTTTCCTCATCGTAGTCGTCGCATTGTTCCTCTTTGCTTCGCTATTCGTATTTCGGGCTCCCATAATGGCGTATAAAGACCCCTGGACGGGTAGAATCTTCGGTGAAGGCGGCGTGGTTGCAGGCGACCATATCCAGACAAACGTCCAATTCGACGATGTTGCGGGGAAGGTGATCATGCCCAAGCTTGGAAATGCGACTGCAAAGTAGGCGTAAACGTGCCAATATCTGAAGCTTACAGTGCTTATTTTTTGGATATAGAGCTGAATTGGGTCGTGCTACGTGGAAGTTATTGTGAGTATTAGAACGTTATGTCCTTGGTTCGTGTATCAATAACTTTCTTTCAGACACACGATGACTTTGAGATATCCTGAGGTAGATACTTCTGTGCAGTATCTCGAATTCCTTTAACATTTTTCTTTATAGCATCCAACCGAAGATGAACGCAGTGCTCTATCTTCCTACTTCTACTTACAGTCTCGATTATACCCTTGCGGTAAGCCTCATATGCTCCGGTCCATTTCAACTGATCTAATGAAATTTCGATCACAGGTGAATGTGCTGCCGAGTTTCAACAATTACTGAAGAAATGGCCCCCACAAGTGAGTCACTTTCTCTTTAGGTTGGCTCTTCATCTTATATTTTCTATGTAGACGTCTTCCAGAAAAGCCGCAGCAGGCTGGCTATGCTTTCTCCATAACCAAGTGAACGAGCGATTAGAGAAGCCGGAATTTGATTGCAGTACCTTGGAAGCTCTATACGATTGCGGGTGTGGAGACGAAGACGAAGCCTCGAAGAAGACTAAGGAAGATCCAGTGGTGGAAGAAAATGCTGGTTTCGAGATTATTCGGGGCGGATGACGTTCTTTAATTTATGTATTATTACTAGGGGTAAGAGAGATGTAGACATTGTATTTCTTAGTATCGATATCGTAATCTAATCCATATTACATCCGTACACATTCTGAGCAACTCCCTTCCAAGTATCTGGGCTGATAGCCCATTCCGCTGCATAATCGACTTCTAAGTGATGTAACCGTTTCCCAACAATAATCAAACTGTGTAAAGGTTCTCCAAAGATACTGGGGTCGGCATTTTGCAATTCTTGCAGGGTTCCCGCAACAATCCGTTGCTCATTGCCACCTCCTACTCGCGCTATTCCGATAGCAAGAGTCTCGGTGGGTTTGAGAACCCCTCTATCACGTTGTTCCTCTGTCTCCAATATCTGAGATACTGCCACAGGAATTGACATGTATCGCGGAGGCTCATAGATCTTACGACCTCTGTGGACGAGATCAGATGACTGTACGAATTAGTGCATAATTCTATCATACCTTGCCAAATTTTCTTCACTTTGTTCTTTTACTTTGATGTCAAGCAAGACTAGGGTATGCATGCCAAGATTGACGTTTTCTGCAACTCGGTCATACCAACTGTCCGGCTTCCAGTTTTCCGTGTAGAAAGGTAGAGAGACTGTTTGTCCAAAGTTATATAGTTGGAGTCCACAAGCTCCGCAGGCATTCATAATTGATGCATTGTGGATTACACGAGTAGGAATATTGAGGGCACGAGCACGAAGAAGAATATCTGAATGTGTGGTTGCTCTGACATTTGGATCTTCATTAGACATTCATAGAACATATTGATATGAGCTACATACCCAAAAGGATCTCCAACAACGAGCAGCGAAACGTCTACTTCGGCGGCATCTTTAAGTATACTGTCACTGTCTGTTTCGACCAGATCCCGATCCGCTAATATCAGCTCTTTTTCATAGAATGCTTCCTTAAACTAAATAAACAGCCATTCATCATGATCCAAAGATAACGTGCATAAGTACCAGTTTTTCTTTCTGGATCATCAAGATACTTGTGTAGGCTTCAAGGTAGACTCTCGAAGAGTTTTTAATTGCCTGAACAAAGTTTTAGGAATGGAATGGTATTGCTGCTAATGTGTTATTTACTTCAAGGCCTCGAAGCGTAACATCCTTTTCATCACAAAGACCCAGACCGATAATGTAGAACATAGCAATGGAGAGGGCAGATGGAAGAGATGGATCTTGGCGCTAATCTAATCTCATGTTGCGTCTTTGCGCTTCAGACTAACACTCTCATTCTCCCCGTTCTCTACGACTCTAAGCATTCTTGATGTCGATAACAACTGAGGATATCTTCGATGGAAATTAGCAGTTGGCTATCGATCATCCTTCGGCATGTAAATTACGGATATCCTGCTCTTAGAGTAGTGGTTGGGCTCACCAATTTAAGCCATTCGTCATTATCTCAGAACAGAAAGGTACAGAATTATTACCCTGCGATGATATATGATACAAGTGCAAACACATCAAATGCGAAGTTGGGGCTTGTCCAGGGAAGTCTATCCTTCAAGTCACCCGTAACTTAATCGTTTTGTAGCCAGAACGTGAAACAGTCGTCCTTCTGACCGTGCCGCAAAACAAAAGGATCGATCGATTCTGCGCAATGCGTCGAACCGATTAACCTCGCCCGCGTCCTCCGCGTCCTCCACGAGCAGAAGGCCCGCGCATACCACCTCGACCTTGAAAACTCGTTAGTCCAGATACCATGCTCAAACAGATCAAACATACCTCTCTGAGGTGCACCTCGACCTTACATGTAATGTCAGAATACTGGTGTTAGCGAAGGAAAAGTCGCGCTCACCTCGTGCACCACCACCGCTACCACCCCGAGCTCCTCGCGAAGCTTCACGGGCACGGTTTTGTTCTTCTTTGACCTCATCCAATAGAACATCCGGTACTCGCAAATATTTTATCTTAAAAACGGCATGAGACGCGTCGGAATGACTTGCAGTAGGTGTACATACCGTGCTTCCGCGAATGTAGCATTCCTTCAATTTCCAGAATCTATCACCATCCGGATTCGTTTGGTAGACTTCTCTTAAGGTAATATTCATGAAATTGTCACAATTAACCAAATGTCCGTTGAAAGTTTCGCCATTCTTGAGTTCAACCAACTAGCACGGAAGTCAGGATTTGCTTCGAGCATTCAAGCATAACTGACCATAGGCTTGTTTTGCGCGGCATTAAGAAGTGATAAGGGTAACTATAATAAATGTATCAAAAGAGAACAAGATATGATTCAATGGAACATACCATGTTGAAGGTGGCGAGCGAACTGTGAATAGACGCTCGATAACTCACGTGCGTTTCGCGTCCAACTTGAAGTTGTCCTTCATCCAAGCTTAGGTTTCTCCACTCTCAGCTACCATTAATGCGGAGATAGGGAACTATCTATAAAAATAATATAGGCAAGTTTTCATTCTTTTCTATCTCTCATGATGCATTTTCTAGTAAAAGGGTCGACTCAGTGTCCTCTACGTGCTATTGGGCTCCCTGCCACTCCACACTCCTTTCCTCAATGTATCCACTCGAGATCAACGTGGTATATTGTAAGGCAGGAATGATAGTAAATTGACCTTTTAATGACTAGTCTACCGTGAGGATCAAGGTATCGCTGGTAAAGGAAAAGGTCTACACCCTATTCGTGACGTATCCGTTGCTCAGTCCTCTGGGTTATCGCGAAGCCGTCTTCACGTAGCCAAGCTTCCGCGACTAAGTTATGTTGCTGGGAGTGGTCCTAGAAGTGGTATTCTATCGGACGGTATATCACCAACTCGTCTCAAGCGTCCCGCGTCGAACTTTGCACGGAACGTGTGGTTACGAGTTTACATTTGCAGAGTGGCATGGTTTTCCTCAATAGCACGGAATGACACTGAGATATGAGATCAAACTGCTTTCTGATTATTATTATTTGCTTTTTGCCTGTGTTCTGTTCAGACTTTTGCTGACATTGCGCTATTTTACCAGGATTTGGACGTCCAGCCCCTTCTGCACATTCCGCAATATGCTCGACGCGCTTCCTCCTATGGCGCGTCTTCTCCTAACGTATGCAGGCTGGTTCATTCTGCCAAACTGGGTTACAAACATTGCCGTGGTGTTCTACTATCGCCTCCGAATACTCTTCAAGCCCAATTACCAGCCTCCGGCCCGAGGATCTCCTGAAGCTGCCAATGTGTGGAGATATTCATATGCCTTCGTAATGATGTCATATCTTACAATTACGACGTTGTATTCTTTCGCGACCATGCCGTTGAACTTCTATGAAATTTTGGACGTGGCTCCGGACGCTGACGAATTGACCATCAAGGGAGCGTACAAGAAGTTTGCGCGGAAATACCATCCCGATCGCGCTGGGGCTAGTAGTGCGGCTCTTTTCATGGAAGTTCGAAAGGTTTATGAGGCATTAAGCAATCCCATTAAACGACTTGCGTATGACAGGTATGCCGCATGCATAATTTTCTAAACAGCTCCCATTAAAACTATACTTCAGGTTTGGAAGTCAAGCCATGGATTGGACGGATTGTGCTACTACTCGCGAATATATCAAGCATGGTCTCATTGCATCCAGTGGTTTCTACATAGGAACTGTTGGTTTCCTCTTAATTTGGTCAATTTTTAGCGCCGGAAACTTAGGAACCTATGTAAGTGGAACTAACAAAACACGAATTTGCTTTACTAACCATATTCTTAGTGGCGGAATCTTTTACTAGCAACATTGCTATTTGCTGAGTTGCACCTTATTATCAATGGTTCCACAGAAGCACTCTCCTTCCTCAAGAACATCCCTGTCTTTCGTTACCGGGTCCCATATCAGTATATCCTCTTCCTTCACCAATTCTATATGAGCCTTTCCATCGCCATTTCCCGGGTGCTGCCAGTTTTATTACCCTCTTCAAGAATCTCACCGGCCATGCAAGACGAGACCATGCAGGTTCTGAAGCCCCTGGTTGACAAACTTGTGTTTTTAGCATTTAATGCAGACCGAGAAGGTGAGACTATACATTTATCATTCACCAAGATCATTGATCCCAATCAACAATAATACAGTTTCACGCATGCTTGCAGCGGAAATCCGCGCAATGCATGGCTCGTCTGCGTTGCCCACTTCCATGGATGTCTTCGGCGTCACAAACGAACCTGCCTTTGTTCCATCCGATGAGACCATCACCACACTCTCTGCTGAAATGGAGAATTTAATCATTGACAAGCAGTTACAAAACCATCCGGTGCTGAAAGGCTACTGGGAAGCGGCTCTCCAGAAACGCCGCGAAGACATCAAAGAGCATGACCTGTCGAATGCACCACTTCCCTCCCCACCAAGATCCTTATCACCTTCTCGAGATACATCGGGGACCATCGAAGCAACGCTGAACCGACTCCCCAGCACAAGAGAATTACCTAGCCCTCGACCTTCACCTCCGCGACAATTAGCAGGGCAGCAGTCTTCAAGTAGTCCCGGATATATCAGGGGTCGTTCTATGTCATGCTGAATTATTCCCATATTTCTGCTGTTGTATTTTGTAGAGTGTATAATATCCAATTGGGAATAGCACAGTTGTTTCCCGAGTGCGGAAGTGCCATGAATACCGTCGTCGCTCGTTATGAAGATTTTTTAGAAATCATGGCCTGCTGAGCAACAGCAGTAGCCCATTCCTCTTCACGTTGTGCTTCCGTCTGATCGCGCTGCTTAGCTCGCTCTAATTCTGCCAGGATCTAACAAGACTGGATAAGCCGGTCGGTTCTTAGGTTAAGAATGGTCGTAACATACCGCTGAGGCAAAGTAGTTCAGTCACACGAATAAACAGTAATGTCTGCATAACATACCTTTACCCTTCTCCATTGTGTGCGTATGCACTGTGTATCCTAGATAAACACCATATGTGCTTACACCAACAAGAGCCTGTTCTGCCTATGAGCCAGAGAATGCGTGGAAATTGCTTGAAAGCATTTACCAGGACTGTCCCCCGATGGACTATGTCAACGATGCGGGAACGCATTAAATGCGGGAAAGAAAGTTTCACACAAGGAAGTTGCTGGTCGTCGAGTGACCTCGTTTGCAGTCTAAGAGGGAGTAACTCCAAATTAGGAAATATTCAAACTTCATGCTCCGACGGACCGACTCTCAGTACAGACTTAAAAAGGTCAAAAATACACAGATTATTCTATTTTACTACTATGGATCGATAAACCACAAAATACAAGTGCATTACAACATAGATACGATGACTAATGCGAATACGAAAACACGACAGCAAAATAAACTAATTTCATACACGCCAGGTGGAAAACCATTCCCAGTCATAATCGACAAAAGAAAGCATATAGTCAGCGATAGTTCTCTCGTCGTCCTCTTCATCTTCCTCAGCTGTGGGCGCCGTAGACGCTTCTCGTGGTCCCTCTTCGACGGCGCCTTTTTCGTCGGCTTCAGGGGCGAAATCAGCGAGATCCTCGACTTCAAGCTCTTCTTCCTCCCTAGCAGCTATACGAGCAGCATACGCATCCTCTTTGTCAACAAATTCTTCCAGGACTTTACCAAGCGAAACATCGTCAATTAACAGATTCCTCCAATCGAAAGCGCCTTGTTGTATGACGACGTTATCGAGTGTTCTTTTCTGGTTGGCTTTACGTAGCATGGCCTCTTCAACAGTATGCTCCGAAACGAAACGGTAAATATGTACATCCCGAATTTGACCAATCCGATGAGCTCTGCGGTGTTGAAAATTAGCACACATGAATCTGAAAGCCAAAATTAATACTCACCTGTCTTCGCATTGACGGTCCATTTGAGGATTGAAATCACTGTCGTAGAATACCACAGTATCCGCACCAGTCAAGCTAAAGAGAAAATGTTACTTCCAGTTTATCAGAAAATAACAATCTACGTACTTTATACCAACGCCGCCGGAACGGGACGAAGCAATAAATGCGAAAATACGGTCATCGTTATTGAACCGTTCTGTGACGTATTGCCTATCTTCGATCTTCGTAGCTCCATCAAGGCGCAAATACCGGTAACCGTGAAAATTGAGGAAAATCTCAAGGATATCGAGGACCTTAGTCATTTGAGTAAATATGAGAACGCGGTGACCTCCAGCGGCCCTCTTGCGCAATAGAGACGCGAGTTCTTGCAGCTTGCCACAGTCGTACTGAATCAATGAAAGGTCCGGAAATGCTATCTGCAATTTGATACTGGAGCGATGCAAGATATCATCGATATTGGGATTCGAATTGTGAACTTGGCGAATCTGATCTTCATGACCTCGCAATGACAATGCGGCCATCCCCCTTGCAGCCACTGGAGGAGTTATAAAAGCAAATCTGTCAATGGTATATGCCAATTCTTCTTCTCTTTGGACGTATGACTTGACGAGCTTCGGAATGATCGATGATTTTTCAAGATAGTCAGGAGCAGGACGTCTAAGCGCAGTCTCAGGCAGCAAAGGTGCGTACAATTCGCGTATCATAGCTATCGTCTCCGAACCATAGATAGGGGTAGCAGCGCATCGCAGTTGGTTCACATACGAGATGTGAGTCCACTGACGCAGAGTAGCCAATTTCCGTTGATATTCCATTAAAGCTTGGAATCCAGAAATCGATCTACGATCTTCAGCTGGGGGCTCTCCTGGTATATCTGACTGTCGTAGCAAGAGAGAGGAAGCGTCCAAGGTATGCATAGCCCGGGCTTGCATCATAGACTTGCCTTGCAGTTGAATGAAAGATAAACCTAGTAGATCTAAATCTACTTGATCCTCTTCTTCATTCTGCAGCAATCGACGTCTAATAAGGAGCTCCTTGATCTCGTAATCGGCCACAGCAGATCGGGGCGTAGCGAATGATGTGACTATAGGTCGTACTTCAAAAAGATCAGGATGGTTACATACTTTTCGAAGCTGCATGAGGATGTTTGCCACTTTGTGATAGACTCCCGAAGCCAATGATTCCTGTGTCTGAGCTCTAGACATGAATTCATCGTACAGAAAACGCTGACGCTTGGATAGCCTGCACATGACCAAGTGCTCGTATTTCTGCGGCAATTCCTTTTCGACGTCTTTCTTCAGACGACGTAAAAGATATGGTCGAAGAACTGTATGGAGCTTTCTGACACGCTCCTGTGTCTCCTCGTCCATCATGGTGCCCTGTTCGATTGCTTTCTCCAAGGGGTCTGAACGAACATTTAGTACTTCAGACTTCATGTCAAGGGACGGAACTTACTTGAAAACCAGTCGCCGAATTCTTTCACGTTGGCGAAATTAGTTCCAGACATTAGAAATTGTAGCAGAGCCCATAGTTCAGTCAGGTTATTTTGTAACGGTGTGCCTGTCAAAAGCAGACGGCGGAATGACCGAAACATTAGCAGAATATTCCATCGCTGCGACTTGAAATTCTTGATCATATGTGCTTCATCCAGGATCATGTAATACCACGCTTTCCGCTTGAAGATATGAGCATCTCGGCTGGCCAATGTATAGGAGGTAACGCAGACGTTGAAGGCGTGTTTATTATTCCATCCCACTCTAAGCTCTTTTCGGCGCTTGGTACTTCCGTGATACGGTAGAATTTTGAACCCAGGAAGGAATTTCTTGAACTCCATTTCCCAGTTGAGTAACACGCTAGTGGGCACAATGATCAAATGGGGTCCCCATATACCGCGATCACAGGCCAAATGGGCTAGCAATGAAATTGTTTGAATGGTTTTCCTATAATAATTGTTAACCTAGGAAAAAAACTAGGAAAAATCAATTCGACATACCCCAAGCCCATTTCGTCGGCTAGAATGCCATTAAGATTCTTTATATGAAGACTAGCCAGCCATTCTAGTCCCGATTGTTGATACGGTCGTAATATACCCCGTAATAGGAATGGATGTCCAATTTTGGAGTCTGGGTTGTAATCGACAGGAGCAGCTGCGAAGTCGGATAAATAGGGTGGAAGAGTATCATCTTCTGATTCTTCGTCATCAGACTGCTCTTGTGGCTCTTGCATGGTAGTGAGAACTGATTCTTCAACATCCTCTATCGCAGATCCAGGTGTAGTGGGCGGTAGAACTTCTTCTGGAGTGGGTTCTTCTGCGCCATCAACAGTCTGCGTGGTGACCTTAACAGTTATGGTGTCAGAGGCATCCTCCATAGCGGACCCAGGCATCGTTGATTGTAGAACCTCTGCGATGGGTTCTTCTGAGCCATCGATAATCTGTGCGGTGACCTCGACAGCTATGGCGTTAGAGTCATTACCCCTATCGGTTTGGATGAGCATGTCAGTATTAGGTGCCGAGATATTGTCCGACTCCTTAGAGATCACTTCCTGACCATTCTCTTTCGATGCTTGTGATTCCCCATTCGGACCCGTAATCACCGCAAGGTCAGCAGATTCTCCCACCGTTTCTGAAGGTGAAGGAATCTGCAATTCGTTGACTTTCCCTGTACCATTCTGACGCGGTTCAAGAACCGATTTCATCTCGAATAGTGACACGGATTCTATCGGTTCATTGACCTCATCCACGTTCATCTGCACGGACTCCAATTTCTCCATCTTTACTTCTTTAGTAACCACCAAAGAAATTGGCTGACCAATTTGAGATGAATAAGATTGGTGATTATCACTTGCGGGTATCAGGGAAGTCTCTATCACAGGAGACGTTTGTATGTCCTCCCATGTTTCTTCGTCTCTTTCACTTGTCTCGGAGACAGAAACAACCGAAGGAACAGAGTCGGGAATATCTGCTTCTGCTTCTTGGTCTGGCAAAATATTTTTAGAAGGATCCTGTTCATCATCGTGCTCTTCCTGCAGTGAATGTGTATCATGTATGTCCTCGAAGTCTTGCTCGTCAGCGGCTTCGGCCATCAATTCATCTTCAGCAACAATAGACGAAGCTATGGATGGAGCGGGTAAGGATTCCTCATCCCCATCCTCATCATCGGTCTGGCCAAGCTCGGTAGCCAAATCTGTCTCCTGTCCGTCTTCTTCCAGGTTATTATCGGCAACCTCGTCTGTTCTGGGTTCGCTGCTAGGCGTTCGAACAAGTTGACCCGCCTCGCCTAATAAGAACGAAGAATTAACGTCTATCTCACTCTCTCCATCTTCCACATCATCGTGGCCTGAAGTTCCAGAATCAGTTGCTTCTTCGTCACTTTCGTCACCTTGGTCGCTATCTTCATTCTCGCTCCCTCGTGCACTATTCGATACTGAACGAGTTCGAGTCAAATCCATATGCTGTGCCTCCAAAATGATTCCGGACTGATCTAGAATGGCATCCAGATGTTTTTGTCCGAGGCGAGCTTCCTCTTCCTCAATGACAGCTCGATGTCTCTCGCGTATCGTCTAACGAAGAGTAAACATCATATCCGAAAAAAGAGAGAGCAACACATACCATGACAGCTTTCCTCCATTGCTTCTCGATCTCCTTCGCCGTAAACTTCGCCAGAGCCTTTAAGCGTTGGGCTTCGGCTTTGCGTTGTTTCTCCTCCGCTCCTTCACGGTTACCATGCCAGGCCAAGACTGCCTTCGCAATCTTCTTCGCGGTATTCTTTTTGTGCGAGTACTCGAAAACAAATCCCCTTGCCATATTTGAAACGGAAGAGACAACGAGGTCATACACATCCTCTTCTCGCTTTGGTTCATTCAAGCACAGTCCGGCCGCAGCTGAACCTGACATTCCGTCCGGCAAATCATCAACATTCATTAATAGACGACCCTCCTTTCTTAAGGCTCGTATTCGAACTCTCGTTTTCGCCTCCGTTTCTGCTTCCTTCTCCAAAGATTCCTCCGTTGCATCAACGCTAAGTTCCAAAGAACGATATGACTTGAGATAACTGAAGAGGGATCCTTTATGTGTAGGAGGCGGAGGCAATTGATCTGGATGAGTGTACTTAATGGATGGAGGGCGTATAAATAATATGACACGACGAATTTTAGATTGCGGAGTTAAGGCAGCTGGCTGTGGTTGAGATACGACTGATTCAGAAGGTTGCTCTATGGTCAGAAGGCGACGTTCTTCCTGTCCCAAATCCACTGGTGGCGGTGACGTCGCTTTACGCTTTACGCCACGAAGAGAGGGTGAAACAGACGGGGGAAGTGGTGCTCCTTCTCGTGTTTCCACCTCATGCTCAATGTGCTCTATTTCGGCAGGATGCTCCAATAAAGGGGTTCCAATAGTTGTTACTTCTGATAAATTTGTATTTGGTGGTTGCGAAGGAATTGATGGAGGTGGAGGTGGAGAGGCTGAGAGGGCAAGGGGCGGTGTAGATACTTTAGTTGCAGCAGTAGGGGCCTGCATCTGCAAGGATTTTGAATGTCCATTCAAAGGAGATATGGCCGCCAAAGAAGAAATTTTGTCCAGACGTGATTTAGGAGGAGATGTCAGGTAATTCCTTGACTTCCCTTTGCCTTTCAAGGGAGAAGACACATGCTGAGGCGGCGGAGTGGGCAGTGGCGAGATACCATTAGTAATGTTTGCAACTACAGAGGAACGTAGCTCTGTCTTTGCGCGTCGAGTCTTGCGTGCTGGGGTCTGCTCGGCTGTCGCTTCGGCAGATTTGTCGAGGAGATCATGTTCAGCTTTGTACTGTAATATTATTCAAATACGTTAGACGTATCCGGCCAAGCTTTACATTGCATCATACCTGTAAAAAGACTTGGCTAGTATCATCCTTTGCAGCCTAACACCAGGGGACCAATCAGCGAAAATCTTGAAGAATCCTTATGTAGGACTTGCCTTGGGGTCATAGGACAATAATGTGATGAACTTCTCCAAATGGAATGCTTCGCATATCTGTACCATGGCAGATCAGTCATGAAGGTCCTATAGCTCTCCTATATAGCGGATACACACATTATCATCATGTTCCGTCATTAATTGTTCCAATTGCACCTGCCGACTCTGTAGCAATTCCGCCCTTTTCGCTAAGATGCGTTCATCCACACCGTCATAAATAGCAGCGGTAGCTCCACTGCCTTCACTGGGCCCAGGATCCTGAGCGAGAGGTTCTCGTTTGCGCTTTGAAGGGGGCATTCTGTAGGTGGTGGTTCTGCCACGAACAAGGCCCCAAGGAAAAACGCTCAAACTTCACCGTTTCCCGATGAACTGGAGAGATCGTTGAAGTCAGATATAGCCCACACCGTATTTCTGACGATGATAGTGCTCCGAGAACGTTTGTAAATGCCTAAGTGTGGTGGTAGGAGGTAGACCGCGCATCGTCGCGCCTGCGTCCAATGGGACTTGTTTACCATTGTGGACAGTTAGGGCTCTTTGTAAGGTACCCACACTCACCCAAGTTGATCAATTTCGAAGAAATAATCTACCAACAACAATGACCACTTAACAAATACTTGGAATATATTGCTATTTATCTTTATCTGCATTAAATTTGTTGCTCTAGTTTAATATGTAAGGGAAGAAGACTGTAGCAATCAGATCTTAAAGGTCAAGTATTGAAGGCTCTGATGAGAATGAAAATTATAGATATACTACTAAGGGTATGTGATGATAAAACCGATGTGAATGAAACAAACATGAATACATTGGTTAACGCATAAGAGCATGAAAGGTGAAGAGGAATGGCAAACGAAAATATAAGAGCATAAGAGGAAGACAACAGCGGGAAACAATGCAACGCTACAATGAGGGTTAATCTAAGTCCGCGATAATCACAATAACCATAATAATGATTTCGATAATGATAGAGTTCTTCGAGGGGTATCAAGTCTTCGAGATGGTAAAATCAGGTCCTAAGGTCTCTGTGTAGTCGAGACTGGAGAGAATAATTCATTGTCCGGCAGCAAGCCATACGGTTTGAGTTCTCCATTTTCTATTAATTGCAGAAGCTCGTTTGATTGTTTCTCGAGGAGGTCAAAACGCTGCGAAGGCGGAAGTTGAGGGGCCACCGGTTGACCATTGGCAGATGTATGGAAAAGCTCCACTAGATTTCGAAAGCCCTCCATCTGATGTGAATCCGGAGGTGGCGAAGGCGTGCGACGACGGTGCAAAGACGTATCGACCAACTGAGGACTGCGTAAACCTTGTGACGGTGGACGAGGAATTCTGGCTTTTTCTTGAGTAGGCGAAATGGGAGATGGTGGTTGTGGGATTGGTGCGGATTGTTTCAGCGGATGAAAAGTGTGTTGGTGCGATGAGGAGAGCGAACCAATCCGCTCATAGAAAGCTCTTTTTGATCCGACGCTGTTCTCCAAGTGATTGAGCTTCCCAATATCCTCTCGAGGAATCGAGAATCCACTACTGGATGATACACTTGGTGAAAGCATAACATCCATTTCGGTAAACGGAGCACAAGGTTCGGGTGACGCTGAAGATGGTGTAGGAAGGTGAAGATTGGATCGTGAGGACGCTTCCTGAGATAGACGTTCGTTCTCTACGGAATTTTCTCTATGCCTCTGAGCTTCGAGATGCCTCTGGAATCGTCGTGCTATCTCCACGGTCAAATGAGGGAGCGTGGGGGCTTCGGTCCACGTTTTAATAACATCCTCAGGAGGATTGGGATCGTCTTGTAAAAGAGCTCTCAGGTTACGACGTTCATTGCTTGTCAAATCACGAAACACTATAGACGGAAATTAATTCTCTCGGTTTCAATAACTGACCAGCAACGTACATATCTTCTCTGGGATATCGACTGACGATCTCTGCCTATCCTGCGGTTTCTGTAGCTGCCTCTGCCTGGTTAGCCAGGCGTTTAGCTGCGAAATCTTTAAGCCAGCTGGATCGATATTGTCTTGTATGTAGTTCAGCGCGGCCTGTTTCTGCATCTGCGATATTGCCGGCAGCCTTCCTAGATCATCATACCATTCTTCAAGAGGATCCATGGGTCAATAAAAGCGTGAAAGGCGTGAAAACATCGACATACTCTCTAGATAAACCTTAATAGGTAACGTAATGCGCGGCGCTCGTGGCTTTGACGGCTGTGGAACAGAGTTCATGGCAATGAAAGGGACAGGTTGAGAGTATGGAAGTTATAAATGGATACGCGTGTAAATACACTGTAACACGTGTATTCCTGACCACTATATCTCTGACAGATAGGCGAATTATAATCAGATCGATAGCAGGGAAGTCAGGAAAGAAGGTAGCATGGCAAGTCACAGAGTGTCACAGAGAAGAGAGACCACGGTTTGAAAACATCTTTCCTTATTGGTCCATGAATGGACAAACAAACAATTTCGGTGGCGAACCCTATTTTCTTTTTTAAATAGTGCAGTGTATTCGCCACCCCATGTTATTTTTAACTAGCATAAGCTGAAGTCATATTGAACGCAATAAACAATATCTGACCGTCATTTCAAGCGCAAATTCAAGTATTCCTAGATTTGATTTCACTAACCAATTCACAACTACTCCTGCTATTTGATCCCCCTTCTTCATTAATCTGGATTCATATGCTGGCAATCGGCAAACAATAGACACGTTAAAAAATTATTCTTTCTGATTTTCGCGGAATACTTATTTCTGAGTATTACACGCATATCGTACCATCCATGATAAACCTTGCAGTACTTGAATACGGTGAATTTCAGCAATACTTACTACTGTAGCAATTTAGACTGAAGGCATCTGCGTATGTTTTATATGCGTAAGTCTTCAAGGGATAATAACACTTCATTCAGATATAAAGACATAATAAAGAGATGGTGCATACTTCAAGAAAGATTCCCGTATGGGCGCTTGCGTTTGCTTACAACTATTCCCCGCATATGCATTGTCTGTAAAATCTCCGAGACAATCCCCTCGTACCCCACATTTTCCTGATTTTCGACATTAACAAAATCTAAATTCAACGAGGTAACAAACCTGACAGTAATTGTGGACAATAATCAAGAGGCATAGGTTAGCGTCGACTGAATCAGCATGTGCGGAAGGCGGTCTTTCCGATCTTTCCCTTGCTTGGCCTGTCTCTTTGTCCAGTTTATCGAGGGCATTGACTCTTGAGCGTCAGCAAGATAAACGTAATGACAAATTAGCTGGTTGACGTTGAATTCCCAAGGGCTGATATTGCTTTCCAGATCAGGCTCAACGAAGCGGAGCGGGGGATGTGGGGAAATCCCTTAAATTGCTATCTGCAAACTGAAGAGCCCAACGTATCAGCGTAGAATCCGGGGTTTAGATCGAACATTACACTGATATGCGGAGATCCTCCCAACCCCTTCCGACGCGGCTTTGAGGATCAGAGGAGGAGAGACCCGTTCCGTGTCACGTGAGTCACAAATATTGCATTCACGTGAAAAATATGTCTATCTCCTCCTTTCGTCTTAGAACACATACCCGGACGAGTGCTTTTAACCTCGTTCTCTTCTGAAAATCATCTCCACTTCGTCCTAACCAACGCTCCTGATTCCCGCGAACAATGTCGAAGTCTGGCGACAAGAAACCCGTCCCTTTTGCGACTCACATCGTTGCCGGCGGTATTGCCGGCGCAATGGAGGCGGTAAGCACGGAAATGCTCTGCATATAAGAACCTTTTTCGATGAAATATCCTTCTCTAGTTATGCTGTCAACCATTAGATACCATTAAAGTCCGCATGCAATTATCCAAATCAGGAGCTGGTGGAGTACGCGTTATATATGCATGCTTAAGGAAACCACCATACTAACTTTGTGCATCTGTAGGCCAAACCCCGAGGTTTCATTGCTACTGGTATTTCAATTGTGCAACGAGAAAGTCCTTTCTCGTTGTATAAGGGTCTTGGGGCAGTCTTGTCTGGTATCGTCCCGAAAATGGCCATTAGGTTTGCCAGTTTCGAAACATACAAGAAGTGGTTGTCGAACAAGGAGACAGGGAAGGCACATATTGGTGCAACCTTTTTTGGTGAGTAAATCCGCAAATGTCCGGCTTAGACACCCTTTTAACTGAGGTATATCATTAGCTGGATTGGCGGCTGGTGTGACGGAAGCCGTGGCTGTTGTAACGCCGATGGAAGTCGTGAAAATTCGATTACAGGCCCAATCGCATTCGTTAGCGGATCCTCTCGAGGCACCTCGGTATAGAAATGCAGCACATGCGGTCTATACCATCGTCAGGGAGGAAGGATTCCGAACACTTTGGCGGGGAGTTAGCTTGACGGCATTGCGCCAAGCGACCAATCAAGGTAAGTATCCTATGCAAAAATGGTAAGTAAATATATATTAACATATTTCGATAGGTGCCAACTTTACCGCATACCAAGAATTGAAGAAGCAGGCGCATAAGCTGCAACCCGACCTTATTGAGCTGCCATCGTACCAGCACATGTTGATTGGTTTGATTTCCGGTGCAATGGGACCCTTCTCTAATGCACCAATCGATACGATAAAGACCCGTAAGATTTCCAAATGACTAAACATTTGAGTGCTTAACTAATCGTCTAAACACAGGTCTGCAAAAGTCCAGTGCTGCTCAAGGAGAGTCTGCTTGGACACGCATCACGTTGATTGCGAAAGAGATGTGGAGAGAAGAGGGTGTACGATCGTTCTACAAGGGTATTACCCCTCGCGTACTCCGTGTTGCTCCCGGACAAGCTATTGTGTTTGCCGTCTACGAGCGTGTAAAGACCATGATAGAGACTGTTAAGGAAACGACACAGGAAGAGTCGTTCTCGGAGTAGATATGGAGAGTTTTAGTTCTTGTATTGGTCCAATACTTTTAGTTTGTATATAGTCTTCTCTTTTGGATTTTTGGAACTAGAGTTGGTGGGGTTGTAAACGGAGCAATGACGGCATAACCGTGCTGACGTAAGCACTAAAGTACGTGTCGCCGCGTTCAACAATACTACACGCTCGAGCACAAATCGTTGAAGGAGTCTTTCTAGTATGAATCTCTTCAGGTTACTAGGCGAGTCTATCTATGTGATATGTCGAATAACCTGAGTTCTAAGCCTTGCTTTAGGGGACCTTTCTCATCTCGCCTCCATTTTCATCATCCTGCACAAAATCCAGACTACGAGATCATGTCGAGGTAAACTCATAATGCTTTGAAAAGTACCGATCTAACATTAAGTAACTAGGCATATCCTTCAAAACACAAGCCCTCTATGTCGCAGTCTTCCTAACTCGCTACCTTGATCTGTTGACCGGAGAACTGCTATCCTGGTACAACACGATTATGAAACTATTCTTCATTGGAAGCAGTGTATATATCTTGTACCTCATGAAACGACGCTACAGGTACGAAACCCTCTGATGTTTTATCTCGTCGTGATGTTAAGCTAGTATTTGCAGACCGACAAATGATCCTTCAATCGACACTTTCCGCTTAGAGTATCTTATTGGGCCTTGCGCTTTATTGGCACTCATCTTCAACTACAAGTTCACATTCCTAGAGGCGAGATGCGCGTGAAAGCTCACTCCGGCTGAAACTGACTCACGTTACTAGGTGCTATGGGCATTTTCCATCTATTTGGAGGCAGTCGCCATTCTACCTCAACTCTTCATGTTGCAACGAACTGGTGAAGCCGAGACCATTACTACCCATTACCTCGCCGCATTAGGAGCATACCGTGCGCTCTACATACCTAACTGGATCTATCGGTAAGCATTGTTAAATTCTACATGTCAGAACCCTCTGACCTCTTGTATGTAGTTATGTCACAGAAGGAACTGTCGACCCAATAGCAGTCATGGCGGGCCTTGTCCAGACCGGTCTCTATCTCGACTTCTTCTACATTTACTTCACGAAGTGCGTCATACCGTCTGTTCCGGGAATATTAACTCACTAGATGAATCCTCAGAGTATTGCAAGGACAAAAATTCGAACTTCCAGCATGAGTGCCACTAATACCTCCAGAAATTTGTTTGATGAGTTTCAGCGAGTATTTATCATGTTTTGGTGCACGCCTCTTGTGAGCTCAATTGTAGCTTGGTAATAAATATATATCTATTTGATGATTTCGATATGAAAAGATGTGATTTTGTGATTTGCCACGTTGTTAGTTGTAGTTCCAGCAGAAGCTCTTTGTGACAGATAATAGATTTGATGCGGCCTTTTCATAAACTACTTCGGGGGCACTTGCTGGTGCACCGTAGGCGCGTGTGGACGCCAAACTGTGGCTTGCTTTTGACTGGTCACCTTCCGCTTCCTTCATACCCCAGAGCCAACGTATAATTCTACTATCTACGACGTCGGTATGGATCATATCATAGAGTGTTCTTTTCGTTTTTACTAAAGTATATGGCTTTGTGGCAGTTTAACTCTTCATCATGATAACGCCATGGGTCCCAGAGCCTGCAGGCCTTCAAGAGGTCTTAGAAACTCTACGCAGCTCGGAACAGACTCATGATCGAGAGATACAAAGAACTACGACGATAGTGCGTATATGTCGTTCATAGCTGATTCTACGGGAAAGCTGAGGCATATTCCTTTCATAGAAACTTGATCAATTTACCAAAGTGCCAGAATATGTTGGCTATCTAGCTCATATCCTTGCGAATATGACTCAGGAATCAGAATTCTTGCGTTCATCTGCAGGTTATATTCTCAAAAATCGTGCAGGTCTCTTGTTGAAGGCTCCTCCGAACACCGCGGCTTACGCCAAGGAAGCCGTATTAATGGCATTCAGAGATCCACGCAGTATGATTCGCAAGGTTACGGGTCAGGTTATTGTGGCATTTCTAGGTGTCCTGGAGCCTAAAAATTGGACTGAGGCATTGACTGTCTTGGTACATTCTTTGGACTCGCCGCAGTTAGAAGAACAAGAGGTGCGTCCGCCACTCGCTAGAACTACACAGTAAACTAATCTTCCCCACAGAGTGCATTTGATGCATTGGAAAAGGCCTGTCAAGATTTTCCGCGAAAGCTAGACGTCGAAATGAACGGGACGCGGCCATTGGATTTCATGGTCCCTAAATTCCTCGTGCTGTCGGAGCATCCCAACGCAAAGATCCGGTCTCACGCCATCGGCTCATTATCCCAACTTATTCACATCCAGTCTCAATCTCTGTACGCGCACATTGACAATTTCATCGCCTGCCTGTTCAAACGAGCTTCGGACGACGACGCCGAGGTTCGTAAGCATGTCTGCCAAGCGCTCGTGTTACTTCTCGCTTTCCGGGCTGAAAAGCTGGCTCCCGAAATGTCCAATGTCGCGGAATACATGCTCTATTCAACGCGGGATAAGGATGACGAAGTTGCGTTGGAGGCTTGCGACTTCTGGTTGACCTTCGCTGAGGAACCTGATCTCGAGATCTACTTACGTCCACTATTACCTAAAGTTGCATTTGCATTACTCGATTGCATGGTATACTCTGAGAATGATTTGGAATGGGTCTATGCGGATGACGACGATGCTCATGTTCCCGACAAACAAACCGACATCAAACCGAGGCATTACGGTGGAAAGGACCACGGGTTTGATCATGTATCGGAGGCCGGCGGCTCGGGTGCTAATGGTAAGAACCCAGCATATGATGGTGTTGATGAAGAACTAGATGAATTTGAGGATGATGATGACTTCGATGATGAGATTGGCACGGAGTGGAATGTCCGAAAGTGTGCTGCTGCCGCCTTCGATGTATTGGCGACCCGGTTTGGCGGAGAACTTATGGATGTTTCCTTGCCTGCGTTAAAAGAGAAACTTTGGAGTCAGGACTGGCTTCAACGAGAATGCGGTATCCTTGCACTTGGTGCTATGGCAGAAGGTACGCTCTTCATTATCTATGTAAGACACTCTGAGTCTCATTTATACAGGCTGTATCGATGTTATTGTGCCACATCTTCCGGTTTTGGTCCCCTACCTCATCAACATGTTGAATGATCCTAAAGTATGTTTCTCTGCGCGCTACTTGAGTGATTCGTTCACCATAGATGTCATTAGCCCCTTGTTAGGTCTATAACCTGTTGGACTCTTGGAAGATATGCCAGCTGGATCGCTCAAGTGAGTTCTGATGAGCATAGAGCGACATATTTCGTCCCGACTGTAGAAGGCGTAAGTCACTATTAATTGTTTTTACATTATTAATATCTAACTTTGAAACTTTTAGCTGTTGCGTATGGTGCTCGATAATAATAAGCGAGTTCAAGAGGCTGGTTGTAGTGCCTTCTCCACCTTGGAAGAAGAGGCAGGTGCTGAATTGGAACCCTATCTCGAGCCCATCCTCCGCAATCTCGTATTCGCCTTCGACAAGTATCAAGCTAAGAACTTATTGATTTTATATGATGCGGTTGGGACCCTTGCGGATGCAGTCGGACGAGCATTGTCCAATCCACAATACGTCGAGATTCTCATGCCTCCTCTTCTCAGGAGATGGGCCAAATTAAAGGATGACCTTGAAGATCTTGTTCCTTTGTTGGAGGTAAGCATTTTGTTATATTTCTTAACCGCGAACTTAAACACCACAATTCCTAGTGTTTGGCTTCTGTTACAATCGCCATTGGCCCCTCATTTGCGGAATATTCAGGACCTATCTATGAAAGATGTACAGCAATCGTTCAGGAGCAACTTCTCCAATATCAAGCATTCCAGCAGAATCCAGAGTTGGAAGAGCCTGACAAGGATATCTTGGTTGTTACCATTGATCTCCTGAGTGGATTAATTCAAGGTCTTGGTATGCAAGTCAAGCTTCTGCTTGATAGTTCGAATCCATCCTTGTTTACGCTGGTGGGCGTTTGCTTGAAGGTAAGGTGCTTGTATGACACATACTATTTGTCCTGTCTAATACTGGTTTCTAGCACCCCCAACCGAGTGTTCGGCAATCTTCGTATGCTTTGATCGGTGATATGGCAGTCCAATGCTTCGATTTGTTGCGACCATATATGCCCCAGATTATGCCCGATATTGTCTCGCAGCTATATCCTGATCCGAAACCCGAAGAAGTCAGTGCATGCAATAACGCTGCTTGGTGTGTGGGTGAGATTGCATTAAGATACGGTCAAGGTATTTGGTCATTTTTGTCTCTTTCCAGCGTTCGTGTATTAATACTCGCACAGACCCCGTGTTTGCCCAATGGGTTCCAGGTCTCCTTCACAGGCTAGTCCCATGTCTGTTACAACCAAAGGCGCCACGTAGTCTTCAGGAAAACGCTGCGGTGACAATTGGCAGAATAGGACTTGTGCAGCCAGAAACAGTTGCTCCTCAGCTGGAAGTGTTTGCCGAGCAATGGTAAATCATAGCTCTTATGGCCAATCATGCAACTGACTGATCTATTCCGATAGGTGCCAGGCATTGATGGAGATCCGTGATAATGAGGAGAAGGATTCTGCTTTCCGCGGCTTCTGTACACTCGTCCGTATCAACCCACAGGGTATATCAAAGGTAAACGTTATACGCCTCTCGGTCGTGAACTATTCACTTAGTTTCTATACAGGGCTTCTTCTGGTTCTGCAACTCAATTGCCCAATGGAACAACCCAACGCCAGAGTTAAATGAGATGTTTAAGACGGTTCGTCTTTAGGTTTCTTCAAGCTTTGGTCAGTGACTGACAAATCTATTAGATTCTAACAGGGTTGAAAGAAATGAGTGGACCTCAATGGAATGCCCAGATAAACTCATTCCCTCCTGTCGTTCAAGAGAGATTGCGGGCGAGATACAATCTATAACTTCAAATATAGCAACAATATTAGTTTAGGTAGATACGTTTACATAGGACCTTACATGTGCCTTAAGCGACATGCTTTCTCATTTCCCATTTTAATTGTACAACAGTACATAGCTTTTGATGAGGACAACGCATTTTTTTGATTCAATTTAATTTTTTTTCATTCCTTGGAAATACTAAGGACTGATATGCGACACAAGGTATCTGCGGGGAGATTATTGTATAACAAGTCTTTACAATAATCCGCTTAGTATAGTGGTAGTGCGCCTCATTTATATTTGGATTGAACATTACTATGGTAGGGTCGATTGTTCAATGCAGTGGGCAGTTTTTTGATTTGAACACGTGGTTCAACGGGCAGGAGGTCCACCGGCAGTGTACCCCTCGAGCTCTCAAATAAAGAGTTTCGCAGACACTTTTGGCGGCGTACTCTGAAGTCTAAGGTTTGGGTCTAGCTTTCTCTTATCACTGCGAACTCTACATCACTTTGATTCCAGGACCCTTCCATTTTTATTTGTACCAGGAATGTTGTCCCCGAATTGCGGCGGTTCCGACAACATGCATAGCATCCTTGACAGAAACCGCACGGGGAACCAATTCATATACTTATTTGATCATTTATGAATCATATGTAATATGTAATATAACGTACTTTGAAGAGTAATGACGTTATGAATTTTGGAAAGAACAGAGCGGATCCATCCAGTTTGTCAGAATGTTCCGAGAGCTTGGTTTCGGCATCAAATCCCCGGGAGAAAATCGGTGACTAATACTGTTCTATTTTTGGTGCGTGATAATTGCGCAATTGGCAGGTCGGTTGACTCCTGTTCTTGGTCGTATGCCACTTTTCTATCTCGCTATATTCACATTTGGATCTCAATGACGGACGTCTTTGCTTCTATCCTTACTCCTAGCACTCTCAATGACCTCCTAGCAGGAAGTGTAGCGGGAGCGGCGCAGGTTATTGTTGGCCAACCTTTAGACACGGTCAAGACTAGAGCTCAGATTGCACCCAGTATGTAAAGTAGTCCTATAGAGGTCTGCTCTTTTCACCTTTATCCCAGAGGGAATGTTTGTAAGGCATTAGTGTGGATTAGGTTGCCACTATGTTCATGCTTTGCTAGCGAGGTCCCATGGATATCTTGCTCCAGACAGTGAGAAAAGAAGGGTTCTTCGCGTTGTATAAGGGTATGATGAGCGAAACATAGGACGCGGCGAATTGTAATAATCTTGTTCAGGGATGGCCAGCCCTCTCATTGGAATCGCAGGAGTCAACTCTTTACTATTCAGTGCCTACTCTATATCCAAGAGGATAGTGTCGCCTTTCCCCGAGCTGTCAATAGGTCAAACAGCCGTTGCGGGTGCTATGGCTGGCGCTGTAAACTCTGTTCTTGCTAGTCCAGGTACGGTGTACTTTCAAGTGCATATACCTAGGAGATTAAAGTGACATTACTCTATCTGACCTACAGTCGAACTGTTCAAGATCAAGATGCAAGGTCAATATGGTGGGGCTAATGACAAACGGTTATCGAAAGTCGCAATCGATCTGTACCAGCAAGCAGGCTTCCGTTACGGAATCATGCGAGGATTCTGGGTAAGTGATGGAAAGTGATGTCGACCTAGTGCTTTAACTTTCTTCTGCAGGTAACTGTCGCAAGAGAAATACCTGCATACGCTGGGTAAGTATGCAATGTTTAATAGTTGCAAAGAGTCATTCTCATTTAAGCAGATTCTACGCGGGTAAATGCTTCGTTCTATGGTGTAGACATATAGTAGATGTCTAACCTGTTAACAAAGGCTTTGAGTATGCAAAACGAAGTTTCCGCAAGACGTTGGGCCAACCCCTTCCTCCTTGGGCATTGCTTCTCAGTGGTTCATTTGGTGGAGTAAGTTTATAAATCAAACTTATGAATATGCGCATTATTAATGGCATTTAGATATCATATTGGCTAGCTTGCTACCCACTAGGTCTGCGGATATACTTGGTTATACAGTCTCTTCCTGATCCTATTCAATTTCAGATGTAATCAAATCGCGGGTACAGTTAGCAGACCAGGCACCTCGGAAAGGCCTAGGATATATCACCGCCGAGCTGCAAGCTGTTGTTCGAGAGCAAGGATTGTACGTACGGTTGTTTTCTTTTACTGATGGTAATACTTAAATTGATGCTTTTAGTGCTGGATTATATCGTGGATTAACCCCTTCCCGTACGTGTTTAAATTCCTGCTCAATTATATATGCTCAATTGCCTTGTGTTGTAGTGCTTCGAAGGTTAGAGATTTCCCTAGGTCACTTGAACTTTTATTCAGTCCGTTTCAGTATTCCCGCAGCAGCTGCAACTTTTTTCATGTTCGAAACCACGCGTGGTAAGTTATAATTTAATATTTAATATACAGGCCCTTATAACAACAAACCCGCAGGGTATCTTCTCGAAATAACTGGTATATAAATAATTATAATGAATACATGAAAATGCCGAAAAATGCATGTCCAATGTTCCGTAACAAAGTAAGCTCTAAGAAAAACGGTTTGGTTCGTATAAGAGTCCCGGAAAGACTTCATAGCCCATCTGGTAATCTATCAACAAGTCCTTCGGATTCAGAGCCATCGAAGCCATGTTCCGATCCAGGCTCAGTATCAACCCACGATTCGCCTTCCGTTGTGTCAGGCCTAGAAGAAAGCTCTTCCTGTTCAATGGGCTGAGTTTTCATCGTCCTTCTGTTCAGCTTTGGCGATCCATCTTCCTTATCCTCTTCACTTGATACGTCCCAGTGGCCAGATCGCGGACGCCGTCGGACGGAACGCTGTAGCTCATGCAGGTGTGCGGTTCGTGCGAGGCGTTTGGTGACAGAGACTGGAGCCGAAGCCGTATGCGAATTGGAACGCCGTAAACGAAGCGATGGCCTTTCTATGCTTTTTGGTCGCGGAGTAACGTTACGCGAGCGTGGTGAGCTCGGGATCGGTCTAGGTGACTTGGGTGTCGATGGGGGTATAACCTCTTCTTCATCCTGGGCGGTCATCGTCGCTTCATGCTTAGTTTCTACGATGTCTTGTTAGATACGTTTCCAAGTTTGAGTTGTCAGACTAACTTTTGTTTTGGACAAAGGGTACCGGCGTATGTGGTTGACTACCATAGTCGCCATGGGTCCAATCGTAACTGGACCACGATCGTCGTCCGCCACGGAAGCCGCTTAAACGATGCATAGTACCATCAAAGAACGAAGCAGCGTCGGCCCGTGATCCACGGGTCAAGGCCATGAATATAAGGACCGTCAAAAGAAGACAGAGCTGCGCGATTCCGAGACGTTTCTCCAGAATAACCTACAATAAGATATTGTTATTTCATGTCGTCGAATAGATGCATACATACTACATACCTCTTCGGTAAGACTATTCACAATCTCCAATAACTCAAGACGCTCTTCTTCCATTTGCCGCCGTCGACGATCCAATTCTTGCATAGCCTTGTTAAACATCATTAGCTGCGCTTTACTCTAACGTCCAAAAATCATTATGGAAACCTTCACAGAAGACAAGGAATAAAGTACTGACAACCCCATCTAGCCTTCCAATATCCTCCTCCATCCTTCTCAACCCTTCATGAATTCCCATTGTCTGTTCCTGAACGTATTTTTGATATAGGGTCGTATTAGACTCTAATCTTGAAAGCCTATTCATTATAGTACGATAAATAGATTCACCACCAGTGATGGGTGGCTGCGAAGGTGGTGGAATGGTGACGACAGTAGGAACAGTCGAAGAACTGACCGCAGTACTTGTTGGTAACGTGATAGTAGACGAGGCTGACCCGGATATAATGGATGCATTGGTAGGAGTTGCGGTTGAAACACTGTTATCTTGAGAGACAGACGAGGCAATTGGCGTATGTGTATCGTTTGGGGGAATGATGGCTGGTTGGGGTAATGGAGTAGAAGATTGGTGTATCGTAGTCAACGGAGAGGCTTCTATAGTTGAGATCTGTGAGCTTGTGATCACCTGAGTATTGGGATATGGCATTATGGCCGCCTCAGAGCGTTTTGTTTTAGCCGTGGTTTCTGCTATTGAAGATGCACCTTCTGAGGCGGCTTGAGATAAAACCACAGACTGCGACGTCTCCGAAACCGCGGCCAATGTCGTAGAATTAGGTAAAATAATAGTTATGCCTTGCTCTTCCTTCATGATTGAGTCTGGTATTTGCTGAGGCGGCGCGACAGAGTTCTCTTCAGGAAGAATTTGCCACGTTTCCCATTTCCATTCTTCTAGCTGTGTCAGGCCATATACTCGGAGGAGACTTATGGGGCAATAAAATTCGTTCCCATAATGAGACAAGAAATCGATACGGATGTAACGATAGAATGGACGCAATTCAACCATAGGATGGAAGGACTATATATGAAGTTAGCATTTCTTCAATAACCAGAATAGAAATACATGCAACGTACTTGGACGCCACGAATATTTTTGGCTCTATAGGCTCCCATCTCTACCCATGCCTGACCTTCAGCAGTGGTCTGGGCTACACTAACTTTGAAATCACGGAAGACACCAGAGAAGAACTCAAAATTCGCCAATTGAACAGTGTCAATGCGAATGTCTTCACAAAGCTCTACGATCACGAAATTCGGTTGAGCTGAACATGGACTTAACATATACCGGTCCTTTTTCGAGGATAGGATGGCCGAAGGTGACCGAGCCTCTCGGTGAGATGCGTGTACCCTTGCCGAGCAGTCCAAGGAGGCATAATTGAACCGATCAGTTAAAGGGACGCGAAGTCGTGGCCGCGAAGGCTCCACAACTGCTGGGAGAGTGGTATCCGACTCCCCCTCCACCGTGGGGGATGGTATGTGTGGGGACCCACTTTCATTGTCTGTCCTCGAGGAATCGGAAGATGTTAGATTTTGTGTTTGTGTTTGTAAGGCGAATTGCTTAGATTTCCATTCCTCGAAAGAAAGGAATTCCGCTGTGGGACTAAATCCATCCGAGGTTGGCGGTACTAAACAGCAAACGGGTTCGGAAGGTTTGGGGGGTTCATGAAGACGTATTGACCTGAAAGGATCATAAGGGGAAATTGTGCGAGTTTGCATTGTAAAATTTGAACGTGTAGTGGTAATGCACGACGTTGACATGGCCAGGGTAAGAATGAGGAGGCTCAGAGGAAGTTCATGTCGTCTAGCCATCGTGCGAGGGGTAGACTGAAGGGTCGGAACGAACGTTCAGTAAAGCATTAATGTGAATCCACGTATACGCTACGTACGTGTGAATCCCCGTTGAGGAGAGGTATCAGCCCAGGCAAGGTGAAAGAAGTGATTCCAAGGCTATCTTTAGGGGTCGGAGCAGCACCGTAATGTCATAAAAAAAGAGCTGCAGTTATTATAGTATAAAATATGGGGTAATTGCCGAATAAAAAGGAAATTTCGGAGTAGAAGTAGGAGGAATCTTGCACTGGCAGAGACTCTCGGTAAGGCACGTATATCCCAAGTAACGCACGTGAGCAAACAGTACCTGACATCTAGGCGCTGATGATCTATAGTGCAGATTCATAGTCCAATAAAAGTATAAATATTGTAAATTCATTTGTATCTCATTTTCCAGAAAAGAAAAAACCTCCTTTTATAAACACAATATCGAATATATCCTAATCCTGCAAGTAGCTATCCCGCTAGACATGGCAGTCGTGCCTCTCTCCCCATACCGCGACAGACAACATACCGTCGTTTGCGCTCGACACCTCCGTCGTTACTGGGACGCTGCAGTGCAGCAGGTGATAGGACGTACGATAGTGAATAGCGTATCATGGAGAGCACTATAAATTACATGAAATCGTCGTCGCCTGCATCGAAGTCGTCCAATGCTTCACTGTACACGCTGGTATCCAACCTTGGAGAAGAAATATATGAGCAACTTATCATGTAGGAAAAGGGATACACGCACCTGCTGGCTGATTTAGCACCCCCTAGAGTTGGCTTGGCCGCAGCCTTAGACTTCTTCTTTCCACTAGCCTTATCACGGGCCTCTCGTTGCTTCTCGTTGGCGAGTGTTGTCAGACCGCTAGCAGCTTTCCGTACATCGATGTCTTTGAGAGGCTGTGCCAATGCTTTGACATGATGTTCAACGAAGGCGGCATACAAAGGTTTGGATTCGTGCTTCTTGATGACGAGTTCAATGATGCGATCCGAAAATTCTTGGAATTCTTCCTTCGTACGCGGATTGGCAGTAAGCAGGCTGTCAAGCTCCTTCGAAGTCGAAGCTATTACGAGTCAGTCACCAGAATGGATATCTTAGCTCTCTAGGCTTACAATCGATAGCCACAGAGCCGAACAACTCTGCAGCATTCATCATATCAGCCTTCAACTCCCGCTCCCTGTCAAGCCGTTTCTTTTCTGCAGGATCAATCACATCTTCTAATTCATCCACATCATCTGATGCTCTATGGGCCGCCTTAGATGCCTCTTTTTCTGCAATCTTTGCCTTGAGTGTGCCCTTCTTCTTGGGCGGTGCTACGACTGTGGGGGCAGGTTTCTCTTCCTCCTCCTCAGAGGATTCTTCCCAGTCATCCTAATTAATCATGAATAAGACAGATCATCCTATGAAGCCTTGATATCGTACTGGAGCAGAGTTTTCCTCTTCATCTTCGCCTTCCCACTTCTTCTTTGGGATCACCTTAGGCACATTCTTGACTTCGTCTTCGCTTGCCTCTGCGAAACATAAAGTTAACGAATTAATAGAAACTAGTATGACTATATTCTCACCCCAATCGCTCATCGAAAGCGGCCTTTCTAAGGATGATATTTAAGTGACTGATAGACTAGAGTAAACGAGAAATGTGGCGGAGTTTGAAAGTGTCATCTTTGCCCTCCAGTCGCGCCGACGTTCTTTATCCTTCTATTGCTAAGGGATGAAAGTTCTAATTATGGAGCGCCAAAGCCCAGTACCATAGTTCTCTACGCAATTCCACTGTTTACAGTGACTTTTGGCCTTCAGGGAAGTTAGGACCTTTTTAGATTTGTCGGGTGACCTTAAAATCCCCCACTAAAGCAAAGCGCCCGCTGATGTAATAGTTCCCGCGCGTCGAGAAATTCACCGGTCTCGATGTTGGTGGAGGTCGGGGCGAATTTTTCAGTCGAATCTTCCTTAATAAAATGTTTCAAAATTCATCTAAACTCTCAATTTATGTAACTATTGCATCCGACCACTTTGGTAAAAAAAAAGTTCTCGTGCATCGAGAAATTCACCGGTCTCAATGTTGGTGGAGGTCGGAGCGAATTTTTCAGTCGAATCTTCCTCAATAAAATGTTTCAAGATTCATCTAAACTCTCAATTTAGGTAACTATTGCATCTGACCGCTTTGTTAAAAAAATTGCGATGTTAGGTATGTAATTTTTGATTTACGGAAAGTGCAAGCCATGGAGCATGCTCAAGCAAAAAACCACCTCAAAGGGAATTGAACCTAAGAGCTAATAGACAATACTACACAACTTAACCATTACGTTAAAATCCCGCAATATCATCAAAGCTGGTTGATCAATCGCCAAAGCATATCGAGCCCCGTCTACCAAATAAGGGAATTCCGGTGAATTTCTCATCAGGCTGGAACATCTTACGTAAGTAGGCGCCCGCTTTAGTGGGGGATTTTAACGTCCACCAGATTTGTCGAGATTCTTACAGTGATCTCAAATTGCAATTTACACCCTTGGATTACTATTTCAAACTCATAAACAAACAAAAGTCTATCTATGGATCGTACAGGTACTTTCTCTTCAAAAAAATATACTATTGATACGCCTTCACGGACCATCTTCGAGGTTTGACGAAGTAACTATCTTCATGCAGTATCAACGACATCATTTCTCATTGGAAGCATCGAGTTGGTCTTTTCAGTCTTGCTTTCCTCCATTTATTTATCGTACTAATACTATCTTTCCAGCAGAACGAAGCGTGTGCACTCCTATAATACAGCTATATATCCAACCCAAATTGGTACACTTGCCTCAGACGCTCGAATGTTCCCCCATGCACCTAACGATCCCCAACCGTAGTCTAAACTTATATGGAACTTAACTAGCGTCCATTCGACGTACACATCGAATTCTATCGAATTTTATTCCGGACTTTGGCAATTTGAAAGAGTCGATGACGACACGCCGCTGGATTACAATTTAACTTATTCCACCGTTCTCTCGCTATTATCTTCCAACATTTATATGACCGTTGTACATCGCTATTCAAGAATTCGTGACAAAGTCGCTTCAAATATTATTGTCGCAGGACCATGAAGCAGGTTACAGGCTGTTAGTGAGTTCTCCTGATATATTCAGAGGTACTTGGATAGTTCTTTGCGACACTTATGGAATACATAGATTTTGGTACGTAAAAAGAGGTACATATAAGCGTTATTTCTCATTCTGTGCGTTAGGTTTGGACACATTCACTAGTAAATCATAATGGCGATCTGCGATATGAAGCTGCAAATAGTGAATTCATCCTCGTGTGTGAGGAAATGATCTGCTAATATATAGCGTGCTGGTAAATCATCTGAGGAATTCTAAGGAGACTTGGGTCAGTACTCTATAAGCATTCTCAAATACAAATACAACTTTAATCTATCAAGACAGCTACGGTAGTGAGGGCAGTATACAGCCATGGTTAAAATTGTCAAGATAACGTAGAGTATTACTCACGTATATCACGCCCAAAGGAATAGTACTTGAAGAATGCTCCTGCTATCATCTTGACGTAAATCAGCCGTCAAAATAAATGAATGATCCTCAGTGGTGCCAAGTGCTCCCTTAGGAATCAATCAAATACATACACGTCGGTTGACGTTCAATTGAATTTTTGGGAAAAACGACTACTTATCGGTGCCATCGGATGCGGCGACGAAATCCGTCCAGATTATTGATACCGCACGCTAAATCCTGTGGGACAAAAGACGGTCCCTGCAACCGCAGTTCGTGCAGCATTTCCACGCTAGTTTGATGGAACCCTTGTAAGTCCTTGTATTAATATATCCCTGTCGTGAAAGACCTATCACCGAAAGGCGGATAAAGAGGATCAGCACTCAGAGGGACTTAGCGAGGGTCCTTATTGTAATATATGGACTGAACTAGATACAATCTGGAACTCACTAAATACAAAAAATGATGGCGAGAGAATAATATTTTCCTCTAGAGCAGCTGAAATGCATAGCACTTAGGCTTTAAATAAATATGGACATTAGCCTAATACTGAGCTGATTAAGTATTGAGTACGGTATTATGTATTAAAGTGATTATAAGTGAGTAAACATAATATAATTAATGTAGAGTCGGCATACTAGTATCATCATGCTGCAGCGACCGCACCCATGCGTAGATATCCCGACCTCAATTTCTTCCATCCAGCTTCTATAGTTTCTCGCTCCCGTTTGACCTGGATTTGTTCGCAACCCATCCAGTCACGGCTTCGAAGAATAAATACTTTGCTATGCCCCTCTGCATTAGCGGTAAACCATGATTTCCACATCAGGATCTCGAGATTAGGAAGGCCTCTTCCTATTATGTCGGTGCAAGTCATTTCAGCTATGGCCGTCTGCTCTCCGTACCGGTCCCAGCATGTCGGACAAAATGCATTTGAGGCGCTATTCCAAGGACATTGAGTCGCATGATATTCAAAAACCTCCGTATCTGTCAAATAATGGTCGATCTGAAGGACTCGTAGATTAACCAGGGGTTGAAGTATCTGAGCAGCCATACGCTGATGATAAACGGGTTAAGCGGCGCAGCCATGGGAATAATTCGAATGAAACACTCACTGAATAATCGTGATGATGTGGTGGGACATTGTCGCAACTGGCTTCCAGCACAGGAGGCATTTCGAACTTGCAGCTAAGAACTCGCAGATACATTAAGTTCTTGAAACGACTTATGATACCCAGGACATTTTCGTGGTCATTCGAGTGGTCGAAAGGCACAGACAGTTCTATAATGATGAAATAAGTTAGTTGAGGCAAAAGTGGATAATTGAGGTAAGGCTAACCTTGCACTGTCACTGATAGTCTTCGAAGAATTAAAGGGACACCCAACGCTGAGCCGTCCAGATGTAGGGAGCGAAGGAATGTGAACCGTTCCCAATCCTGTTGCGTCATATTCACCGCAATATTTACGGGAGCATGAATTATTCTATGTAGTTGCGAGGTGAGCGATTTATGCTGTTACATTTGAAGGCTGATAGAATACATACCTAATCCAATGGAATAAGTCAGGAAACATATGAAGTTCCAGTAGATGTTTCGGTTGCGTGACATGGTATGTTTTGAATATTTCCCGTAGAGCGATTTGACGAAACTTGTGAGATACTAAAGAGAAGCCAGAGAGGAGTGAGAGACCAATGCTCTGACACGGCTGTATTTCGCCATGAAGAGCGTCGAGCTCTTCCAGCACGCAATTGACGATAAGACTCAAATTTTCACCTGGTAGCCGCATACGAGCTCAAGGAGGTCTCCAGAATGATTGAGAGCTTGTGAGGGGTGACTGGGAATAGATTTTATAGCCATGGGATTTTATGTGTAGACGGGTCTCTACAGCCGCTGGATTCGGACAAGTTGTGGACACGGTCCCATCAATCCATCGGGCATCAACCGATGTGCCTATGTCGCGCTGAACCATAGTGAACCCTGTTGCACACCAGCTTGAAGGAGATATCCATTTTGAGTTCTTTGTTAGACACGCTCTCACACACGTATTCAGCCTTCCCGGATCTTCTCCTTCTGGCTATGGGCTTTTTCCACGCACTCAGTCGTCAAGCTGTAAGCGGTGATAGCAGACTTGTAGCGTATATATACTTATACGGGGGCTATTGTAATTAGAGCGAGTAAAATGCATAAGAAAGGAAAACATGCAGGAGGAAAGAAATGTCCAGTGATGCGAGCAACAAAAAAGTCAGTAATTAACAAAGATAGGTAAACGGACATTTATAATGTCTCTGGTTCAGAATTTTGCAATGAGGGGGGAAGTTCCAAATCTGGGTCGTGGTCATGGATAACGTCCGTCGGGACCGACGACAAACGGGAGTCTGTTGGCCGTTCATCTCCCGTGTGCTCCGTGACGTCGGCTTCCTCAATCTCATCGTCTTGTTCCACGTCTGTCTCGTCGAATATTCGGTGAAACTGAAGTAGAAAAAGCATTGAATAAAGGAGTCGTGCCCGTGGAAAATGATGAAGGTCCTTACATGGATGATGAGGCTTTGCAGTAACTGACTGGTATGCGTCATGTTATGCATAAGTTCTCCAAAGTTATTTGAAGGAGATCGAAGAAGGGTTGGATTGAAGAGGACCGCCAGAGCTTGGGCGGTCATATGATTCTGCTCCTCATAGTCCGTGATTCTGAGAGACAAGTTGTCAGTGATCTGTCATGCTATTTTAACGAGTATAGGTGCAATACCTCTCCAGATGCTCGCATATTCGTCGCAAGAGATAGAAATGGGTTGTTGGAAGATTATGCACGACATTCCGTACCGCCACCAACCTCTCTTCAAAGTCGGGCATTTCTATAAAAAGATATAGGTTATGTCAGGTGGCCAGAACGGTGTGAACTGCAAAGGAAGCTTACGCATGATATGTATGGCTTCATAATACGATTTTTCGGGGAAAATTGGTTCAGGCAATGAACGCAGCCACGTCTTGACAGTATCGCAAACAGCGAAAATGTCCAAGTAGTCCTGGGAAAAGTACGTGACCTCCTCACCTGCCACCAGTCAGATGATAGAAATCGGCGACCAGACATGTTACGTACCATTATCGAATTGCTCGCGAATGGTATTAATGGCACTTGTCGCGCCTGGTATACGATAGAGACCAACTTCTTGAAGTCCATGAGCCTCGATCTCATTTAGACACATATCCAAGATTCGTGGGACAGCTCCAATGGGAACTTCGTTTCCTCCGGCTTCGCGTTCAAGTAAGAAATCGAGCTCGACACCGAACACTATATCATAACTATGTCAAACATGGTAGAGCCTGGGAATTAAGAAAACTCACCTGCGGTCGGATGTCTCCTTGTTGTTTGGGAGACAACTTGGATGTGATCAGCAAACTGTGGTTTCGGTGTATTTCCAATGTACGTTAGACGTCGAGCCGTAGATAACTTAGCGGTCTGACTGATTGCTGAAATCCAACCCTCCAAACCGGAGTTGGTCGATGCTTGAAGCAGATAACGACCGCCATCCTCCGTCGTTAAAGTGAACAAAAATAATCGAACACTGTTAATGAAAGGCATGACAGTGGCGCCAACAATATTTATGACCAATGATGGCTTTCCATTGGGCTGGAAATCTAGTTCTTCAGGCGACCGCTTCACAGGAGATGCATATATAGTATCGGAAGTGAAAGCGGACGAGAGTGGTCTCATCAGATTAAAGAAAGCAGAAGACATAGTCCTCCGGCTCCTCTGCTGCTTGACCGCTCGAGGATTCTGCGGCCTTGTGTGCATAGCTCTGTCGATATCTTCCTCCATTCTTTCGGCACGTTGTTGCTCGGCACCCTTCTCACGGAGCAATCGCTCACGGAGTTGTCGATCGCGTTTGCATTTCTCTTGTTGCGCTTGAATGATCCTAGCGAAAGGCCGTAGTGCCTTCTTCGAGTGTGGTAATGGGAAAGGGGGATGCAAACTCTCCTGATAAGCTTCTTCCTTCAAAAGTCGCAAATCGAATGGGTGGCCGGCAACTTCACGATGCATGTTATTGAGTCGCTCGATGTCTATCCGATCGAGCTCTACGCGCAATCGTCTTGATCGAGAAGGTTGAATCGTCAAGCTCGTAATGATTAGATTGAATAGATGCCTATCCACATAATATGAGCATTTCAGTTTAGCAACTGAAAAGAATGCTCACCGTCTCTTTTCCATATTAATGAGATTTGAAGCTTCACGATTAGATTCAACCACGTTCGGCAAGCTACCAATTTCCAAAGCTCGCTCAAACAACCATCCGATATCAACTGTTAGGTATCCATGGTTCGCAGTGGAACGAACTACCGGACGTGAGATCAAAGAAGCTACACTCTCCATGCTCACTCCTCGAGCGGTGGCTACGCTGAGCCAGGCGACGGTGAAGAGCCTTGATTCAGGCGATACTATAGCTGAAATTATAGCCGTTTCTACAAAAGATCGCACCGAGCGCGAGGATGCAATGTCACGAGGTGTTTGTCCTCCCATACGTAGTCTGCAAACTTCGATAGCGCGCAGTAGCAGCTCCATACGAGCTTGTCGTTGCCTTAGACCTAGACGAGGTGCTAATATCTGCGTCATGAGGAATTTGCGAACAACCGCGTGTGCACGGACAAGTCCCCGAATATTAGCGGGAAGGAACCTGTATATCGATTCCTGTGCCAATTCGGATATTAGGGGAGACGGCTCTATTTGCTGGAAATGATAATATATCGTCTGAATTTCAATGTCGTCCGAAGTCGTCACTGGTTCATGTGATAAAAACCATCCTGTTCGGTCTGCCGACTGGACTTCCAGCAAATCGACGGCGGCGAAGACATCCTGTATCAGATAAGTTAGCCGAACCGTATCGAAGGGGATTTGAAATATGATAAGAAAGAGAAAGAGTACCTACATCAGCAGTAACAGCCCTCATGGTAGCGGCAGCAAGAGCGTCCAGATTGTCTACCAGGGCTTCAGGGTCCAAGTCATCAATGGCGGATAAATATGTCCCATAATTTTGCGCAGTAGAAGAGTCGGCGGACAAAACACTCAAGGGATATTGCAATTTTGGACGGCGAGTCTGAGTCATGAACAAACTGAACGTATTCTGACGGGCATTCTCGACTTCCATCCATGCGATTCGCTCCTCTGAACCAAGATTGCTCGGAATCCGTGCGGAAATGTCGAGAAAATCGCGCATCGAGTTGTAAAGCTCACTATCCGCAAGTATGTCTTGGGCGCCGGTTCCCTTTTCAAGCCACTCAGAAACCACAGCCAAAACATGAATCCGGGCCTTCGTTGTAGAAGCTGGCGTTGTACCTAAGTTCAGGAATCGTTTCCTCAATAGCTAATTAAATATTAGTAGAGTTATATCGCCGAGGAATGTAACGAAACCTACTTCAAAGAAGACCAACGGTGTCACAAAGCTTCTGAACACGGACCACCAAATAGATTTGAACTCATTATGGTCCAATCGCAGAGCTCTTGTCCTTCTCCCGTCCCTCAAAGGCATTTCACCATTATCATCAGCTACGGCAACTGATACTCCATCCAAGCCTGAAATTAGAATGTCAACAAGGCGATCAAGTGTTCCTCCCTTGACAACGACTCTCAAAGTATTCTCCGGGGGAGCTTCAGGAATCATAAGATGTGTAGGTTGAGACAGAGCAGGAAGAGAATTACGTCGAACAATGCTGCTCTTGCGATCCAAGCCTGGGTGATTGACGCGGATTTGGCTGGGCTGCCTATCAAGACCTGTCTCCACTGAGCTTGGCGGTCTCGAAATACGCTCAAGTAGAATGTCTGGTACGGATAAAATGAGCTCCCCATCGTACATTTTTAAGATGAGGCCACCCATTTCTCCACTTGGTACAAGCTTTATTGTCCGCTGTCTTCCTGAATCCAAAGTCGTTCGGATATGGCCCAGCTGGGCTATCTGAGCTTCGTCAAGACCCGGATGGGGGAGGGAATCCCAGGATTCTTTTCTACTTCGTATAAGGGAATCACGGTCTATGAAGGAGACAGTGGGTAGAGGCTCTACGAAAAGAAGAGGTACCAGTGTATGCGCGAAGGAGTTGTTGACCGGACGACGCCAATGATATGGCTCGAATCGACCTTTCTGGCGAGGTTCTGCAGCGAATGATTGCGATAAAAATGCTTGAAGACCATGAGAACGAGGTAGAGGACGACCATGGACGCTCCGCCAAAATTGTACCAATCCGGAAACGATGGCATTATCGTCGGTTAGAGGCTCTCCAGATTTGGCTTGAGAGAACTCGCTGACAATGGGACGAACAAGATGTGCAATCTCCGCCAGTATTTTTGCGTCCCATTGGTCTTCTTTGCTAGTTGATTCTACCCGCACTATTCTCCATAGCTCTGCAACCCGTTCTCGCACATCGCCACCCCAAGGGGCTAGGACCCGCTTCTGAGAAGCCCCTCCATTGTCATCCTTCAACCAACCCTGAACCAGTCCAACGCCACGATTATCAACACGTTTCCACACAGTATCAAGTCTAGCAACTGGACGTGAACATAAAGCAGACTCAATAGCCTTCCAGGAACACCGATCTCCAGTCAAATGGCAGTATTCGCCGACTTTAATCCAATGATTAATCAAGCTGGAGCGCATATGTGTTTTGGATGCTTGAATAAAGTCGGAATGCGACACGGAAGGTCCTCCACCACCACCAACGTTTAGGACATCGGCAACAATGTAGCGTGTTAGCCAGTGAGGACTGTCGTCGCTGCCAAAGAGAGAAGCGTACGCTGTGTCGTCCAATACAGGATCATTGGTATCATCAAGCTCGTATGGCCCAAACCCAATGATATCAGCCGCTCGAATGGAAGATGACTCATTAAGGATTAAGGCTCGCTGGAAAACCGTCAAGCTACGGGCCACCATACCGCTCTCCAGCCGTAATTGTAGCTCACTTGTTAGACCCTCGGTCTCTAGCTTCGCCGCAAGATTGCTCGCCATACCTTCATTCTGTCGCGATACTTGTCCTTCGGGAGACGCAGAAGAAGTGGCTGTATCCAATTGGCCAGAGCGAGAAACATTAACCGAAGGGGCTGTTTCCGTCAGTATTTGAGCAGATTCTTGATCTGAAGTAGGCTCTGGAGAAAATGCTTCAGAATAGAAAACATCCCAAACATCCTGCGCTATCGGCGCTCCATAGTCCGAAATATACTGCCGTGCAAGCAGAAACCCGCGCAGGCGTAGACCTTCCTGCTCTTCCTCAGATGCCCCTTCGATAAGTAACCTAACATAACGGATCAAACGAGTTTCGAATTGTACTCTGTCCATGAGTCGTGGGATGCACAACATCATGGAAAATGCAAAGCCTTTCCATGTATCATCTGTGACAAAAGAAGTCCCGAAAACTGCTTCGTGGAGCAAGGCGTCGACTGAACCCTTGATTACCGAGCCATCTTCACCAAGTACGAGTTCCGGATGCCTTGATCGTCCTTGGTACAAACGCATCCGCCTTCGGGGTTCTTCCTTTTCTGGAAGAGAGCGTGCTGTTGGAGGCTCCGGCTCTTCGATGACAGTCTCCGGACGATTCGGTGTTTCGTCAATGACGGATTCGAGGCCTTGGGGGAACAAAGCTTTAATAGGCACTGTACGATCGTTAGGAGGCTTGTATAGAAACAGTTTAGAGCCTTTGAGGATGGCCTTGTACGGTTTCCAATTCTTAGCCAGTGCAGTCGAAAGCGCATGACCGCGAATAGCTATTACACTGGCACCCGAGTGTCTGTTGATAAATCCAGAGTAATGCACAATCTGGGAGCCTCGCCTGCTTTCCGTTCCGGTGGATTCTCGCTTAATGGGAATAGGAGTTTGGTTAGGTTGCGACGCTTGGGGTGGAGGGGAAGGACTCGTAGGCTGATTCTTGCTTGCGCCGGGAGAGGAAAAGGGGAAACCAAATCCAGTGGTCCGTACAGCCCTTTCTCTCTCTCGCTCCGCCCTCTCTTTCTCCTTTTCTTTCTCTCGCTCCCGTCCCGTTGCTGAAATGGTGCGTTTCCTGGGTCTAGGGACCGGCGGCTGGACCGGCGGCACCGGCTCTGTATTGAGAGAAGTCATAAGGCTCGATGAGCGGACGGGTGCATGCGAAAGCGAACGACTATGAGTCGCACTGCTAGGTTCCAAAGTGGCTTGATGTGCATTCTTCGGGGTAGTAGGCGACGAAGGAGTGGATGAATTACCAGGCATGGTCGGAAAAGGGTAATTAGGATGAAGAGCATGAGGTGAATGGGGAGAGTTGTTACGATAGGCGTCGATCATAGCTCGGGTAGGCGACGCGGTGGTTCCCCAGACATCATCGCGTGGAGGCGAAGTGCTTATATTGATTTTCGTCAGATTTGGCACGATTGTCTGAGTAGTGGGGAATCTGCCTAGGTCGTCAACCGAACGCGACCAGCCTTTCCTGCTAATTTTTCGCAAGGAACCCAGACCCTCATTTTCCGAACCACTGGCAGCTAATCGACCGCCACTCGGTGAAATTGCTTGGTCCATACTAGGACTCGCACCTGGACTTTGAGCATGTTGGTACCAAAAACCATTGGTATAAATCAGAATGAGATCCTTACCTGCTCGCCAAGGGCGTAATTGGAGTAGAGACTGGGATAGGACGTGGATCCGTAGGGCCAGATATCTTTGGTCTTCGAGATGCAGACGAATTCCGCGGGCGTGGTTCTTGTGCAATTGCGACCGATCCAATGCTGCTACTACTGGCCGTGCGGTTGGCAGATGGCCGAGAAAACCACTTGGACGGTTTGGAAAGGAATCCCGCGAAAGCTGATGGCGAAGCTGACCGAGGAGAGGAAAGGAGAGTAGAGGAAGTTGAAGGTGACATTGTGGACGGTGAGGAGGATTCGTGGATCAGGTTAAGGTTAATGGAGGAGTGAGACTGCGGCAGGCCGCGTTCTCGTCGTTTGGCCATCTTCAGAAGGGGATATAAAGGGAATAAAGGAAAGTCGGAGGGTTAAGTTATAAAGGGTATAAAGGATTGGCAGCAAAGTTGTGAAACGGGCTTCGAAGACGCGTCCGCCAGGGCTACTGGCGTTCGCTGGGCCACTCCTGGGAGAGTACCTGGTATTTACGAGAACCAATAAGAGGATATACAGAGAAAAAGAGGGATTTAGAATGACAGCAGCTGAACGCGAACCCGGACGTGCTGGAGGGAAGGAAAGTGGCGAGTCCTGCGGGCTTTGAAAAGCAGATTCTGAATTCAACTAGAACATCTATCTCTACGGCTGTTACGAAGAGGCTTGGTCTGGTTTTGACACAATTCGTCGGTAATTAACGTTCTATTCACTAGTAATGATCCGCTTGTTCTGCCGTGGGCCTCAGTACCTATGTTTACTATCATGCGCCCAACCAACGATATCCCTTTGTAACAACAATCTTGACAGCCCATTCTTATCTTAAAAAAAACAGGCTGAAATAGTACCATTAGGATTTTCCAATAGCTGGGCCGAAATCTATGTTCCTTCACCTTTTAATATCATACCTGTATTGTCGCATGTTATACCAGAACCGTTAAGGATCGTCATGCATGATTTTATCAAACCACCAACGCAAGATGTCTGTCGCCATTTTGCGGCCGTTCACAGTAAATAAGTACTTTGTTTCCCTGAATCTGCCAATCCCACGTTCGTGATTTTCGTACCTGGTGCGCTTCTGACACCATGTCCAATAGGAGATGCATTTGAAGCAGAGCAGAATTCACCTTGTGGCTCGGAGGTTTCCTATAGATATGAATCCTTATACATTCGATGGGGAGTATGAAAGTATATTCGCGGAACCAGTCAACTAGTACTGTACCCAGAGCTTAATAAGTAATTCAACCATCGTCCTCGCTTTCATCTTCACCGTCGCTCATGACTCCAATGACACCACCGTTGCTCTTTTCCTTCAAACTCAAGGAAGCAGCATGTAATTTTTGTCCAAGCGTTTTGCGGGCGTTCGCGTTCGCAGCAATATCCCAGAGCTGCATCTTAGCTTTTGAGCCAGCCGCAGCGATAGTTAATGGATCGTCTGGCGACCATGCCGCGGAGAATACACGGCCCTGAACGAAGTGAGAAAGGAAAATAAAAGGAAAGAGAGATGCTTACGACTCCTAAATCTCTACTGGTGACCAGACTGACTTCACGTTGACCGTCGCCCTCTCCAAGCACGTTCCATACTTTAACAAGCTTGTCAGTACCACCAGTGACTATGCACCCGCGGATATGAGGGTTAATATCCAACGCTGACGCAGCACCATCGTGTGCTGCAAGTGTGAACCGAGGTTTTGCGAGAGAACTATTATCGGAAGGTAAGGTTCTTGCGTCGTAGTTTAGAACCAGGCCATTCTCCAACGAGACCTGCAAATCAAGATGATTCATGTCAACATCCTTGAATATCCTAGCCAATTCACTCACATAGAAGCTATGGCTTTCCCAAGGGTCCCATCTTAGGGCCTCAACATCCGCACCCAGAACGGCAAGCAGGCATTTTTCAGGCGCTCTTGAGTCAAATGTACGGACAGTACGGTCGTAGCTTCCCGTGAGTAGGACAGTGGGGTCTTGGGTATTCCACTGAACACTCTGGACCTTGTCTTTATGCACCTGGAAGCTGCGAAGAGCGGCTGCTCCATCACTCTCACCGTCTGCAGTCGGCATTCTCGATAGATCCCATAGCTTAACAGTCGTGTCAGCAGATGCACTAGCCAACAGATTGCGATGCGTCCTGTTCCACGAAAGACCGAGAACAGCATCCACATGGAAATCAGGAGAGATCGTCCTAGACTTTGCCTTCTTCTTCTTTTTCTTGCCAGTTCCAAGGGGTATCGGGGTATGTGCCTTAGATAAGTCAGGGCGACCAAGGACATAAGTCGGGTATATAGCCTCGAGGATGTCGAGAGACCAGATTTCAATTTCGGGCTCCATTGTTCCAACCGCAATGTAATTACCAGTTGGGCCTGGATTCGGTACTTGCGATGGTGCCGGGCTGGCGGGATGGAAATCAAGCCATTCTAAGCAAAGAGGGAATGAAGGAAGCATTATATCGTGATGAACATAAAGATTTTCCTGAGATTCATCATAGACGTAGACCTCCAGATGGGAAATCTCGTCTTCAGTTTTTGCGGCAACCAAGATATTATCGGTTGGAAGAACTTCTAGTTCTTCCCGCTCATCATCCTCCTCCTAATACTGGATTAAGAGGATTATATGGTCCGTAGGATAAGAAGCATACCTCTTTCAGCGTGATGTATGGATCCTCCTCATTGGACTTGTAATATGTTAAGCCTTTGATATTGCTAAACGGTCCCACCGCTAAAATCAAATGGTATAAGAATTAACCAACAAGATTTTCATGAACTATACCTGTGTCTTCAGCATCATTATCATATTCTTCTAGTTTGTAAATCGACAGGTCATTGGGGTCCTTTTGGGCAGCCTCAGCAGGTGGCTCTTTGTCTTCATCCATGGCATCGTCGCCCTGTTCTCCTTCTCCCTCTTCATCAGATGGAGCACTGTATATGGAATTAGCGAAAAGTCTCCTAAGATATCTGGCGCAAACGTACTCTTCCCATTCATCCTCCCCATCAACGTCTTCACCCATGGATTGCGCAGCCTTGCTGGCCCGTTCCAGCTCCAATCTAGCATCCTCCAACTCGATCCGGGCTAACGTGCTAATTCTCTCGAGCTCCTTCTCGTCTAAATTATACTTCGCCGGATGCCTGAGGGCAACACCTCGCGGTACCTAATGGGAATCAACAAAAAGAACAAACGGACGAAAATCAACTACATACCCATGATACTGCTGAGATAAGGTTGCTCATCTTCCTCCTTCAAACCAGGATTCAGAGCGCGGACAAGGCAAAATTTTTGGAAGAGTAAGTAGTCACGTGACTTAGGCAACACGCGTGGGTAACTAATTTTGGAACTTCATTCTTGTTCAGAAAGCTGAGTCTTTATCGTTCAATGTTATAAATTATTATGAACGCTAAGCAAGATGTCATAACATGTCATGAAGAGGAAGACAGATAATGTGTACATGTATACAAGGGTGATTCAAAACTTCATGGGCTCTACCTTCTTGGGAGTTGGCAGATTAGGTGCTCCCGGAGCTACCTTTGGTTTTGTCGGAGAACTTCTCGGACTGGCGTTTGCGGGCACGACGCCTACCTTGAGCAAATGTGCAGGAGGCTGCCCGACTATCCTAGCAATGTTCCAGGGAACGTTGAATTTGGCGCGCCCTGCTAGGGCGACATAACGTGAAATCTCTAGGTGTAATGTACCGTAGTACGTCGTGGACGCTTTGCGTGTAGTCTGGGACACGTCAACTAAATGGAAAACCGGTCATTCATCCAAGACTTACCAGGATAATCCTTTCGAAACCTGATGCGAAAAGATCTGCATGGAACCTATAGGCGGAGTGTTCATCCTCCTGTTGCAGATTCGTGTCTTGCGCCAACTTGGCAAGAGCATTGACGAATTGGAAGTGGGTTGTCTGGATACGAGTTCAGTATCGAGGTTAAAATCGGTGTTTCTCAACTTACGAGATAGCCCATTGCTTCGAACTCAACACCTCCTGTCATACCTCCTGGAGCTCGCGGACGCTCAACCTTGGCCTCATCTGTAACATCAAGATTCCAGAGCGTATTCTGTGGATGACAAAACACCCAGAAATAGTCGCGGCAAATGTCAGACAGTTCGCGGAGATATGTCTTGTAGATACGCGGTTGATGGAGAGAAGCAATGAATTCATGGGGAGAAACGGGCGTGGATGGCGCTTCGGACGGAGGAGGAGCGGGAGTGAGGAGCAGAGAACGAATGAATGAGAAAAGTGTCTTATGAGGTGCCGGCAGACCGCTTGGTTTCGCGATAGAACCCGCAGGTTGACTTGCGCTTAATTCGAACGCTTCACGACGCTGGCGGATATTCTGTGGGATAGAGGAGTGCGGGTTCGAAGGGTATAGTTCGAACAGGATAAGAAGGAGGTCGACGATTAACTGTCTTGTACCGACGTCTCCCGGCTTCTTGTCGCTGTATAGGAGCCTGATCAACTGAGCGAACGGTGTCGGGCATGCGCTACGGAGAGCCGCACAGCCAATCGCCGACGTAGACAATGCTTTGAAGCAACGCAACAGTTCATGAAGGACTTGATCATCATGCTGCTCTTCCCTAGGTACGAAAAGGTACTCGTGAGTCTACGTCAGCGGTAAAATTCCTTCGCTTACCGCCATTCGACCTCTAGGATCTCAATCAAGCGAGTGAGAAGCGCATCATATCCGCCTTCTTGCAGAAAGATAGCCGACCAGCTGGTAAAACCATTAGCTTGTGGAACATAATTGAGGGCAATTAACATACCTGGCTGTTTCGTTTCGCAGCATTAATCGAAGCTTCTTGACTACCTCTAGTTCCAAACGGGTGCTCGATGTTTCTGCTAAAGTCGTGCACAGGGCCAAGGGAGAGATATCCTTGACCAATGTTTTTCCAGCAGCTTTACTTACAGAAGCTTTGGGATTATGTCCCGAATGATTTGGTCTTAATGTATCCCCGGACAATCCTCTAGAATGGCCTAAAGGACTTGAAGGCCGCCTGGGAGCATCTGCCATGAATGGTGCCACCGGCGGTGCGAGGGGTGCATCTATGTCCAATCGAGGAGGCGGAGGGAAGTCATAATCCAGGAAATCCTTTCTCGGCGACTCAATGTGGTTGCTGCTAAGGGAGCGTCGAAGTTTGCGTTTAGTCGTAACAGGAACAGGGTTTTGTGTAAGGACATGAGAGGATTTGAGCATTGCCGCCTTGACGGGTTGTTCCATACCAGCGAGCTTAGATCGCATAGCTGGAGGTATTTGTAGATCGTCCTGGAAAGTGTGAGACTTCGACGGAGGTTAAAACGCGTGAAAGCACTTACGAGAAGCTTTTCAAACTCTCTATCGGTGGTTATGGCCTGCAGTGCCTTCGGGTCTTGGAACTTCAACGTCTGTATGCTCGGTGCTCGTCTTCCGTCCATAGAATGAGGCAATGAAGTCTTGCTTGGGCTTCTCTGAGAGATCTGTGGCAGTGAGCTCGGTCTATTGTTCTCCTTTCCATCATTTGCAGGAGGGAAAACGGACGTAGCGACTGTACTCTTGTCCTCAGAGCTGCCGCTACGTTTTCCTGTAGGTAGGATGTTCTTGAACATGGTGCAGGTATCGCAAACGCGTGGTTTGTCACAGTTTGAGTTTGTCACGGTTCACGAACCAAATTCAGATCACGTGCATGTTGATGATCACGTGCATGTAATCTTAGCGCGTGATGTCACGGTCCGACTTCATTATCTAAGTCTTCATCTTTCAGCTGTCAATGTCAATGCCTTCCTCTAGGTTTGGATTACCAGGATTAACAATGAATATGTTTCAAACGTCTCAACTTGGGATGTTTCTGATACATCTATCATTTATTTAAGATTTTCAAAATTATATCCTATCAACCCGGATTTATCCTGACCAGTCAGCCTTCCGATGAGATACAACAAGAAAGGGCGTTCTTAAGAGCTGAAGGCTAATACAGGCTAATACAGGCCTTTGATCTTCATCCTGTTGATATTGACGGTAGTCACGAAGGCACTGCTACCATCGTCGAGGATTTCATATGAAACATACAATGGTGTGTCTGATCCTCCGTTTGTTCACTCCTAATCCACGAATATGACGAATACGATATATCGTTCTTCTCTTTGGTCAATCACTGTATTCCATCCTGTGCTATCGGCGATCCCGTGAAGCTTGGATTCTTGCACTTTGAAAACGCCTTCAACGTTCGGTCCAAATATCTACCCTGCAGATTTCTGGCTTCAGGCTCTATCGTGCAAGTCCGCCGAAACCCTTACTTTGCAACCGACCCCATCGTGTATCGCGGATTGCGAGTAACCTATTCGACGGATAAACGAAACTCATCCACTGTGTCATGGACGGACAACCTACTTGCCGATTGATCTGATGGGAGGAAGACTCAAATAATGAGAGGACAGAAGCTTTCCCCTCAATCTATAATACCATTAGACGCGGGGATACAAATCCAGCTTTCTACCCTTTTCGGCCTCGGAGCACAGACACCAATGTCGTATCGCGATGTCCGAAGAACTTGCTGTCAAACGCACCCTGGCGACAAGCTTTGTCAACCATCAACCGGATCCCTTGACAGGAAGCTGACAAAGGAGGGTTTATATTCTCTAGGCCGACAGACACGTGCTGGGCATCTTATAGCTGTTGACTTTTATTCTACTTATACACAACTTTAATCTGGCAGCCATAAGCCGGATCTCGACGGCTTCTTTATGTAAGTAAGTGCCAACAGAAGTACATTGCCAGAACGAGGTTGCGTTTATCAAGGAGAACTACTTACATGCCTCAGCATTTCTCGAAAGACCGGTCGGTTCAACCAGTCTGCATAAGCTGCGTGTGCCATTTCCCGAGCTATAACGGAATCCTGAATCGGTCTCACCTGAATCGAATGGCCATCAGTGGCAAGGGCTGCAGTGGCCTCGACGCCCGTTATCCCACTGCGGACGGCTCAGCGTTATAATCAAGTCCGAAGTGGATATAATACCCTTTGTTCCGCCGTTTCCTGGTGCCCAGGAGATTTACGTGTTTCGCATTCACGTAGATATTTGTAAAAAGATGATTTAATATTCTTAAAAAATTTAATTAGTTACTATCTCACTTGCTGCCCCTCGCTTTCGTCATATCATGCTCAGGCCTTTGAAGAAGCCCGGGATCCCATAAAGCACAGCAATTCGCAATCATCCTCCCATTCGAAGCACTTCTCAAACGCGTTCTTTAACCCCATACGCACCCATGCTAGTGATCCAGATGAATGACTATAATATCCGGGGTTCAATAAATACCGTATAATAGCGTTCAAGCTTCTCAAAGTGCGATTGTAACCGCCTCTAAAACAGCACCGGGGAGCCATCTATCTTATATAGGTAGCGATGATCCCTAAAGTGATTTAGTAGGAGACAATACTGTTAGCAGGATTCGCTTCGCATACTATTGGCAGGACCAAGCATTTAGTTTGTAAGGTAAATAGCACTGGTTGTCTGACGTTCTGAAAGATGTGAACCGGTGAAAAGCCACACCGGCCCTAGCTTAAGGCTAGCCTGCCGTGCGAGCCAGTGAGCCTGCTGTGACTTGTCACTACTGGCTCCGTCTTTCAGTTTAATAGAGTCCAATCAAACCTTGCCCTCACAAACAGAAGAGGACTTATCGCGGCATCTCGTAAGTCCGTCGCCGTCACTGAGATGATAGCTAGGTAAACCCTGCATGTACCCCAATGATTGAATGTATCCCCCTCAGCGATTAATCTTTAATCGTCGGCCACCTCAAGAAACTCTGATCCTGATTGCATAAATTGATTGTGGCTCAACCCGTAACTTACTTAGCATCCGATCGAGCCTCAATTAATCCTGACATGCTATTCTATCTCCGTACCTAAGTATTCCCCAAAGTCGAACGAGATCCAAAACCGTGAATACCCAGAATACCCAAAGATCCACATAGCTTCTATTTGAAGGTGCCTATCAAAAAAACGTGCAACAAACCTCCCGTGCCAAATCATGCATGCGAGATGGTTTGTAACGATGAACGTAACACAAAAGAAACTCCAAGCTACGCACTAGACCACGGGTCCACGGCCACATCCTTAATAGCTTACGCGTCCTCCTCAGCCAACCAAGTACATAATACCTAAGAACCTAAGCGCAGCATTCATCCGATTCCATAAGTACCACGGAATTCCGTCCTCCCTGAAGACTGGTACTGAAAGCGCAACCACCCAATCCATACACCCCACATCCGACGCAAAAGGACTCAATGCGTTCCCTTGCCCCTCGCGACTGGCCAAATCCCAAGCTCATCATCCGGAAATCACACAGATCGGGCTATCGCATACATACATAACCAAGTAAGACGGTAAGCAGCACGACGTCGGAAGAAGGAAATAACATACTTGTCGCTTAGCTCCTCCGTTCGGTTAGACTGTATTTATTTAGGGAGTTATTTATGAGAATTGCTTAATTAGGTTATCTGATTCTGAATTCGCGTGATTCTAATTCCCTTATTCTCTAATTTTGATGATTGGTGGTAAACGATAAAATCTGCTGGGAAAACCTTCGTACTCGTGTTTGATTGTGACTGTTACTGTTATAAATCCTTATTCATTGTTGATACATTTGTATTGTGGTTATTGTTATTAAACTATTATTATTCCTTTTAGATACTAGTATGCGGTTTAGCTTTTAGCTTTTGATACATCCCTATCCTAGTCCGAGTTGCGAGTTTAAGTTGCGAGACAAAGAAAGCCAAAGAGAGAAGGGAAAGCGGAAGTCGTACATATTAGGGTGAAACACAGCACTTGTGTATGTAGTTAGTTTGTTCTATGCACGCCGAAATGAGGGGAAAGCAAGCAGGGGGAACGAGAACAAAGAGAAATTATAACGAGACGAAACAGTGATCAGAGCAAGGGAAATTAAAATGAAGATAAATGCCCGCACTGATGCAAAGAGAGAAGGAAAGGAGAAGAATAGAAGAAAAACGCACGATCAGCGCCACGCCACAGTCCTAAAACTGAGATGAGATACGAAGACTGTATGAATGGATGATATGGTTCCCCTGATCGTCGAATGCCTGTCACCGGGCCCAATACAGACACCAAAGACGAAAATCCACCCAACAATCAATGCCATGCCACATGCAATGACAAGGGCACACCGATCATTGAACCTCGCAACGAACCACCCATCGCAACTGTTCATCCAGCAGCCACTCCCCTCCCCTCCTCCCATCCAAGCCGCGAAAGAATAATCACCTACGGCCCCACAAACAAATTACTCCCAATCTCCGCAAGGACGACACTCCAGTCCGTCCCACTCACCCGCCCCCCCTCGCGTGCCTTCTCCGCATCCCTTTTCCTCCACACCGCGCTCATCCACCTGCTCATCTCGAACCTCAGCCCCATGTGTTTATCAGTCTGCGGGGTCTCCACGAGCTGCTTGAGGTAGTCCCGTTGCTCGGGGTTGTCTGTGAGGCAGGCCGTCATGCCGATTATGAGGACGAGCCCGCGCGAGGGGTCTGTGGAGTCGACTTTTTGGAGGGCAGAGATGACGGAGGCGACGGAGTCGGATATTTCCGGGACAGCTGGGGAAAGGAGGGTGTTAGTATTGTTTTTGAATTGTTAGGAATAGAGGGGATGGATTTAAAATTATTTTAAACCCAATCCGATGAAATAAAGCGAATGAATAAAAAACGACACTCACCAGGAAAATGCCCACTAACAACACTGCTCAAATAAAGCAGCGCATGCTCAAAAAACGCATTCGCAATAAGCTGCACCTGATGCGAATTATAACTCGGCGACACAGGCGTGGTCGACCCCGCCGACGCGTGACCCATGCCTACCCCATTCCCATGCAGCTCCCCTCCATTATGCACAATCGGACTATGGTGCACACTATGGCTCCCCGCATGGTGGTGCCCCTGCATCACTGGCGAATGGTGATGTTGCCCCGCCCTCACGCCCCCCACGTTAATCGTCCCCATCCCTGCACCCGCGCCCCCGTGGCTGTCGTACCCAAAGTCCAGTAATTGCGGGAACCCACCGGGCCCCGAGTCCCCTGCACTACTCGTGCTCGCGGGCGAATAATACGCGCTCCGGAGCCCCTGCTCGATGATATCCGCGCGGCGGTTCAGCTCGCGCACACTTAATGCGCAATTTTGCGTTTGCTGGGCTTTCCAGTGTGCCAAGGCCGCTGTTTCGGCGAGGGCGTACATGATGCTGTCGGGGCACCCTGTAAGGGTGTCCATGTGGAGATTTTGGACGTGCGTATGAGGGGAGTTTTGCCAGAAATTTTGGGTGTGGTGTTCGATTCGGAAGAGGCGGCGGTAGAGGTCCATGAAACGTGGGGTTTTGTTTGAGAGGACGGAGGAGAGGATGTCGAACCACTATTAAGGGGGGGTTAATAAATTTTAAAATTAATTAAAGTGAACGGGGAGGCCTTACCATAGTCATCTGCGCTGTGAACCTCGTAAGTGAGTTCAACGAGAGCCACTGATACCGCGGATTCTGGACCATCGAAATTGGGGCACTCTGGAGCCACTCACACGCGACCTGAAACGGCCTTCGCCAGTCCGAGCTTCCATTATTCGCGTAGAGGCAGAAACTCGTTAATTGGATCGCGACGGTCGCCTCCGTATCACTATACTGGCGGTTGTGCTGTCTCGTCTGGACGAGCTGCCACCACGCCTCGTCGTAAAAGCGGACTGCGATGGAGTGCAGCGAATTTTCGGCGGCGGGGTCTTCGATCCCCTCGGCGACACGTACCTGGCTCTGGTGGAGCGCGGCAAAGGCACACATGGCCTTTGCGATGGGGCCTTCTGGGTTGCGGGAAACGATGTCGCGGAAGACGGGCTCGAGGGCGGGGGAGCCGGCCTGGAATATGAACTGGGCGGACTGGACACGGCGGAAAAAGTATTCTATGTATTCGCTGTTTTGGTTTTCGTTTCGTCTGGGCAGGGGAGAGTGGTTGATGGAGGGTGAGTAGTAGGTGTGGCTCGGGACGTAGGGCATTGCGCTGATGTCGCCGCCAATTAAGTGGGGGCTGGCTGCGCTGAAGGCTGAGGAGGGGAGAGGCACGTTAGAGATCCCGGGGGTCGGGAATAGACGCAGGTCCAAGGCGGAGAGACCATGGGAGAGACCGTCTGGGAATATGAGCACATATGCGGGGCTGGGGGCGGGAGACCTACCTGGTGTTAGCTGTGGCATTTGGACTGTGGCGTAGGCTGGCGAGGGGCCTGCAGAAAGGGACTGCCCTCTGTAAAAATCTTCATTTTCGTCGCTGCCGGTGTCGGTGGCTGGCTGGTTGAAGCGCGTGTCCGGGTAGGGATACTGGATGGGTGAGGCATTTACGGGAGGCGGGTTGGCCGCGGTGCGGGGCTGGCCACGAATCATGCCTTGGCTAGACAACTGTCTTTTGATACCGGCCTTGTAGGCCTCTACCTTGGTCTTGTCCTGTAAACGGGGTAAGTAGGAACTTGGCGATCGCGCATGGGGCGTACCCTCATCCAGTCCTGGGTGGCGTCAGCAGGGAAGACACAGAAGAGAGAAGCTACTCACGGGACGACGCGCCCCCCAGCCCAGACACTCTATTCTGAGTCTGCGACACGTGTGGCATGCGCCATTTTCGACTTGCTCGTCGCATTTCTGGAAAGAGTCAGACACAGCACGCTCTGCGGGGGGCCTGGGACCTGCCTTTCTACGGAGACGACACGTCCTGGGGAGAGTGAGTTGAGGGATATAATAAAGACACGACAGACATACCAACATCCACCCTTTCCGGCTGGCAGTAGTGGAGACGACGCAACGGAGCCTGTGGGGGGTAAGCGGGGGGCAAGGAAGACAAAAGGGGACGCACTGCTGGCGTTGGTGCGGAGAGTGCGGACGGGCATGGAGGCAGGGTCTGGGTTGTCGTGGACAGAGTCACGCATGGGGATGGTAGACGGAGAGGGAGGGGTATATGAGGGGACACATAGCGAAAATTAGGAATGGATGTGTTCCGGATTGGGACTAGGGAGCGGAGATGGCGGGGGTGACCGAGCACGATGCGATCTCTGTCCGCTGCGAGCCTGCTGCCGGGGCCAAATAAATATTCGATAAGTGTTATCAGCTGTCACACAGGCACCTGCACCTGATCCAGAACAGGCGCCCGCCTATCTTTACAGTACAAATACATCTCACAGAACAAAAATATCTACACCAGCAGCAGCGGCTGCGTCATCTCCCGCAGAATCACGTCCCGCCAATCCACGTCCCGCTCCCCCGCGTCTCGTCGCGACCACACTCGCTCCATCAGCCTCTTCGCCTGTCGGCAGTTCCCCAGCACCTCCACCTCCTGGCCTGCGAGTGTCACTAGACAATTCACCAGGAATTCCCGGTACTGCGGGATGTCCGTCATACATCCGCAGAGCGCGATGCTCAGACTACGACATGTTAGCCCGTAGAAATAAAATAATTTGCGCCGCTCACACTACACTGCGCACAACGCTCCGCGACGCGCCCTCGCTGCGAGGAATCAGCTGTAAGAACCGTACTGTCTCGTTGACACCGAGCTTGATCTCGTCGACCTCCGGCAGGCAGCCCGAGAGCACTGTATGCAGGTACACTCGCGCACTCGCCCGGAACACATTCGCGGCCAGCCGTCGTCGTGTGTCCAGGTCGTCGCTCCCGCGTTCGTTGAGGGCCGCGTCGTGCTCCCGTGCCAGATAGCGTCGTTCGATCTGCAGAGCGTCAGCAAGGCTCTTCCTCGTTAATGTCTACTCACATCGCGGCCTCTCTCGATTAGCGCAGGCACACTCAGAGCTCCTGCATCCATTTAGCATCCTCAAAAAAAATCGCACTCGTTCCACTCACCCTGCTCCAGACGGTCGTGCTTCCAGAACGCAAGACACGCCGTCTCGGACATCGCCAGCACCGTCTCGTTCGTGCAGCCCATCACCGACAGCATGTCGACGTCCCCAATCTGCGTCCCAGGGTACCCGTGTACACCCTCAAATAGCTGCCGGTAGATCTCTGCAAACTTGGGCTCAGTTCTCCGCGTCACAGCAGACCACACATCAAACCACATCGTCGTCCGGATAATAAACTGCTCAGACTCGCGGCATTGTCGGTATGCCTCCAACGGTCCCGTGTATCGTCGGTCTCTCAGAATCGAACCCACCCAGTGCATCGCCACATTCAGGTAGTTCAGCCAAGGCCCTTGCCCGCCAAGAAACAAGAAACAAGACACCACATGCAGTCCTGCCATGGCCTCACCCTCAGTCACTTCATGCGTGTTACTAATCAGATACTTGGTCCGTCGTAGGAGACGGTCCAGCTCTGCATTGTCCACATCAGTCGTGCTTTGGCCCATCTGCCGCATACGTTGTTGGTGCACGGCCGAAAGCAAACACATCGCACTTCGTGCTACCGGCGACGTCTGCGCAAACTGAAAGATGAATCTCTCAATCGTTGCATCCGCCATCAGGTACTGGATCTTCAGCACATGCGTCATGTAATGACTGACATAGCCCAGCTCGCGAGTATCTTCCACCCGAGGATACCTATACATCACTACCTCTGTGGTTGGTGTCCTGATCGACGGCGTGCTTGCAGCGGGTGCTGTCTCGCGATGACTCCCTTGCGGTTTCTCCTCGGCCACTTGCTGTTCATTGAAATAGTCATCATTGATATTATACGATGCTCCAAATGAGCTATGCGGTTGCAGGGGAGGCGCAGAAGGCCCTGCAGAACAAAGAAAACAAAATATACTCAATATCTAGAATAAAACACTACACGACATAAGACTTGACTAACAAGGAGAAGCCGGAATGGTGGAAGACATGTGATGAGAAGGCTGCTGGTGCTGCTGTTGGTGCTGCTGATGCTGCTGATGCTGCTGCTGCTGCTGATGCTGCTGCTGCTGCTGGTGTTGATTGGGTTGCTGATGTTGCTGAGGAGGAGGTGGAGGCGGCGGAGGTCCATGTCCATAGCCAGGCATATACGCCAAGGCGGGGTCCAACGGCACCGGCATCGTCCCCACCATCCCATGCGGTGATTGCATCGGCGGCGGATGACCAAGCGGGGGATGACCTGCGAGGTTAGGAGGCGGTCGTGAGGATGCACTGCCCGGCATCGAGAGAATGTACTGCACACCTTGCCCTGGAGGCCCTGGAAAGGGATGTCCACTTGGCAGGAAATGCACCATCGTCGGGTCCAGTGTCTCCCGCAATGGGGGCATTCGTGGCCCTCGCATCTGGTTTGGATCCCCATTTGGCGGCATCGGCGGCGGGTTCTGTCCATGTTGAAGGGAGGAGTCCGTCGATAGCGGCAGCACCGTCGGTTCTCGCTCAGCAGCAGGACGCACACCGCCTCCAGAATGACCTTTGATCATCCCCTGCGACGCCAGAAATTGCTTGATCTTCTCTCGTAGTTCCTGTACACTATTGTTTTCCTAATCCCAGTCGTCAGTATTTATGCGAGCCACCCGATCTCCCGCGATGACTCACCCTCATCCAATCTGGCCGCTTCGCCCCAAACCCGAGGCATTCCAAGCGAAGGCGCACACACGTCTGGCAGTTCCCATCTGCGTCTGGTCTCTCGTCGCATTTCTAGAGAATGAAAGGATGGATGGGCAGGCGCGCGCGGGGAATAAAAGTTGGGAGGGCGTGTAACGGGCGGTAGAGGAAGAACGATTGGCAGAACGTCAGATAAATTCGCTAAAATCAGGAGAAAAATCGACGCACCTTCCTACGAATGCGGCACGTATAGCACCCTGATTTTGCACGGACAGCACCTTTAGCTTTGGGGGCACCTCCTCTTTTCTTCTTGCCGCCCACAGATGAAGAAGCGCCGGGATCGAGCGCGGGGTCGGTTGGCGGCGGTGGTGGTGGAATAGTAGGTAGACTAGACATTAAGAGCTGTGTTGACTCGGACGCGGCGGGTTTATGACACGCGTACGGGTAGGCGGGGGATGGGGGAGGGGGAGACGGAGACAAAACGAGGGGGGGCACCGTTCAGTCTAAATAGCGCCCAACTGTTCCAAGTTCACTTTCAATCTCCGCTTCGGGTTCCGATCAAGGCGCCAAACAAAGCGGACGCTACACGGCCGAGCTTGTCAGCTGTACACGCCCGGATGCCCTATATGTGGCTGACAAAGCGACTTTTCAAATATCTCGGCCTCTTGGGGCTGACGCCGGGGTCCCTGCGAGGCACCCCGATCCGTACCAGGTTCATAATATACTCCTTCTGCTCAAAGCACAAACACAGAACAATTACAGAATACAGTCCAATCGCAATCAGTCCTACGCTCCGACCACCCCTTCCACCGCTGACACCAGCCCTCCCGTAATGCTTCTTGAGTGCCCCCCGCGCACTGGCGCTGGCGGAGGAGAGGCACTCACCGCTGCGTACCCTGACCTCCTCGCAATCAATGCTCGCACGGCACTCAACCACCGGATCTCTTCCTCCTCGCTAGGCGCACAAAGCAGCAACGTCCGCTTAGTCGTAATGATCTTGAATGTGTACATTTGTCCTGTCGAATCAGCCAGCTCCTCCGCCGCAGGCAAGATCACGCCCGGGCTGTGCGGGTGGCGATGTGCTGAAGGTAGGTCGTATTCCATGGCATCAAGGATTTGAGCCAGTTCTATCTGGCGCTGGTGTTTCGTGTCCTATGCACACAATCAGAAAGTAGCAAATAGTCAGTCCAACCATACGTACCATATGGTTCCCGCAGTACATCAGCTTTTCTCCATTCAAAATAAACCATCTCTTCCGCCATGTCTTGCGCTTTCCGCATTTCATGAGGTAGCCTGATAGAATCACTTTCCCCGGATCGCTGGCAATCGGTGCTCCTCCTCCCTTGGCCGGCGAGAATGCTGCCGCCATGCTGGGAGAGGCATGGCTGGGTCCTTCTTCGTCGCTGCTTGTAATTGCATGATTTGGTGGGCTGCCACTCGTAAAAGAAGCAGCCCTCTCCCGACCCGGAATCGCAATAGGCGGTGTCGGGACGGGGATAATTGTCGTGGTACTGGACAGACGTTCCCGGACATCATTAAGTGCTCGGACCCAGGCGCCGACTTCTTGCCCAGACCCGGCTTGGAGGTATAATGTGCGCGAGGGAAGGACCAGCCCGAATGTATTTGCGTGTTTCTTCAGCGAGACGGGCGTCACCGAGTGAACTTCGTTCAGGTCAAGAAGACGCAGCAGTTGGTATTCCGCTGAGTTTTTATAATAGGCTAGATAGGGTGCTCGTAGGACAAACCATCGCTTCTTCCATGTCTGTAGACCAACGTTAGCGTGCCATGGAAACAGAGAGCTGCACAGCAAACCTTTCGTCGCGAGCCCTTCTTCCACAAGTATCCTGATTTCACTATCTTTTCTTCCTCTTCTCGCTGCTCTTCTTTCTTCCCAGCTATTCTCCATTCATTTCCCTCCTCATCCTCGTCGTCATCACTCTCGTCGCAGCTGGCGGATTCTCGCTCAGCGATCGATTGCAGTGGCTCCTTCGAAGAGGATGCGTAGCTCACCCCGGTGGGGTGTGCTACGGGTGAGCCCACGTCCATGAATACCTGCGAGTCTGAATCCGACTCTGTACCTGATAACGTATTAGGAGAAACGCTGAGTTTGGGCTATAGTCATTCGCATTAGCCCTTCACGTCGCAATAGCTCGTCCATTTCAGACCTTGGGTTTGGCATGAACAGATAGTTTTCTTTGTATTTCCAGTGGTGAAGGTGGAGGCACAGGAGCCTTGGACGATGTGTCCATGGTGGTAGTCGTGATATGAGAGTGTGTCGTCTGGGTTCGAATGCGCCACGAATCAAGACGCCGCCGCGGTTACTTTAATTAATTGTCGATCTCCCTTGGGAACGCTTGCAAGCCCGCTGCTTTTTATGGAGTGCCTTTGACTTTATTCTATAGTACATGTCTCCTCTCTTAACACGTTTCTTACCCTAAATAACCTTCTGGTGGACTTGTGGCTACCCATCTCGTCATCAGTGCCCGCGTAGGGACCCCGGAAGCTCTCCGACGACATTAAGAGTGTACGGATTCGCAGATTCGATGTTATCCCGTTCGAATATCCATCCACCTCAGCTCAACCACATCGATACTACACAATAAGCTATCATTATTACGCTGCAGATCGACGAATACATGTCCGAGTTCGGCATCTTGCGGGATCTTGGCCCATCGCAGTAACGGAGGCTCTTCAAATTTACGTTTTTCTTCCGCTCGTCGCTCCACCCTCTCCTACATCCAACCACATTTTAAATCCTACATCATGTCGGCAAAGTTTGACAAGGCAGTTGCAATTGTGCAGGGACTTCCCAAGGATGGCCCTGTCCAGACTTCCCAAGACGACAAGCTATTCGTTCGTCCTGTTTACTGTATACTCAATTACTGATGGACTGATCTTTGGTGATCGCGTTATAGTTCTATGCTCACTATAAGCAGGGTATTGTGTATTTCATATCATCTTTGCAATTGTCACTGAGATGAACATTTTCAGGTACAATTGGCGATGTGAACATATCTCGCCCCGGTATGCTCGACTTTGTCGGCAAGGCCAAGTGGTACGTTCGTTTCACTCGCTCCTGAACTGGATACGACGTTTTCCTATCACAGGGATGCCTGGAATGCTATCAAGGGCACATCCAAAGAGGATGCGCAGAAGGCCTACGTCGAGAAGCTCTTGAAGGTGCGTTTCGTTGGAGTGACCGATTTTGGACCATCTTCTCTGATTCCCGCTTGACAGATTCTGAAAGCTGGAGAGGATGAAGAGTCCAAGAAATACGTTGCCGAAATTGAAGCTGCATGAACGTTTCGTTAATTTACTCTACTGTATTTCATATCGTGGTCATCAATGAAACGAATCCCCTGTTGGCTGTAGCGTGCTCTTTTCAGACTGCAACGTACCTGGAAGCTACATTTGACATCTGTTGAATATTATCAACCGACACCCGGAGAAGCCCAATCTGACATGAATTGGAAGAAAGCCGATGTTCCTTCCTCCATATAACGTGACTTCGCAAGTGCCCCAATGGCTCATGGAACAACATCTATTATACGGGGATTCGGCTGTCCGCAGCATCCAGCAAGTAAGAATAAACCGCAAACTAGTAAATCGTGATATCGGTGGTGAAGGTGGAGTGTAAAATTGATGATATGAGCTCGTTGACAGGCTGGTATTTGATTAGGGACAGTGTCGAGGCCTTATCAAGCACAAAGGAGTGATCAGAGTTTGCAAAATATTCGACGTTACTTGCAGGCGCTAGTCCACGGGGTCGCAGCTACGGTGATTGGCTGCTCGTATCGTGCATTGTGTTATGTCTGGATAAGGACATAACTAAGCGACGGGTCACATCGTCATTGGCTAAGCGCTTGATTACCGGCGCTCAATTAGATCAGCGGGGTCGGATTCAAGGAGTTTGCTTTTCGAGCTCCGGTGCCATCTCTATCCGCAAACGTCCTCGAAATGGACCTGCTTGCTGATGTTATTCGTGGACTTACTTGTGCTGAGTATAAAAGGTTTACTTACAATGCTGCCTGGCGTAAGAACTAATTGCAAATCCCATATCATCCATCGATCCCATATTATCGCTTCCTCCGCTTATACAGCCCGTGTATCCTGTTCAAGTTCGCTTGTCCTTCGAATTAAGCAGCCTAGGCAGTTGCAATTATCCGACACAAAGGAGGTTCATATATATGCGAAGGTGGGTCTCCGACACTATTAGTATTGCTGCTGTTTTATCTGAACAGTGCACAGCAGCAGAAACCAGATCAAATGACAGTGAAGCACACATAAGTGATCACCTCAACATATGGAAGAGAATTTTCGCTCAGTGAACTCAATGTGGGATGGTGCTTCTCACTGCCCTCCGGATTGGCCAATAGTGGGTCTACTGTACCCGAAACGGTACCGTGATGATCCTTCACATCAAAACCTGTGGCTACAGACTTCTTCGGATCTCGAGGATCGATAACCAAATAATACACCGCAGGCTTCTTTGTAACAACCTAGAGGAAAATTTCTGTGGTCTTCCCAGCTGCAACAAAGCGTCCCGGATGTACTCAGTATTTTCTAACATAGCGGGACATTCACTGTTGTTTACTTCCGAAGAGGCTATTCCCCCCCGCATCGCGTGTGTATGGAACACCGCTTGGCAGTGCGCACCCATCAAAATACAGACCCTGAACGATGGAGAAGTGCTGAATATTAATGGCAGTTATTATCGACACCGTTACGTTACGATCTATCACAGCCACCCAATTATTTTGTCACGACGGATTCAAAGTCCGTTCCTGGTACTTCACGGTGCTTTGGTCATTGTCTGACGTCCGTCTTTTGTTACCCCCTTCCTCCTCCTCATTATGCCGGCTGAGCTTCGACCTCAGAGTCCATCCCAGTACAGCGTCAATGATCCTCTAGCATTTGCTATCCGTCCTCCGCCATATGAGTCCTCCTCTGAGCGTGAAATACGGCTTACCAAGGAAGCAGAGGCCAGGCGTGTATCCGAACGCATCGATGAGGAAATTCGAATCGACCGCGAAAGAATAAAGAAGAGCAAGGCCTCTGGGGAGGTTAAGTTATTATTGCTGGGTCAGGCAGAAAGTGGAAAGAGCACATTGCAAAAGCAGTAAGCATTTCCAGCACCTTCCTTGACAGCCTTCCTTTAATTAAGTCTCTGTCGTCCTTCATCAAACCTTGCCCTACAGGTTTCAATTGATGCATGCACCAGCCAGTCTGGAATCTGAACGCAACAGCTGGATTCCTGTCATTTATCTTAATATTATCAAGGCCGTTCGCATGATTCTGGATACCCTGGCAAATTTCGAAGGCGATTTTTCCGAGGGAGGAAATGATTGGGAACTTGCCAATGCACGTCTTCATCTCGCTGCTTTGGTCGGGATGGAGAATGGGCTGGCGACGAGATTGAGTCAGGCCGCTGGCGTGTCTACTAACGATACTCGGGGACGCGCCTTCGTACGGAAAGGCTGGCAAAAAAGCGTTAGATCGCTGTCTCCGCGTAATGGCAAGGCCCCAGCTACGGACCTCGATGCCCTAGATTCTTTTTTGGACGATCCAGCGGCCAGGTTGCTTATTGCCAGCAAGGTGATTGGAAATCTCCGAGACATCAATTTAAGTGTTAACGACGTCGCAGGATGATATCAAACATCTGTGGCGGAATATTCCAGCGAAGGAACTGATCAAGAAGCGGCGCTTGCGTCTAGAGGATTGCGCTGAGTTGTACGTTGATGGCCACTCAAGGTCTCCTTGGCACGACTGACACTAGTTGGGAAACAGTTTTCTGGAGAATATAGACCGTATTGCTTCTCCGGAGTATCTTCCTTCAATGGGTATGTCCGTTATATTATTCTGTAACCAGATGAAAAATTAAACTTTGTTTTGTTTAGACGACATCATGCGCGCTCGAATCCAGACTATGGGAATAGCAGAACATGAATTTGAAATCACACTGGGTTCGAAGGCTGTCAAGTGGCTCTTATATGATGTCGGTGGAGCCCGTGGCCAAGTGAGTATGAAGGAAAATGTATACAATTATGTCAAACTGAGTTTTATTTATAGCGACATAAATGGATTCCTTACTTTGAAGATGCCAATGCGATCATTTTCCTGGCCCCAATTTCTGCCTTCGATCAGGTAAATAACTTCTATCTATTCCTTACTTAGACTAATTCCTTTTAGTATCTGGACGAGGACCCTAAAACGAACCGTATTGACGACTCCCTACAATTATTTACTCAAATTTGTTCCAATATTCTGCTGAAAAAAGTACACTTGGTCCTGTTCCTGAGTAAGTAACTCTAACCTAGGAGATTAGCCTCCTCTAACAATCCTCATAGATAAAACGGATATTTTGAAGGAGAAGCTCGAATCCGGTGTTCCCTTAAATAAATTGTAAAAGCCTTGCATTTAGTTTCCTTCGCTAACCTAACAATATTTCTATCAGTATTACGTCTTATGGCGACCGACCGAATACCTATGAAGATATATGTAATTATTTCAAAGCTCACTTTGCTCAGGTTCATCGAAGGAACAACGACCAAAAACGTGTATTGTATATACACATGACAAGCGTTGTGGTAAGCATCCTTTTTCCGTTGACTAGATATTGCTGTTCTCATGTCTCTTTAGGACACTAAAGCGACGCAGCAAATCATTGTCAATGGTATGCTATTTTAACTTGCTAATAACGTTCCGCCTAATTCTTTCCGCCAGTACGAGATTCGATATTCCGGGGATATCTGAAGGTTAAACCTTTTCATATCTATATTTTTCTCTCGATCTGACCCACTTTTCAGGATGCTGCACTTGTATAACACCATGTTCAATTATTTCAACTATATGTATCTTTTGAGAAGGTCCGCATGTTGTTTTGTTATTATTTCTGGGGAGCGGTATGTAATATTTATATAAAATTCACAATCGCATGGTCAGGCGGATATACCCTATTGTAATTTACGTTCCACATCCATTATAAGAAATATATTATACGCGCTTCATAGTATAACAAACAAAGCAAATTCGAGGGCCAACATACATTAGAGTTATGAAGTACATAAAGTATATGTGAAAGGGAATCAAAATAAAGCGGACTAACATAGTATTGTGATGTAGTGTTTAGGAAGTGCAACCAAGTCGAAACGCAACGCATTAATGTCAAGATGCGATGGGAGGTTTAGGGGGCTGTCGACTACGCTCTGCGGCATCGACCTCGAGGATCTCCTGAACGCCCTGCTTAAAGAACACGAGGTTGTATTCTATTAAACCACGTCGGGCCATATACGTCTCCGTCGGAAGTAGTGCCACAATGGCAAGGTTACTGAAATGAATAAGACCCGTCAGGGGTGCTAAGCTAGGATACAGGTCGAGGCTGATCTCGTACCTTGTAATCTGCCAGTATGAAAGAGTGGTATCGGGATTCAGCCGCACGGAACTATTAGAGGACCGAGGATCGTTTCCTTCAGAGAGGATTTGCTTCCCGGAATCCCTAACAATTAGATTTAGACGCCAGCCAGAGAAGGCCAAGCACAGGTGCGTACCGATACAGCGGAGTGAACTGGGACAACATTTTCACGTAGTCGCAACAAAGGTCGTGAGTTGCTCTATCTACAGGCGACGCGTCCGTTGCAACGTATATCCGTGAATTCACGTCGAACAGGAATGCCTTTGACAACCGCGAGTTCTGAAGGGGGTTGAGGAACATAGTACGCGACACAGAGCAGGTACTCACAGCGCAGAAGACATTCAGCAAGTCTTCGAGGTATGGTAAGGGTTCTAATAGCCTCTGAATAATCTGAGAGAAGCATTCCCGTATTGTGTGGTCATATATCGAAGTGAGATGGAACCGCAGCTGCGCCTCGATATCTAAGGATTCCTCCTGAAGATCATCTAATACACGCGTCTGAACGTGTGCGTATGTATCTGCAACGATGATTTCAATAACACAATAACACAACAATTGTTGGTATTCTTACCCAGTCTATAATCGTCCGATAACACGTCCGACTTGTGAACCAGGACCTCGATGTTGATATCAGGATTCTCTCGATATGCAGCACTAGCGACTTCAATTAATCGCGGAATAGAATAACTGAAGCTATCCTGTTGGCGATTGGATATTAAGCACACCAATACACCAACCACAACATACAGACGCGACTTACCTGAATATCAATAACGAATATGACCGTAGAGAATTGTGACAGCGGCAAGTTTTGGATACCGGTGTTGCCTGGGCAATCCCAGAATTCTAAGGGTATCGCAGACCTATGCCACGTTAACAACTTGCTCTACGGGAAAAGGAGTGAACATACGCAATGCGTATTTTTTGGATTCGGGTCGTTGGTTCGATATCAACAGTTGTCCTCTTCGGAGCATAGTTCTTGAAGACCACATGCAGCATCGACGACTTCCCACTCCTAAAAACAATCTTAGCATGTTTCGCTAGAACTGGGAGGACTGTCAATAGACCTTCTTAATCCCAGGACCAGGACTTTCGAAATGCGCGGTGAGTCATTTGCAGGGACCTCCATAGGTGCGGACGGTTGAGGCTGCGAGGTCTTATGAACCACACCACCGTTGCGCTGAGTGTTGGCCATACTGGACTCCTTTGTTGGAGTACAGGATCAGCTAAGGAAATGAGGAGAATGTGCACAGTTATTTAGCCGTCCAGTTAGGATAGGGGCGAATACCCAAAGTGGACAAACCACCCATAAGACGCCATTGGAGATCGACGCTCACGATGACTCCCGGCTTAGTTATCGAATGAGCTCATTGTTCCGCAAGTCAAGTCATGCGTTTTCGCATTATACTTAATAATAACAGAAACTTTACAGTTCGGTATTCTAGGAGAGAGCGCACAGAGAGTGCACGATTTATACGAAATAATATTAATTCAACCCCTGGTTCTGCAGACGAACCAACCGAAGAAAATTGGAAGAATGCAAGAAACCGCTTCGTGTCGAAAAGATCAAATAATAAAAACTCGGCAAGAAGATTTAACACATGTGGGCGACAGTAAACAATAAATTACTGATAGTGGGACTGGAAAAATGAATTTATGAAAGTAGCCGTAGTCATTCCACATCCCGAACGCCAGGGAATTTCAACGGTAGTAGATACTGCAAACCAAGTACCGAAAAGCCCATATTGCAAATACTCGTTGTCTTGTCCATCGCTTCATGAAGGTCGAGACTCGATGGACCTAATGTCTGTTAACTTTACGAGCTAACAGGACGCGTAGTATAATTCGCAAAGAGTTGTGCTTCGTAGAAAATGTCCAGTATTATAACGCAACAGAAAAGGTTGGGAGCTTTCCAAAATAATGGAACTGAACACCTTGGAAAAGAGAAGAGAATAAGCGTGATGTCGGGAATTTGAAACCCAGCTAACCAAAATTCTACCGCCGCGCGTCCTCAGTGCTCACTGTACGCGATGTCCTCCAGTATTGAACTCATTAACCCCAAGGCCGAGAGTGTTCGGCGCGCTGCTGCATTGCAGGTATGTCGTACACAATGCATTTTATATCGATTGCGAGGACTGAAACCATTATTGTACCCTAGGTCAACACTAATGGTGCTATGGGTCTGGCCAACGTCGTTCGGACCAATCTTGGTTGGTAAATTCGCGTTAGAAGCTTAGTAAGAGATTGACCTGATGTATAGGACCGAGAGGAACACTAAAAATGTTGGTCGACGGTTCAGGTCAGATTAAAATGACCAAGGTACGTCACCCTTTCACCAAGACAGCCACGAAATTCATCTCTATGACCGATGCAGGATGGCAAAGTCCTGCTATCAGAAATGCAGATCCAAAACCCGACCGCCGCCATGATTGCTAGAACAGCTGTTGCCCAGGACGAGCAAGTTGGAGATGGAACGACTTCTGTTGTACTTTTAGTCGGAGAACTCCTTAAGCAGGCTGAACGGTATACCTCTGAAGGTGTGCACCCAACTGTTATTGCGAGTGGTTACGATATTGCAAAGAAAGATGCTCTTGCGGTATGTAAATACCCGTATCTTCCGCCTATAGATCCTCACTTCCCCCCAGTTCCTCGACAAGTACAAAATTCCTCAAAAGATCGACCGTCCTACTCTCATCAATGTTGCTTACACTTCCCTTGCAACTAAGTTGGCCAGCGCTATTGCCAAGCAGCTTGCTGCCGATGTTGTTGACGCCGTCCTTGCCATTCGGCCACCACCCCCACCAGCCCCACTCAAGGACGACGACGCAGTTACGCCGAGGGAGCCAATTGATCTTCACATGGTTGAAATTATGAAGATGCAACACCGGACAGCGTCCGAGACGCAGCTTGTCCGTGGACTTGTCTTGGACCACGGAGGAAGGCACCCAGATATGCCAAAACGCGTCGAGAACGCGTATATCCTCATTCTCAATGTCAGTTTGGAATACGAAAAGACGTGAGTACATAATTTATACCTATCTTTGATCCTCATGCGAGCTTATCTTTAGGGAGATCAACTCCTCGTTCTTCTACTCTTCCGCCGATCAACGGGAAAAGCTCGTCGAATCTGAGCGCCGCTTTGTCGACGCCAAACTCAAGAAGATTGTGGAGCTTAAGAACCTCGTGTGTGACCAGGCGATCGACGATGAGAAGAAAGGTGGAAAGCCCAAAAACTTCGTCATCATCAACCAAAAGGGTATCGATCCCCTCAGCTTGGATATCCTCGCTAAGCACAATATCCTTGCTCTTCGACGGGCAAAGAGAAGGAATATGGAGCGTTTGCAGCTCAGTGTTGGAGGTGTCGCGCAGAACTCTGTCGATGATTTAACGCCTGACGTCCTTGGTTGGGCTGGTTTGGTATATGAGCACACTCTTGGCGAAGAAAAATACACTTTCGTTGAGAATGTCCGGGAGCCAAAGAGTGTTACGTTGTTGATTAAGGGTAAGCAAACCTGCCCTTTGATTCGAGTTATGCTAATCATCTGCGTTAAGGACCTAACCAATATACTATCAATCAAATCCATGATGCTCTCCGTGACGGCTTACGAAGCGTTAAGAATACTATCGAAGATAACTCTCTCGTTCCTGGTGCCGGTGCTTTCGAAATTGCTTGCGCGCATCACCTCACGACTGTTACTAAAGTGGGTGACATTTGACATACTCTCCTTACATTCGTTGACCTTGTTTCAGAAAAATGTCAAAGGTCGTGCAAAAATGGGTATCCAGGCGTTCGCAGATGCCTTACTGGTCATCCCGAAAACTCTTGCTCAAAATGGTGGATTCGACGTGCAAGACGTTGTTGTTGCTTTGCAGGTCCGTATACCTTCGTCTTGCCCTATACCGATTCCTGATATATATATATATATGTCCACAGGAGGAGCAAGCGGAGGGTAATATTGTTGGTTTAGATATTCAATCCGGTGAACCTTTCGATCCTACCGTTGAGGGTATCTGGGATAACTACCGTGTCAAGAGACAGATGTTGCATTCGTGGTATGCTACAGCCTTATAGTCATTCTCGATTTCTAATCCTTTTTCTAGTTCGGTTATTGCCGTTAACCTCCTTTCCACCGACGAGATTCTTCGTGCCGGGCGAACATCCTTAAAATCTGACAACATTGGGCAGTAGAGCAATGGGGGAATGCAGATACTCCAGGTTAGGGATAGATTATACCGTTTCGATCTAGTACATATACATACGCATGCATGGTATAACAAGATAATATTTTCATTCCGTTCAAGTAAGGATATATATAAGTGATATTCCGAATGTTATACAAACAAATCTGTTCCAGTTCCAAACTTGAGATGTTCCGCAGGCGTGTGGTATTGTCCTTGTTCTGTGTTATTCAATTTCATGAATGTCTACGCCAATTTGCCAGGGACAACGGGATGAGAAGCGGAGAGGCCGCCATCCACAGCGATATTCTGACCGTTGATGTAGCTTGAGTCGTCCGAGCCGAGGAAGAGAGCGACTTGAGCGAGCTCTGAAAGACGAAGTTTCAATTGGAATTGCAGTCCCCGAAGCAGGCACATACCTTCAGCGACACCATGGCGTCCAAGTGGATTCAATTGACCGATCTTGAATGCTGTTCCGCGGGAACGGGCAGCGTCGAAAGTTGTCGAGGTCATGCCAGTCTATAGCAGATATTAGAATGAGTAATGATCCATGAGCATCACGAACCTCGATGAGACCAGGGCAAAGGCTGTTTACCCTAATGTTGGTCTTGGCGAGCTGGTATGCTGAAGTATGAGCAATATTATTAACACTATACTTCTTTCAGTATCTGCTGACGCGCTTCAAACGAAGACCATGAAACAAACGTACGCTGCCTTCGAGGCACTATCTATGAAAGATGTTAAAAAGGAATTAAGTTCAAATAAAGATCCACTCACAATCAATGCTTCCAGCCCCAGATCGAATACCAGCGACTACAAGAATTAATACAATGATATCTCGCCTAGATATACGATAATGTACCTGACGCAGTAAGGATAATGCTTCCTCCAGATTCCTCTTTGCCCACGGAAGGATTAGATTTGAGCATGCTCAGAGACGCGTGCTTCACAGCCAGGAATACGCTGTAATAACATGGATTCATGCTAGCATTGGAGAATAAACGGATAGCTTACGAAAGCGTATTTATGCGCATGATTTCTTGCCATTGGTCGGCCGTGATAGAATGAAGCGGCTTTCCCGTCGCAATACCTGCCTGAAGGGGCGTCAGCTAAAATATTATGAGATTTAGGATCGTAGGAACAAACATTAGCGAAGAAGACGTCGAGTCGACCTTCCTCGTCCGTGGCCCGCTTGCAAACCCCCTTAACGAGTTCTTCGTCTGCCGCGTCCCCTTGAATGACAGTTGCCTACTGGAAGCATAAGCATAGCATGGATATGTGTAGCTCAAAATCCATACCTTGACATCAGGATATGTCTTCTCAATAGTCTCCTTCAGATTAGGAAGGTTCTCGCCGGCATAGTCTAACAAGTACAGGTGCTTAGCACCTTCGTGTGCGTACAAGAGAGCTGTAGCGCGACTGAAGTTTGTGGTAAACAAACAATGCACTCGATAGCAGCTCTTACACTCACCCAATGCCCTTCAGACTCCCGACACCCGTTATGATGCATACTTTGCCCTTCACGCGTCCAGTCCTTGGTGCCGTCTTGAGGTGGTTCTGAATCTTATCCAACCGGGCGACTGTCTTCTTATAGAACTCTTCCGGAGTCTCTTTCTTAAGCTGGGGTAAGGATCCTGGTCCAACTGGAGGCATGGTAGATAGTGGTATGAAGGAAAGAATCTAGTTGGTCACAACCGGTCATCTGGATTCTGGAGGTAGCCTAGGTTCGGTTTCGGTTTTGTCGCATGCCGATCATTTGTATATCACTGGGTGTTGTCCATCCGCGTGAACATGAATGTCCTATAATGGTTCGGAGACTCCAGAATAGGCCTTTGAAGGAATGAAGATGTAGGGGAACCTAGGAAATGCAACCATCGCAATGCAATACATAGGTATGCAATATCAAGGAACATTATATAGTATTAAAAAGCTGTCAGCAAACCTATTCAACAAAAAAAAAAAAGCTAGAATCGGGAATCGAACCCGGCGCACATGCTTGGGAAGTATACAGGTTGCCACTATCCCACCCCAGTCAATATGGTATAGCCTTTGCAGAGAGCTTGTACCCTTCTGATATTGGTAACACTGAGCGCTTAAATAATCCTTGATTCTTGCCCCGTAACAACTCTCGTTTATTTTACACCTGAGTGGATACTGACCATGCTGCTTAGGTGTAGTTCATGCTCATAAGAATATTTTAGGTTTATAACATGACAATGCGGCTGGCACTAGGCAATAGTTCGAACGGTTCAGATGGCACCCGGCCGTGTTGATATCGTGCCAAAGGCAAGAATCGCAACTTCTCAGCACATGTTCCAGTGTCATACATGGCAACTCAATCATGATATGTCGAAGAGGTTATAATACTGCCAAATGAATAAGCATATCAAGGCATATACGAAAGGTAAGAGTTACTTGTCGTATTGATAGCACTTCTAAATGTAGCATATTACTCTCGGAAATGGATAGGTATTGTGCCAATATCAAGCCGGAGAACCCTAGAGTTGTTATTTAATGGGTCCATGGCTGCGCTTTCCATCCGACAGCTGAAGGAACATGGGATCTACTAGGACTCGTGCTGAATTCTATGTTGGTGAATTTAACTTTCCAGGTATCAAAGCAGAGGTTCAAGAACAATCCGAAGGAACGTAGAGCAAAATAGGTTAGTCCCAGATTTTCTCAATACTTGTACTCAATGTAATTAAAACTGAATCTTTTTAGGTGAATTGCTCGCATCGACTGAAAAGAAGCTCAAAACTGCTTGAGATCTCGTTAACAGGGCAGATATTCGTGAGATCCCGCGATATAAGTGGAAAGCAAGAATTTTTGAATCATTTCCTCCTCCAGCAAAAATTGCCCAGAAGCTGGGAACGCTTCTGGCTCCTGCTAAGGATGTTGTGCTTCTTCTTGATGCTGTAGCTGAGATCCACCCTGCACTAAAGGTGTTCCCATTTTATGAGATGTATGCTTTTACTTACCTCGTTATAATCTTAGTTTATCAGTGGTCTTGCGAAGGCGCGTATTAATCCATAATCGGAGTTTCTGTATGGAGTCTGACAGGAAATATAGGGTGTGATCCAACTCGAGCTCGATAGACACGAAAATGACAAACAAATTGCCGTTGTCTTCTTCACCATGGTTCGTCTATAGCTCTTTATTCCTTATTTCCTTATTGTTTTCTCTTTTCTGCAGGGTTTCTAATGCACGAACGCACCTTTCACCTTTAGAGCTCTTTATTATTCCGTCTTTCAAAACTCGACCCTATATTTGCCAATGAGAGCGCAGCTCTTCATTCCTCCTTGGATGACCATTTGAAAGACATGTGTGCCTCAATCAAAGACTTTGGTAGGTCTATTATATGAATAAACATATAATTCACGTTCTAATCTGATTCTCAGGTAACTTCTGCGAGTAAGTTGTCTTAGAGATCACTGTATTCTAGGTCACATTCTTAACACATCTTTTAAGTATCTATCCTCGACAAAAATCTAGTCTTTGTAAGCATTATTCCGGACCTTTACTGTTATTCATCCTCTAATGATTTGAGTCTAGTCAAGACTCTCAGGCCGGGAAAATACAAAGAGAAGCTTGAAAATTATGCAAAAGACTTCACTGTGCAAGAGAAGAAGCTGGATTTGCTGCTCATGTCACATACTGTACAGTGCTTAATGCGCAAAGCACTAACATCGATGTCAAAAAGATCAGGGCTTTGCTCGACTGCAATCCATTAAAGAGAAAAAGAATAAGCAAGAAATAGGTGGTGCAGATCATGTTATGCAGGTGATGAATTTTTAGCAATGTTCCCTATTTTAAGATCTTTCATAGTACTGAAAGTTCTGATGTGACGGTTTAGGATGACAAACTCGTTGACAAATTGGTTGAAATTTTGAACTTGAAGAAAGACAAGGTCAATTCAGCAACCTGTCGTGCTGTTAAAACAGACCTCGGAGATCTCCTAAAAGCCAATGAGTAAATATATGATAATGATGCATTAAAGAATTTATTCATGTTTCATCCAGAAATGTCTATGAAATGAAGCTTGAACGTTCCTTAGCAACACTTAATATGGTTATCACAGACTCTAGAGATGCTATTATTGCAAAGGTAAATAAATATATGATATTAATCTCAAAGGCTGTTCTACTAAACCTTTTACTTGATGGATGAGGGACCGCATGCATTCATAGGAGATTCGGATATTCAGAATGTCTGGAAAGGTGAGTATTCATCTGTCTACCGTTTGTTCCACCATGGTTTCCCTTGCTTAGAAATGCGTGCAAACACCAGTACCAAAGTTTGGGTCTTTTTGGACAGTAAGGGACAGAAACTAGCAATTGAATATATCTCATAAGCTCAATTTAGCTGTTTATCATTATTTCAATTGGAAATTTGCCAAGGAGGAGAATCCACATCCAGATAAATGGACCCTGAAGTTCCTTTCCAAGGTCATCTGTAGGTTGTTGCAATCTATTCAGCATGTGGTCTGTGTGGAAGAATCTAAAATCAAACAGTTTACAGCTCCATTGGTGATGCTATTGATGATGACTGCAGTGGATTTGTCTCTGTACATGAGGTCAACCAGTTCCTAAAATCCCGTCCAGACAGATGGTCTGTTCCTGAATGGATTGCATTGTATGTTGGTTTACCTTTTTTTTCAATTTCATCCTGACATATTGGATATTAAAGCTGGGCCACAGGCCCCTACCTAAACAATATTGAGTGAGTCTTGGATCGTGGTCACAATTTAGACTCTTTAAGAATAACAATTTATGGAAGCTACCAGGAGAAGATTGAAGCACTTAAAACCAAACTCAATGAAGCAATAGATGTTGATGGCGACTCGGATCCTAAAAATTATGTGCTCAATGTCAATAGAAAGCATGTCAGATACTTCGTCAATGGTATAACTACCAGGCTTAACTTAATTGACATTTTTGAGGACTTATCTGACTTTTATGGAGGATCAATGACAGACACTAAAATCGAGAAACTTCATGTTCAATGGCGGGAAATCCAGGAGGCACCCATCATAAAGAATTTAGAAAACTCAAGATATCAACTACCAGGAGAGGACCATGTATCATTGATTTTGGGAACATCAATAATTGAGCAGGTCAGTAGAAGGTTTTCTGGGAAGTTATGAAGTGCTGAGTAGCTCAAGGATAGGAATCCTTCTGTCTTATCTATTTAGTGCTTCAACAACATGTCATGGTGGTAGATCTTGCGAAAGAACAAGTTGTATCTATTGTCGAATTCGAGGGTATGCGGGAGACATGGGAATCTATCTTCAGTGCATTTGACAGTTGAATGTTCAACTTAATGGAGATATGGCATCAGCAGCGATGAGATATCAAAGTCCAGGTGGAGTGTTATGCAGCTGGCCTCTTTGAAGACTGGTATAAGAGGATTGGTATTTCTTTAATCTATTCTATATTCATGCATATTTATCACACGATTCAGTTTGGAACTGCAGAGTCGGATTCTGATGAGGATGAGGATACTAGCACTGATTGGGATAGTGATGAAGATGTGGACAAAGAGTGATCACAGGCACCATCCGTTAGTATTCAGTCTGCAAAACAGAAAAAAAAGCTGGACCCTAAGGAACTGCTCTTGCATCCTATACCAGAGGAACCTGAGGATGACAAATATCTGGAAACCGAAGTGGATTCTGATTGGGAAAGTCCAGAAGAAAAGAGAAAGAAGGTGAGAAAACTTGGCTCTATTTGTAGTCCCACCTTCATTTTATTTGTATTTAGGCGGAAAAGGAAATGCTGAACTGTGTCAGTACCATGGAAACAAGCTTACCAGTATCGAGAGTCTTCTTCGAAAGCTCCTTACTGTGCAAGGTATTAACATGGATGAAGACTCAGCACATCAAGCTCAGAGAATCTCCGACCCTCCTAATCTGCAGAGGAATATTATGATGGAGAATTTCCCTACAGACAACTGGAACAAACCTCCCTCTGACTCTGGAGAGACCGGTAGCTACGTACAGGGTGACCAGGCTAGAGAGCGCAGCAATGCCCAGGAGGACACTGGTAATAGCGACAATGAAAGCTACAACCCAGGTAACGGAGAGAACATCAGCAATAGCGACAACCAAAGCAACAGTCGCGAGAATCAGAATGATGACAGTCAGGGGGATGACGATGACGATGACAACGAGCATGGGGATGACAACGAGGACGAGGACGAGAATGACGATGACGATGACGATGAGGACCAAGATGATGATTATGGGGACAATGACAATGACAATGGGGACGATGACGAAGACGACGACAGTGGGGATGACTATGAGTACGACTAGAGACTCTTGGAACGCTTCCCTCTCTACGGCTTGGTTTGTTGAACTGACCAGATATTTCCTTTTTTTCTCATTAATAAGTATTCTCATTTTGCTTTGTTATTTATTTGGATGAATTATGCACGTTTTCCCTAGTTACTTATAGGGGTTTCTGAATGAGGGGAATTCATTATGTACGACACTGTTGTTTGTCTGATACACGACTGGCTAAGACTATCAACAATGCACGTTATTTATGCCTTCGTATTGCAGGACATTATCCAGGAACAGTATAGTAGTCACTGGTATTCAATCTAAAAGATTGGGACTCCATTCCGCTAAGTACCACTGCCGAGTGGACGCCATCCTGAACATTGATCGAACCGATTCAGACACTAAATATCAAAACACATTATTACATTTATTGATTTAAAGAATATAGCGGATTAGTAGACTTCAGTATAAACGAAATGGAAAACAAAAGAGAAAAATGATATCCTAGATACAGCGTCTACTAACTTCTATGTAATAAATCTCATCGTCCATGCAATGAAACGCGCAGCGTCCAAATATATGCAAAATAAAATAAAAGCGAACGTTAATCAAGAGAAGACGAAAGATATTCAATTCGTTAGATCATGTCCGGGTCCGGCTCATTCAAAACCCTCCGCAACGCCACAACCTGCTTTTCACTCAATATCTCCGGCCATGCAATTTCCCAGCTACAAACCTATTCTCGTCATTCAAAGTTACCTCTCATAATAATAAAATCAACTCACCGAATAATCATATCACCCATTCCGACAAACTTCCCTCCCCTCCGAATGGGCATCCCAGCATTCGGGATCTTGAACTCATCCCCAGGCTTAATGATCCCCGTTGGAAGCACAATTTCCATTTTCTTCCCATCTAGCCCCTTCAAGCTCACAGTCGTTCCACCGCCCAATGCATCCCCAAGCGGAATGGCGACACGCGCAATTAATGTGGAGCCCTCCCTAACATACGTGTCATGAGATTGCTCCTGCACAATGAATACCACGTCCTGAGGGGTGTTTCCAGTACGTTCATTACCAGCCTTAGGGAAGCGGATTTTCGTCCCCTGTTTCCACCCAGGGGCGACGTCGATATCAACCATGATACTTTTCTTCTTTCCCGAAAGAAGATGACGCGTGATGCGGTACCGGTGGGAAGTGCCTTCGTAGAGCTCTTCGAGGGTGAGCGGGAGGGGGAAAATCCATTCGGAGGGAGTGCCTGCTGTTGGGACTGTTGTGGTATAGAGTTGAGCACCGCTGCGAATTAGGGAGTCATCGCTGTCGCTTTCGTTATAGATCGTGGCGTGTTCAGTCTTCAAGTGCGAAGAATCCTCGGTATCTTTTTCAGTCGTTGGCGGTGATTTTTTTTTGGAGCCAGTAAATTTATCAAAGAAGTCATGAATACTGTAGAATAATTAACTTCGATAAAATACATTAAAGGAAATGCTTACTTATCACCAAACTTCTTCGATTGCTGCTTGTCGGCCTTAGGGCTGCTGGGAACAGTGGTGGACCCTGTAGGATAACGACTCGATGGCTGCGCAGTTCGAGGAGGGTCATAAGGGTCTCTTCCAGGCTCCGACCGTGCCTTTGCGCGGTTTGTCGCAGCGGAATCCGAAGCTGAACGAGTTGGTTTTGTATCTGATTTGGAAGGATCCTTGACAGGAACACCCTTCTCGCTTTTGGCAGATTCATGAACGGATTCCTTCCGAACACGTTCCGAGTGAGCCCTACTCTTCGTTGATTTTGCCTCAGAAGGAGCCTTTGCGTCAGTTGAAAAGGGCTTAGTATCAGAAGGAGCCTTCGCTGTATCAGAAGTCTTTCCCTCCGGTGCACGATGAGGCTTCTCTGGTTCTGCCTTTCCACTGTCCGACTTGGCCCTAGGCCTGCTGGGAGTGGTAGGGTCAGGCTTTAAGTGATCAGCTGTGGCCATCGGTTTCGTCTCTTCAGTTGCCGCGAATGATTTCTCCGCAGGTTGGGACTTGGCCCTGGGACGGGTCGTATTGGCATTGTCATTGGCATCAGAAGAGGGCTTTTTGAGGTCATCACTGGCAGCTTTGGGAGCGTCTTTCTTGAGCTCATCAGCTCTGGAAGTGTCTTTCTTGAGGTCCGAATCAGCTTTAGAATTGGGAACATCCTTCTTGAGATCGTCGGTAGGAGTCTTCATAGTCGCGCCAGCGCGTCCACGGATCTTCTCAAGGCCGTCGTGGTATAGGTTATCGTACCATTGGCGGAGACAGGGATCCAAGAGGAATCTATATGCTTCATTAATCTATATGATCGATGAGTATGGCCATGGGGCTGGATCTTAGAACGAGTATTAAATTAAAAGCAACTCACCTCAATAAATTTACGCCCGGCTTCTTCTTTCCCTTTGGAATGCCGGTCAGGATGCCATTGAAGAGCCTACAGATGACACCCATAAGACAATATTCACTCATTAGGTACAGTAATCGAAATGCGTACCAGGTTTCGGAAGGCAGCTTTTATGTCTTCGTCCGTGGCGGATTTGGTGAGACCAAGGGTTTCGTAGTAGTGTTTCTTGGTAGGGACAGGCATAATGAAAAGGAAATAAAGTGGTAAAAAAGGAAAGAGAGATAGAGGACGAGGAGGAAGAGAGATCTATAGGTAACACGCAGGAGATGCAGGTTGGGACAAACAAGCAGAGGAGACTAGCCAGCCAGAGAGCCACCACTGTTGGTTTTAAAGGAGTGATCCCAGTGAAATTCATAGAAAGTGACCGAACCCACGAGGCTGGCAATACATAACAGCTCCAATATGACTAGAAAGGTTCAGATATGTGCATTCTTCAGGAATCAGCGCATTTTGCCATGACTGCGGCACGCTTCGACTTCGAATCCGAATCCTAATCGCATCATTATCTGTCAAATATCGGGCCACGTTCTTCAAAGTATTAGGTCGGCAGAACGATCCCGGTTTCTTGTACAGCTGTGAAGTGTAAGGAGGGCATGCGTGAGCCTCGAGGAAATGATCGTCACGCGTGACGCGCATCGTCCCAAGAATTTCGAATGCTCTAAACTCAACGTTCGTACCGAGGTTCTATCTTCTGAAACCACCCAATGGAAGTAGAAGATGAAGAAGGTTTTTCGACATCCGAAATGAAATTTCCTAGATAAAGCTACGCGTTATTATGTATCTCTTAAGCAATCTCATTTCATATCGTGCCCTCATCCTCGAACCGGCCCACTCTATCTCGTTTATCAAGATATCAGGTTTATATTAACTCGTTCTCGAAGCTCAATGTAGGGTACAATTATGTCTAATATTCATGATGGTACTAATAATGACAGGGGTCCTTTGCTAAAATACATACAAGGTAATACTACTGGGAGACGTATGACAATGATGAGGCATAATACACAACAGTCGATTGCGGATGTCCGGGATCGCGTTTTATCACGTTAAGATCTTCCTCAATCCTTCCTTCTGCGCTGGCGTCAAGCGATCAGGGAAGGATACCTCCCACTTCACTATCAGGTCGCCGCGACTCTTGCCAACTCCTCCCTTGCGGATGGGCATGCCCTCCCCGGATGTTCGTGTCTCTGTGCCAGGCTTGACAATCCCTGCGGGCGGCGTTAACCGCATCTTTCGACCGTCAAGCATCTCGAGGGTTTGTGTTGTGCCGGTGCCGGTGAGGGCATCGACGAGGGGTATTTGGATTTTGGCAATTAGGTCATTCCCATCGCGGGTAAAGCGTGGATGTGGCTTTTCTTCGACGACGAACACGACGTCTTGGGCTTCTCCTGTTGGTGGTTGTTCGTTGCCTGCATGAGGGAAGCGGACTTTGGTTCCTGCTTTCCAGCCAGGCTATATGCGCGTTAGCATCAAATTCATATCGTGGAAAATACTGTCAACATACCTGTACTTCGATTTCGAGGATCTTTTCTTCTGTGGCGCCTGATAACAGTCGACGACCGACCTTCAAACGCTTCGTCGTGCCGGCATACAAGTCTTCTAGGGAGACCTTGAGCGGTTTGGTGATTTCAGCTGGACCAGTGGGCCCGTTGGGTTGTGATGGTGATGCAGTACGGGAACCAGATGTCGTTCGAGCGCCGCGCGGCATTCCACCAGGCATTCCACCCATTCCTCCAGGCATGCCGCCAAACATCGATGTGAATCCTCCTACACCGCCGCCTCTACGTCCTGTCATGTCGTCGTCGTCTTCATCACCGAAGCCTCCCATACTGCCCATCTTGAAGAATTGTCTGTATGACGTCAGTACGATCCTCCACACACATCAATATTACGAATACTCACTCAAAGATAGATTGTGGGTCTGAAGGTGAGAAACCACCACGGCCGCCGCCACTGCCTCCTGTCGAGAAACGGAACGTCGTGCCAGCGGGGAAGCCGCCGAATCCACCGCCTGGGAAGCCGCCATTGAAATCTCCTCCCGCTCCTGCACCAGGCGGTGGTCCGCCGCCCTTGAGACCTTCTTCACCGAACTGATCATAGACTGCTCGCTTGTTCTTGTCGTTCAGCACCTCGAACGCTTCTGACACCTGCATTACGTCAATAGGGATCCTTGACACGACATTCAGCATACACTCACCTCCTTGAACTTTTTGGAAGCCTCCTCCGTATTCTTTGGGTTACGGTCGGGATGCCATTTCAAAGCCTGGAGAATATACGTCAGCGATTAGTCGGGGTGCAGTAGAGAGGGCACATACCGCCTTCTTGTAGGCCTTCTTGATAGCGTCTTCGTCAGCGTCTTTAGATACGCCGAGTATAGAGTAGTAGTCTTTGCCCATCGTGGTATACTAGTAGAATGAGAGATGTGGGCGCGCGAGTGGGCAAGATATACTGTTGGAGACGAGGAATGAACTTGTCCGTTCCGGAATATTCGAGGAGCAGCAAGTGTCCCGAGAGCGGGACCTGCCAGTGTGACGTCAACAAGGACCAACAAGCGTCTACTGTCATCGGAATCTGAACCTATCCATAACGGGCGAATAAAAATAGTTCCCGCGTTCAGCATGTCGGACTCTAGCCATTCCGAGGCATCCAATGTCGCGACCACCACCGGAGTTTTTGCTCGTCCATGGGGTGCTGTAACCCGCTTTTTCACTCCAAGCTCGCTTCGTATTCGTGATCTTCTATTTCCAACCGAAGACCTCCCCGAACCCCAGCTCGAGGTTAGGCAACGCTCTACGCGTGCTGACAGGATTCCAGAGACGGGAGAGGACGAGGAAGGACAACGGCCCACTGTTCGCGACTATCACTCCATCAACGCTCCCAATGTCAATGTCAGAGTTCCCAAGAAGATCGCGACTCCAATCCGTGTAGAGGGCAAGGTGAGCTGAACAGGTCTTATTGCCCTGAAGGTCATTCATCCTCTGCAGGTCTGGTTTGCAAACGAGCGTAGTATGTAAATAAGATGCATCGTGATGGCCGCATGCTTAACTGCCTTTAGCTTGGATTTCCTATCTGAACGTGGCTATCCTCCTCGGCACCTTCTCGCTTGCCCTCTTCAATTCCTCCAAGGATGCTATCGCGCGCAATTTTGCCTATGCGTATGCTGCCATTAGCGCTGGAATTATGGTGTGTATAGTGTTGTTATTCTGGATCACGGCAAGCCTGACTCTCCCAATAGATCTATGGATATGTGGTTTACCAGAAACGAATTACGCTCATTAGGCAGCGATACCCTGGTGCGTAATCTTTGCGTGCTCTATTTTCATCTTCTCTAATCATTATTATACAGGTCATTTTGGTTAGTATCCTGCACCATTTACCCGTTTCGCGTACTTATCCTTTTCCAGACGAAATTGTTGGACCTGTAGTTATTTGTGTGCTGCTTTTCATCGCGATTTTGGCCAATTTCATTCTCCGAGGTATGCAGGTAAACTTATCGATGCTCGTTCATCTTATCTGATCATTATTTTTAGTTCGAGAAATGTGAGTTCCACTCCGGCGCAGCGACGCATTACTGACCAAAAACAGGCAAAACAGAGATCCTACTCCCACAGCTATACCTAGTACACGTATCTAGCTACAATTTGAGACATCACGAGCAGGACAGAAATTTCTGAATATAGAGCTGAATTTGAAACACCGACTCTTGCTTCCTGACTATGGAGTCTGTGCTCAACGTTCGTCAGTCTGCAGAGGACACCACGCCTCGTGTCAAACCAACTCCCACTGTTCCTAAACCTCTGGGTCAAATCTATCTGCCTAGTGATGATGGGACTGACGAGAATCTGCTTATACTATTTCACGGACTTGGCGAGCAGCTTTCGCTCTCATATCCGCGTCACTCATGCTGAAATTTGGCGCGGCTCTAAATTCTAGGCGACACCCATCTACCTTTCTCCAAGCTTGGGAAACAGCTCCATCTCCCACAGACAGCAGTCCTCGCCCTCCGAGCGCCCGAGAAGTAAGTGAAGGTTTACAAAAGGCTGTGAATCTGTGACGAGCCCGGTGCGGAATAGGGTGCCATACTTGGACGGCGAAGAAGCGTACCAATGGTATGAGTCTTTCGATAACCTCGGCGAACTCTTATCGAAGCCCAACCCCACCGCGGTTTTGGAGTTTCTGGAGAAGCTTCTGGATCACCTCGTGCGCGACTGCCACTGGCAGCCCAACAATATACATCTTTTTGGATTCGGACAGGGTGGCAGTGTTGCGGTCGAGTTGGGTCTACGCTGGTGGAAGCTGAGGGGCGGAGAGCAAGCTGAAACACGACTGGGGTCTATCGTGAGCATAGCAGGACCACTGCTCTCTTATCCGACAATACCAAAGCCGTGCACGACACCTGTTGCTGTGTTCTATCGGGAAGATTCCGAAAGCACTAAACTTTCAGCAGGCGACCTGACAGCGCTCAGAAGAGGTTATGGCAGCATTCAGGAGATCAAAGGGAGCAGGGGGGAAGGGATGCCGCGCAACAGGAGTGAGTGGGAGGGCATAATGCGGTTCTGGAGTTCGTATTTGAGCCGGAGAATGGGGTCTGAACTATACGAAGTATTGACGGGGACTGGTGCATAGTAGTGAATGTCACCTATCCTGGTTCTGGGCGTATGTGGGCGTCATCGTGTTAAATAAAGAGTAATAGCAACTTTATTTCCCTGTTTGCCCTCGTTTCCAGCCTCGCTCAGCGTCCCGTAGTCTTGCAGCAGAATACCCTTACACGCTGCCTAAGGTCGTCGTCGCCGTCATCGCCTTCTACATCTGCCGCACACGACTTGCCCAGCCAGCAGCCGCGGTGCACAGCCTCTTGGGGTCATTTCCATTTTGGACTTCATAGGAGAGCTCCTCACTTGCAGTCGTTCTACCCACACCCTCTCCACCGCGCAGTATTTCTCTTACAATTCCTTCTTTAATCCGCCTCCTCAAACCCCGGGCAAAGGACAAGGCGACGCCACCGCGGCGAGAGACTCTACCTCCAGAGACAACGACCAGCATGGCCCAGCGTAACCGTTCAGAATCGCCACCTGCTGCTGCGACGAAGGCGTCTCTCAAGGCGTGGTGGAAACAGTTCACCACCACTCAGCGCATGAAGAGATCGTCTCCAGAGAGGCCGCTGCAGGGTAACGTGTTGGTTGCCGTTCATTATAGTAGAGTTGTTCTGAGATTTTTGGTGTAGTGGAACGCCCTAGGGTTTTTGGAAGGCCGCTACGGGAAAGTTTACAGTACGCAAGTGTTCAGATCTCCACCGGGAGCAAGGACGGCGAGCTGTATGTTTGGGGCTATATTCCTGTGGTTGTTGCTAAGTGGTTAGTCCCTCATTCTTCTTTACGTATTGGCACATCATGTTAACGTGAGGCATCAGCGGATTATTCCTCAAAGAGAATGGTACGCAGATATACTTCGACCTGTTGCCCGAAATTGATCCTTCGTAGCTACTGAGCTTTCCGGCGTATTTCGCGTGAATGGTTCAGCGAAGAGAATGAGAGAGTTGCAAGCGCTATTCGAAACACCCCCTCGCGTATGTCCGTCTCCAATTCAAATAATCCTTTTCTGACTGGGTTTCCAGTATGGAAAGAATATTGACCTAAAGGAGGGCCTTTATACCCCACATGATGTTGCCAGTGTCTTTCGACGATACCTAACTTCCATGCCAGTAAGTAATATCATACCAAAGTGACACTATAATAATCTTTTTCCTCTCCAAAAGGAACCTGTTATTCCTCATGACCTATATCACGACGTATGTCATTCCATGTCTGTTTCTACTCATATAACTTAGTTTGGTTTGCAGTTCCGTCAGGCGCTTGGTAGGCTCGCATTTCCAACCTCGATTTCCAACTCTAACACGTATCACAGCCAAGGTTCCGTTTAATCAAGACGAATGCATTCAGAGTTTCAAACGCTTAATTCGCTCGATGCCAAGGGCTAGCCAATATCTTCTATTATACGTTCTCGACCTATTATCTGTATTCGCGCGCAAATCTGACAAGAATTTAATGACAGCTGCAAGTACGTGAAGCGTTTAGGTCTACATGGGACATGCTAATCTTCCCTGCAGATTTGGCAGTTATATTCCGACCAGGCATGATTTCGCATCCAGACCACGAACTCTCTCCTGACCAACATCGGTTGAGCCAGGACGTCTTAGAATTCATGATTGCACACCAAGATTGGTTTATGTTGGATATTCCGCCGCCTCCGCAAACTGTGGCACAATTGTCCCCAACAGGAGACTCGCGGAACGACATCGAGCAATCACCCGTGCTGGTAGGACGGCCATCCGACGAAGAAGATTGGAGGCACGGTCGCTTCGACCAAAGACGAGCACAAGACAGAGATAAGAAGAGCGTTGCTGGTCGAATACGTCCAAGACGACATTCGGCTTCCGAACGCTCGTCAGGGCCGTCTACGCCAAGGACACCCTCGCCGCCCCCGCGCTTACCGACGCCAATGCTGGGAGGACTAGTGGAAGGCGACATGGACGAATCAGGGCCTGTCTCGCCGTCCACGACGGTGACAGTAAGTCGGAGTCGAACGATGCCTGCTCGTGCTGCACGAGCGGAGGGAAGTGGGAGCACATCCGCTGCGGAGGACTCACGGCAACGGAACGTGCTGCGAAAGAAAGGGGCGCGGACATCCGTACAACCGCACACCGATGATTCTGGTTAAGCGGACAATTTATATGTCTTTCATCGTTCTTTTCTTTTCCGTTTTTGATCCGAACACTGTTTTATAACTTTTCCTGCTGCTTACAGTATCTTCTTTTTTTTTCAAGACTTTGAAGGATATACCTGAAGGACCATACAATTTGCAATGTTACTGTATTATATTTAGTTTAGTCGAATTTGTGCGGCGATGATATGATTTGCCTCGATTTACAGTCCTAATGGAGTGAGAGCAAGTCGAGTGACGCTGTGCACGCGGTAAGGATATATATGGCGCGCAGGCCCCGCTCAGCAGCCTGCTCCTATTTGCAAGGACCCTTGCGGTTTCACTAGTGCCACTCCCGCATCTGTCTGCCGGCCTCCCTTCTGACATCTTTCTGGCTCCAAAACGTCAAGTATTTATGGTTAACAGGACACATGATGACTCTGACTGGTTCACCGACGAGCCGAGCCCAGCCAATCTTAGTACAATTCAAGGCGCCAGAAACTCAGACCTTGTTGATTACTACGACGACGGAGTACTCCCCGCTGTTCGTTTTCTCTCCCTAACCTGTCCTTTCATTGAACTCTCTATAACTTTTTCCTTAGCCTCATCGCTTTGCGTCATATCCTCCTTCCGTCAACTCCTCCGCTGAACATCTAGCTCGGTCACCGCCAACACGGTCACCCCGAGATTCGTACACCCCTGTCGCAAACATCCCATCTCCCCGAATGAATTACGAACAATTTGGTGGTCCGAGTGCATGGTTGGAGAAGGAACAGTCGCGGAAGCGCAGGCATAAGTGGATTGTATGTCGTTTTAGTCGCGTTCTGTGAACCACCCTCACCCATCTTTCGTCAGGTCGCTGGATCCGCCATTACCATTGTAGTTATAATCGTCGCTGTTGTTGCTGGCGTCCTAGCCACGAAACATAAGAACAGCTCAACTAGCTCGAGTTCCGGCAGCTCGAGCAGCACTGCGAGCGGCACTACGGGCGGTGGTACCGTGGTCCAGTCTGACCCCAATGACCCGAGTACCTTCACAAAAGACTCTCGGCTGCACCAGTCATTCTATGGAATTGCCTACAGTCCGGCAGGCGTTATTTTACCTGACTGCGGAGCAACCCAAGGTTTGTGATGGGAACTGTATTGCAGGCACGCCTTTCTTAACATCTGTTTTCAGCCGATGTTATTGAGGACATTCAGCTGCTGTCTCAGCTCACGACAGTATGTTTTGCGCTATTTATGCCGTCGTTCCAGAACTCATACTTGTCTCAGCGCATCCGCCTCTATGGTGCTGACTGCAACCAAACATCCCTCGTTCTAGCCGCCATAAAAGCCACTAAAGTTGATATGCAAGTTTGGGTCGGTAATTATGTCGTCCCCGGAGACGACACCGCCTATACCAGACAAAAAGCCGAACTAGCGACAGCTTTCAAACAGTTTGGTGTCGATCATGTCGCAGGTATGGTCTACTTGATACACTTTAATACCTGACTCGTTCATCATGATGTTTGCTTAGGTGTTACTGTTGGAAACGAGTATATGTTGAACTACCTCACGGATAACGGCGGTGCCGACCAGGATATCAATGGCGCGGTCGCTAATACTGGAGCGAAGATGCTGATTACATGGATCGAAGATACTCGTTCATTCCTTCCTACTCTCAACCTCGGCAAGACACTACCTGTCGGCACCTCGGATGCCGGTTCCTACTTCAACAATATGGTCCTAGAGGCCGTTGATTATGGCGTGAGTATATTTCTGTCCATTATATTTCTGCATACATGACTTAAAATACTGCATCGCACGTAGATGGCAAATGTCCACGCTTGGTTCGCAGATGTTACCGCTGAACAAGCTGCTCCCTGGGTGTTTGATTTCTTCGATAACACGGACGTCCTCGAGGCGCAGGCAGTCACAAATAAACCCTCCATGTATATTGCCGAGACTGGTTGGCCAACAGTATGTGGATTTGGGGTGCATCTATTATTATCTTGTTACTGATTCTAATTTAGACCGCGAACGACACGGCGCACTTGAGGTAAGCCAAGATGAAAGTCAATTGCCATTGGTACTAGAAGTTTTAACTCCATTTGATGTAGCAACGGTGTAGGAACGGCCTCAGAAGCAGGGTTACAAGTAAGTTTATTTTCACCTCGTGATTTTTAGTCTATACTTAGATTCCCCTTTCAGTCTTTCTTGGATGACTTCATCTGTCAAGCGAATGCTAACAACACGAACTACTTTATGTTCGAAGCTTTCGATGAACTATGGAAGGTGGGTTTGGATTTCCAATTATTTGATTCAAAACTAATTATGCACTCTAGGATGCCCAATTCGGTGGCGTCGAGGTACGTTTTATGGTTGGATTTGATAGATTTAGTGTACTCAATTTATTTTAGGCTCACTGGGGTTTGTTCACCGCCAAGTAAGTGAAATTTGCTGTATTCGAAATCAGTTCATTAATTCAGTTGTCTTCCTTAACAGCAAAACGCTGAAGCATATCACTATTCCCAAATGCTGAGTATGAATGACCCGCGGGGCGGCACTTCATGTTGGCGTGTTTATACTATATGCTCCCGGACATTATCGTCTACGTACGGTGTGATGGATGTTTTTGGACTCAACTTAGGAGACTGATAATATTCTGTGCATACGCACCACATTGCTCCACATTGCTCTTGATGGATCCTAATTGATAATTCTTATGCGTGTTGCTCGTAGTGCGGAGCTACTTATATGGACATTGGACAATCAGTTATTTCTTGTTTACTTTATCATTCTTTCTCTTGCTCTTGACTATGACATTCATGATTTACTTTCTTTTTCCATATTGCCACTAGACGCCTAACCGGAATATTGGTTTATAGTTGGTAGCCACCTTATTTCTGCAATTTTTGTCAAACTCCCGTAATACTAAATGCATGAACATTCTTTTTTCAGGTGATTCTTCAGATATCACTTCTTCTTAAGATGTAAGACTCTTATACTTAAATAAATATTCTTCCTGGTAAGTATCAGAACCAACTTGGTGCGTTTTTCGACTCATCTCTAAATTATCAGTCTCGTACTTCATTGAAATCCATCGCAGTGATTGAGTGAGTATACAAGAGGTTTTTCCGCATCGAGTGAATGACCTTGACAAGGCGCAAGGTTGTTCTGAGCTGGGCTTTAATAAACGCGTAAGTAAATATTAGAACCCCAAGACTCTCTTATAAGTAGCAATTCGGGTGAAATATATCCGTTTAGTCCAAGTAAGTATAGTAAGTAGCCAGTAGGGAAGACCTAAAATTTCATTCAGAAGTCTGCACCATCATTCCGGATTTGAAAACCGAGAGAATGATTTTCGCGAAGTACTTAAGTATAGATGCAATCATAATCAAATATTAAGACATCATGAGTAACGATAATGACTAGTCAATGACTTTTGGGGTCATAGAGGGACGATATGATGGCTGAAGAAATGGCGAAAGTTATGACATAAATGGTGGATCCGATCCCAGCGTCGATGATTGGTCGATGGTGAAAATGCAGTAGTGACCATCGACAGTTTATTTTCAGGATATCAAGAAAAAAAGACCGGAAATGATGAGGAAGCAGAAGAAATGGTGCTAAGTGACGGTGTCACAAGGTCAGTGACACAACTCTTGCTTTTGCATACTCTTCATCAAACCCAATTCGAACCTTTTCCTTAAGCTTCTAGTAGAATTTTGTAAGCTTTCTGTCATCATGCATCATTCATGATTTCATGTCTCGATCCTCGTCTTCTTGCGTTGTGCATCAGGAACTGCAACTCCTCAATCTGCTTCACTTCCGTGCTCATCGACTCTTCTTCGTCAGACAATGACGATTTTCCAAGTGCCGGCATCCACTATTGTCTTTGCCGTCCAATTGTCAATGTTTCTTCTTGTCAGGTTTACTAACCAGCTATAGATTTCTTTTCGCATTGCGTTTTCTGGCTCCACTGTCTTCGGATTCGGTTTCTAAACAAATATGCGGGACTATTTGCTGCAAAGGTTGACCCGCCCGCTGACGCGCCTCCGTCCCATGACGCGCCTCTTTACGCATTTCTTTTCTCATTCACGTATCTATTAATCGTATAAAAGGCCTCTGAATTTCCTTTCTTTGCCTCATTCAACTCCATTCGAGTCCGATATGCGGCTAGCGAGCTCTTGTACTTTGATTCTAGCGGGCTACGCTCAGGCTGTCGTTCTTGCACGACAAAGCTCGAACCATACCGCCCCTCCCCCGCCTGCTGGAGGCAATCTCACGAACCCTCCTGACTATCATGTCGCCTCACCTTTTGATTTACAATCCATTGTAAGCGTTTTTTCCGTTTTATTCGACCACATACAAAGGATTCACGATTTCTATAGAATTTGGGCTTAAATCAAGAATATATTGAACTTGATTTATTCCACAACGCCCTTGCTCGTTTCTCTGTCAGGGATTTCGAGAATGCAGGTTTGACCGCAGAAGATAGATTCCTCATTGAGTACATGGCTGATCAAGAACTCGGCCATGCCATTACTCTCTCCAACCTTTTGGGGTGTGAGTGCAGAAATGCCTTATGAAATGTTATCTATCTTACACCATTTTCTATAGCCAACGCTACCAAACCATGCAACTATAGCTATCCCTTTACGAATGTTAAGGAATTTATCGATTTCTCCCAGGCCGTAAGTTTTACTACTTTCCCCCGCTCTTTTCTCTCTTTAAATCGCATGTTTGATTAGGTCACTGCGTTCGGTGAATCTGGAACTTATGGTTTCATCCCTCACCTCGATTCCAAAGCTGTTGCCCAAATCGTCACGCAGACGATTGCTGTCGAAGCGCGACAGCAGATGGCTTTCCGTCAGTTTGAAGGTCTCTTCCGTAGGTCTCGCTCCCCTGGCGTCATGGATAGAAGTATTCATATTTTCCTCCAGCTATGCCATTCTATAACGTTCCAGGCATCAGCCAGTCTATGCAATGGACTCTTTTAGCTCCCTACTTGGCTTCTTGCCCGTCCTCGAACACTCGTGTCGAATGGGTTAACTTCCCTACCTTGAATATTACCAATGCTCCCTCTGGAATTCATCCCTGGCTCGGTCCTGCCATTACGCACAACCGCACTGCTCTTACCAACCCTGGCCGTGAAGTACACTTCCGAGTGAGTAATCCATAATGCTGCAAAGTACATGTATACTGAGGGCTGAAATTTAAATACCTTCAGTTCGAGGCTCCTGGAAAGCATGTTGGACCAAAGAACTTTAATTACACTACTGCTACGAACGCGACGACTCCTAAAGTATGTCTACCGTATCTTGATTTCAAGCTTCGTGATTCTTATTTCCGTTAGTTCGCTGCCTGGATTTCGCAGCTAAATGTGACATATACTCCTTTGCACAACGTCAGTGGTTCTACGGCCATTACTCACCAGCCGGACCGTATCGTCGAGTATGCGGGCACAAACAATCCTATCATTAACGGCACTATTTTCGTCATGCTCACGGATGCCAATCCTGTTATCACACCCTTCAATGTCAGTATGCTTGATGCTCATATCGTCGCGGGTCCTTCCGTCTATACTGCCGGCTAAACTAAAGTATATAATATTGACGAAAATACGAATAATGATATTACTTATGTATATATGCTTGTTGCAATTAATTTTTTTCCGGTTTATTTTTTTGTGTTATTCTGATTTGTTACTTAGAGAAATATAATACAACACCATCCTTTCAAATAAATGAGACCAGACAGAATCATCATAAGGGAATAATTTCATGATCAGGATATATATTTCACTACGCATAGGCCAAGTCCTTTTGATATCAAATGTCCAGAAATTGGTAAAACCTGCCATTGGAATCATGCCTCGATTTCGGTCCATCGAAGAAATATATTGGTAGCAAGAGCTGCAAATAGGATGACAACGAGAGCAGTGGGACCAAATTTATCTGAAACGTGCTCGTTAGTAGCTGATCTTTGAGTCATAGACATTATAAAAGTACCGTAATATACCCCGTCGGCGTATCTGTGACGAAGACGATAAGCCCTATATACGAAAATACCGCAAGAATAAGCGATTGAAGTCAAAGCCGCAACCGTGAAAATGGTCGCGCTGACTAGGCCTCGGGTATCATCGGGTTTGGTGAAGTTCAATAAGACGGTGGCGATTGAACCAATAACCACACTGAACTGCAGCCAACGCTAAATAATGGAATTAAATCAGCGCAAATACAAGAATCATTCCAAGATTACTTACCAAGAAGGTCCTTTCCGTCGCAAAGTATACTTTGGGTTCGACTCGCACAGGCACAGCAATCCTCTTGCCATTCTCTGCTCTCCATTGTCGTACAAATTCGATTTCACCGTTACCAAGATCTCTTGGTACTCTGGGTTGAGAAGGACCAGGTTGATTATCATGATCTTCGTCATCGGCATCTTCGCTTTCGCCTTCTTCTGTCGAAGCTTTGAACTTGGACTTGAAGTTCTTGTCGAACTGCGATGACGGGGCAAGAGGATAGATTGACAAGTTCTTTGGCTTGCTATCTGTAGGAGCGCCACCCTTCCCTTTACGCACGACTAGTGTTGTTTCGCCTTCCTCTGAACTATGTTCCTCCCCATCGTGTTGCTTTTGTTCTCTCCTCTTCTTCCGTTTTTCCTCTTCCTCGCGTGCCCTTTGCTGCAGGTAATTCTCTCGGTATGAACGTGCTTCGGCAGCGGCCTCAGGATCAAGCCCGGTAATCTTGTTCTCATCCCTGGCAATATCGACTGGACCATGCTCATCGTCTTCCCCTTCACTCAACGGTTCAGTATATGGTACCTCGGGTGTACGGATACGAGGCGAGTTGCTTGCAACGGTAGATGATGGATTGGATGGACGCTCGAAATGAGCCGCACCAGTATCAGGCTTGCGAATATCGGTATCCACTAAACAATGGTCAATAATAATATATGGAAGAAACTATTGAACTGAGCTCACTTTGGGGAAGCCAGAATGGAATAAGGTCTACACGGTTGGGTAACAAGGTTGCGCACCCATGAATGAATTTACTGAAAAACGAGTGAGATCAAGGAAATCCTTGAATCAGAATTAAAACATACACACCTAAATTTAGGTACAGCTTCAACCAGATGGCTGTTGACCAATTCCGTTACCCATTCAGGGGGTGTCTGGCCTAGCTGCGTTTGCAGCTTAACTTCTAGGACACCGTATCTGTGCAAATAAGTACATATTTCAGACCTCATTAGTCAGCGCAAAACTTACTGGAAAATTTCCTTGTCCTCGGGAGCCAGTTGGTCGAATGGGTAATCAATGCCGATATCCGTACGCCTCCAGTTATCTCCAGATCTTGTTTTACCATCCCAATTATCTTCTCTGACCATGGTCAGTTCGGTATCAAGGGAAATGCGAACCTAGAATTAGTTTAGATAACATCTGCAGCGAGTGTTGACCGCACGAACCCTAGCGTCTCCCGGCAATTGGAAAGCAGTGCGGTCATAGAACGTCCTGACGACTGTACCTCATGAGTACTCCGGATATGGCATGCGACAAATGTAGACTTACCAGGTTTAAGCTTCCTCTGAAGGACAGCATATTGAACCTCGTTGGCGAGTTGGATCATACTGTCAACTTCCTGTTGAGACTTTTTGCCTTTGGCAACCAATGCCTGGAACTCCTCGTCCATGGTATATTCGCCCCGAAGGAATGCATTAACTTTATCCTCTTTGATCGGGAACCGAGCCTATGCACTATATCAACAGAGACCAATTGTTACTGAGATGCCGGCAATACCTTAACGGATTTTTCACCAGTCCAATCCTCTCGATGAGTCTTGCGTTCAACAAAGATCTGCACGAATATCAGTAAATATTCTCAGTATGCCGCATGCTGTCTTACTTGTTTTTGGTTCATGTCGCCATACCAGCGCAGACGGATTGCTTCAGCGCCTTCGGTCTTCTCTAAACGACCTAGGTAAAGCTCCAAGTCCTCATTATCGAAGTATATAGAGGTGATAGCTGCAATCCTTTTAATAGTTGTTGGGAGGCCAGTCCTAAGAAGTACTTACCCGCATCCTTTGGCTCAAATTCCTTGTTTCTGTCGAATACTACAAATAATGAGTACGTTAGCGATGAAGCAGAAGAGAGACGAACCCAGCACAGGCAAATGCCTAAGTATGGCCAACTTCAACGCCACCAAATTATCCGGATGTACCTTAATGCGTATATGCATCAACACTAATTGCCTCGCTTCATGTGAAGGTTCGTACCCAATACTTCGTGGTTTGACGCACGAAGGCACTTTGGGAACCACCGGCACTGGAATCGCCAGAGACCGGATGACCCCTCGTACGAACCAAATCATACAATCTAGACAACTTGACAATAAGCGAATCCCAGTTATAACGGTAAAAGGGGCGCTTTTCAAGGAAGTCGTGTACGAAGGTCGGACGTAAGGAGAGGCCTGTCTGCTTATCGTGTTTCTTGACAATCCTAAGAAGTAACGTTAGAATATCATGTATAGACAAAGATTTTGAATTACTGACTTGATGAAACCGGTGAAGCAGAGTTTAGTGTAAAGTGCTAGATCGTGCACATCTAAAAAGAAAGTATTCAGTTAGCATCCTGCATGGATGCTCCGACAATAATTACCTGCGACCAAAACAGCTACCTCTTCTTCAAGTTGCCTAAATCTTTCCTCGAGAGTGAATCCATCATCGCTCTCGTCATCTGCATATTCATCATAAGAAGCCTCTTGGCCTGCTTCAAGGTGACGGGGATCATGATGGCCGTCTTCCTCATGTTCGTGATGTTCAGACTCATAACTCTCCACGAGCCGTTTGACTTCCTGTTCCGCGCTCTGAATGCGTCGAGCCAATTCCTCAACCTATGAGCAGTGCTTGTAAATATTTATCTCGCGTCTGGCCAAACACGGGCCATTAGGGACACACCTTGGTAGTTTGGAAGTTGTATATCTTTTCCAATTCTCTCTCGAGCTTTCGGGTAAACTCACGCTCATCCTGAACATTCCAAGGACGCTTTGTGGTGATCTTCTTGAGGTCATTCTTCAACCCGTTATAGTCCAGATACTGATCCTTCCACTCCCCGTACATATCCTCCTATTTTTGGCCAACATTGAGAAGGTACCGTATGAACAAAGCAGCGAAACGTACCGATATTTTGCGACCGAACTTCATGGTTGGTTGAATATGCTCCTCGATATGTTCAGCAATGAGCTGAGCGGTGAAGGCTATAGGCTCTTTCGGAAGGATGGAGACGAACGTGCGTCAACAATGTCTCGGCAGGTGACTGAATAAGATTCACGTGACTTTCGTAACAAGGAAATTGCTTTCTCCTTTTCAAGAATTGATTCCCTGTATCTCGATTGTCCGATGTCGCTCGTCGTCTGTCCTGCCTTCTGTGGGAGTTAACTGGCGGCATCTCCTGCAACTTTATTTTTTTGGGAACGCTGCCAACTTTTAGCCAACGAGTCGAACTGACATTGAACTGGCATAAATATATAGTATGCGCTGAGTATCTGTCTGTATCTGTACACTCTGTATAGTCCAGTGCCAAGGCCGCCACCCGCCCACACGTAGCCTCGAGATCAGGCGTCCTTTCAGCGATCTTTTGGGGTCGGTGATTGGCTCCGCTTAATCATCACCGACCGAGGCTCGCCGCTGGAAGGATGGCCTGGTCTCGAGGCTACCCACACGAGCTGCCGTCGGGGGCAAAAACACTGACCATGTTATTGTGAGTGAAAGTTGGAGCGGCGGAGTCGAGACTGGAGTCGAGCTGGACTCTTAACATGATCAAACCGTGGCATATGAATATATAAAACTTGGAAGCTGAAGCTTGAAGCTTGAAGACCCATGTTCGAACGTGGACAAGTCAACCTGCTTCCCTTTCAGGAAGTACCTTTCTACTTTGGGATGCGCCAAGCGGCCAGGGGTATACATCCCTCGCGGTTACCAGTACCAAACAAAACAATGCTGCCGTCTCTCTCAAGCTGCGAGTCAGTCAGGCAGTAAAGCATCCGGTAAACGTTGAGAGGTAATACATTTTTATTACGATATAGGCTAACCAATTAATTATTGCAGACTCTTTGGGCTACCCATCTGTTCTCTGACTTGTTGACCTCGATGCATTAACCAAACCATAGGAACGAAGGCGACTCCACTCCCGAGCAGCGCGAAGATCAAAAAGGTAAATTGGTATCCTATCCTGTCTCCAAGGCGGATTGCATAGAAGGCGAACGTGAATCCGAATTCTTGTCGAATCAAATTGATTAATTGAGAAGTCTGGAGAAACATTTGCGTCAAATGAAGTGTCATTATCTATTATGATAATGAAGCGCATTGAAATGGTACGAACCTCATTAGCCTCTGATTTATAACACTCGATTGCATATATGTAGGCAACCTTCAATTATTAAATGAGTACGGAATTATGAAAGATGGAGGGGAGGCATTTACTGTGGTTATTACTTGTACGCCAGCCATGGATATACCCATTCCCAAAATCTGACATGGGTTAGAATGAATATCATATCACGGTTAATTGAGCACTGACAGGGACAATAAAATGGGCCTTATACTGGACGCCAAATCCATACATAAGCAGTCCAATCTAATACATATACTGTTATTATTTCGGCAACCATTCTGAGATGTACTAGACTCACAGGGACTAGTAGTTCGCCGGTCCATATGGCTTTCAATCTTGCTTCAGGCTCAACATTTCTACCTCGCTTCAGCCTTTCTTTGTTAATAATGCGGTCAACTACTATTCCGCCACCAAACTCTCCAATCACTCCTCCAATAGTAAGCGCACCGCCATATGCTAGGCCGATAGATAAAGTGCTAAAATGGAAATGCTCGGCGAAGACATGGGCAACCGTGACGGCGGGAAGAATGCTTCCAAAACCATACGCCATGGCATAGTCTACCTCTCAAGTCAGTGAATTTTGACTGTATCCTTCCTCCAGGTCACCTACATATAGCAGGGAATAGCACGGACGGATATTTGGCCATGCGAAGTGAAGGCAGAACCAATTGTCTCCAACGAAGCCTCCTCCCCGGGAACTTGCGGAATGTCATGATACCCCTGAGGTATGTGCCAAATGTAAAGATATTTTCCTTTGACTGTTCGGAGAGATCGGAAGAACGAATGTAGAGGGTCTCTGGAAGACAAAATATGATGACGACAAGTACTGCCCCATTTAATATTGCAGCCAAGAAGAAACACCCTAGGTCGCTGTCAGGTCAGCTAATATTGAACGGTATAGGTCTAGAACGTAGGACAGTACATTGCCAACCCAAGAATTGACCCACTACACCTGAAAGAAGCAGTGAGTCCTCAGTACACTGAAATTAATATGATCCTTACCACCAAGTATGGGTGCTGTATGTGCCCCAGTCGTCATCCAGACCGTGAAGAAACCCATAGCGCGACCTCTGCAATAATCATTAAAAAGCAATAACCATGGGGAGCATAATTCTAACCGTTGATGGACAAAGAATAGATCGGTGACCGTGCCAGCTCCCAAGCTTACAGCAGCGGTGGATAGCCCATTAAAGACTCGGGCAATTAACAGATGAGGGAACGTCGTGGAGAATCCGCTTCCCAACGCGGATGCAAAGCCTATTATGGCCGATACCTTTTCAATAGTGAAGACATGAGTGATTCAAATTAAGAGATCTGGATAGCCATACCAAGTATACTGGACGGCGACCGTAGACATTTGCGAGGGGGATCCATATAAAGGGTCCGATACCTGAAAAAAGTTAATTAATCTTCGAAGCTTGAGATACTAACATGATCTTATGAAATTACCATTCAAGGCGATGACCACTGTCGTTTGATAGGAGGCAACAATAGTTGATATACCAAGAGATGTGGCCATAGGACCATAGGCAGGGTTTATAATCGCTAAATATTTACAGATATATATTATATACCAGACCTTCAACCCTTCAACCCGTAGTCTCTCACCTGCATTGAGCGTTCCAAGTGAAGCAAGGAAAGATACTTGAAGCAAAACGATTGCCTATATTCGGATAAGATTTTTTTGCTAGGGATATGAATCGGAAGGAAGTCACCTTCAGGCTGAGCGGCCAGTTCAAAGGATCAGCAGGATCATTACTTGGTTGCGGACTAAGAGGAACCCCTTTCTTGTCCAGTTTCAGGTGTACTGTTTCCGAAATTTCCACCGATTCGACCTGACTCTTTTCGATAAAGGAGTCTTCGCCTTTGTCTGTCTGATTTTGTGCCATTGTGCTGCAGCCAGTGGGTGTCGAAGGCAGCTAATTGAAGGCAGCAATATCTGCTTAACATCCCTATAATAAGAACTCGGAGCTTCAGGAAAGTTTCGTAATCGTGTAAAAAGATATACCTCATAGAGTAATTGTCCTATTTACGCGGCCTTCTACAGGTGAGGCAACGCGTCACGAGGATGCGGTATTTCCGAATTAGGAAGTTTAATTAGAAGCGCGTGACGTCACGCGTCGTATGATGCCGTCTTGCCGTGAACACCATGGGAGCTTTTAGCTTGTCCTCAGTATAGGCAGTTCCCAAATTAATTTCTCTTCGCCTCACTGACATACTATCTCTCTCCCCCGATATGTCCTCCGTACCAGGGGTGCTCCATGTCCTCACAAACCTTGGACAGAACCTCACTTTAGAGGAGTTCGACGATTGGTATGATAATGAACATGGCCCTGATCGTTTACGCTTGTAAATACACGAATTAAGCTAGGATGATATCTCTATCTGACTGTTCGCTAGGTCTGGTTTCAGGGCAGGAACGCGTTACGAGGCTACAGACGCTAAAACTCCACGCTGGGCCGCTAGCTACGAGCTGGACGATATCGGGTTCCTCAAATCACCAAGCTATCTTCACCTAATGCAGAACCGAAGTGAAAGGGAGAAGATTGTCCTTTCTAAGTTGGAAACTCTGGACAGACGCATATATAGGCTACTATACTCCAAAGGCCATTTCGAACCTAGTCCTGGAAGTGATGCCATCATAGTCACTGTGAACCTTCGCGTGCCGTTGTCGGCTGCTTCCGAGGTTGAAGAGTGGTATACAAAGGTAAAATTGCCAGAAATTCACGAAAAAATCATGTTTACCTATTTTCTTCTTCGTTTCTTTTTTTTTTTTTTTTGTTAGGAACACGTTGAAATGTTATCGCGTGTTTCAGGTTGGTATAGAACACAGTTTTTAAGGCAAGAAGAGCCGAAAGAACCTGCCGGTTTCGCCCTTTATTTGGCTATTCACGAATATTCCACAGTAAATGGCCTTAAAGGTCCTGAACATGCAGCTGCCGTCTCAACTCCATGGCGTATGCGTGTAATGTCAGACCTCGTCGAGGGAGGACCTCATAGACGTACCTATAGTTTGTATCATGTATTTACGAAACAAACATGATCTGCAAAGAGTCGCATCTGTTACAGAAAGCAGAATTATCTGCGTATCGAAAGAAAATTTATTTTGTAATATGAAACAGTCCTGATGCTAGTACAACAAGCGATCTACAATCATAGAAATAATAAAGAAACAGCGCATTAACGTAAATCATGAAAATCGTGAATGAACATTATATGTATGAAAGCAACACGAAAACAAGATGGAAACAAATATCTGAGACAGTCCAATGAATAATCGAATAATAGCACACCAAAGTCCCAATAGTACAATCACAGGCAGTCAGTTCATGTAGATGAATCGCGAGAAAGGCTCCCATCAGGGTTGGCCACATATAGAGATGGTTTTGGAGCGAAACCGAAAGATAGTCTCTCCTTCCGTTGTGGTCGAGGTCCGTCGTGTGCTACGGGGTCTTGCGACATACGACGTTCGTACGCTGCGATTCTCGCCATTACGCCTCCCGCCGACGTTGCGGATTGCGGTGGTCGCGGTCCTGATAGCTGTCCAGTCATTTTAGAATTCTCGTCGATGACCTCCGGAATTCCCGTTATGGGTGAAGGAGCTCGGGCCAGTCCGTCAACAGGAGATATAATCATTGAATCTGGATCCATATCACTAGATGTAGACCATGACTGTCGGTGCGAACCCTTAGAGCTTTGACTGTTCTGCCTGCTATTTTCCGCGCCTTCAAAAGTAGTCCCAGTAGACACCGTTCTTCGGGATGATCGCGACAAAGCCCGCTGAACCACCATGCGGCCGCCAAGGCGTTCAATACGGTCAGTATTCGCTGTATGGCCCGTCTTTACTGAAGATTTAGTTGAGTCCCCAGACCCTTCTCTCCTTTTCGCCCTGCCTGCGGCAATCTTGGAATTCGTCGGACTTGGTCCCTCGGGTGTTTGTGGACTGGTTTCCTCAATTGGGACCAGCCGCGGTGGCGGATTAGGATCACGGAATTCAGATAGGCTGCTAGTGCCTTGGCTTTTTCTCCTGTGTAATTGATCGTAGGAATGTCTGTCAAGAAAAGGAGCCCTGCTTAAACGAGACCACCATGTGTCTGATCGACGGACTGGTGCTGAATTTGTAGTGGCGCCAAAAACGGTAGTAGAGCGTGGTGAAGTAGGTGAACTCAAACTTGAATTGAATGACAGAGGGCCCAAGCTCTTGCCTGAAGCTGCACCTCCGGAATGTGCTGTATAGTACGAGGATGGAGGATGAGTATCGCTGGAAGTACCTGTCTGCTCTGTAGAGGAATTAGTTAAGACTCGAGCCAGACTTGATCCTTCTGGGATACGAGGTAAAGACTTGTCAGATTGAGCAAGGTCGCGAGATTCGTGGAGGAGTCCTTCGTTGTCATCATCGTCAAGTGGATGCTCAGCTTCATTGTCTGAGAAAGGATCCACGTAAGGATTTGATGCCTGAGAGTCGGCAAGTTCCCCTCCTCTTGGTCGCATGGCATTAGCTCTTCCTCCTATGGGGAGGTTCTCAACAGCCTCATCGGTGAATGGTTCTAAAGACAAATCTGTCTTTTCCCACCATTCTGGCGGGTTGACATATTCGCCTCTCCCTTCCCGAGCTGCATCCGAACCACTGGGCATAATACCGAGCGCGGTACCAACGTTCCTAAAACTGGTGACACTATTATTCCATAACGCATCCCAATTCGCGGTCCTGTAGGAGGTGTTACCAGTATCTGCTCTCTGCCACATCGGCCGCCGGGGTACTGCTGAGAGGCCACCTTTACCTTCATTAGGGAAAGCAGAGCCGAATTCATATTGATATGTATCTTCATCCGCAAGCATGTCTCGGCGACGATGAGCTCTATCAGCCAAGGTACCAAGGCCGATGATTCCAGCTAAGCCAAGAAGTCCGCGACTTTGCCGTCTAGTATCTGTCCATGGGCCTGCAGCCATCTGCACACCTGGTCCTGGTAAAGGAGACTCATCCTCTATACCCCAAGGATCGTGGTCTGGCATGAGTTTCCAACGTCCAGTATCTCGTTTGGGATCCGCATCAATGCCCATCCAAGCTCTCCGCTCACGACGTCGGAGGGTGTAATATATACCACCGGATACAGCCGCCATGACAGCAAGCACTCCAAACACTGCGCCAACGATCATGCCTGTCTTTTCGCTCGATCCATCATCTTTCTTTCCACCACTCACACCGCTTGCAGTGCTAGTTGATATAGGTGAGGAACCAGCTCTACTCGCGCCAGTGTTGCTACCATCTTCACTACTACCACCAGCACCTGAAGACGGAAAGACGCCGCCAGGTGACGTTGGCGAAACAGGAAGAGTAGTGACGGTAGGAGGGGTTGTCGGCGGTGTATACGTAGGCTTAAAAGTGCTTGAATTTATATCATAACAAGCAAGGCTGGCGTTCGCTGGTCCATTGCCTGCCCAACCTGTGGTATTTTTTTTAGCCCAATAACCGTTAGTCCATGTAATAGTGTAACTTACCAAAACCAAATAATACTTGTCCATTACCTAGAGCAGCAAAATGACCCATCCTGGGACCCAAGGCATCCGCTAGAACATCTACTGACGTCCAGGTCATTGGATGTTTCGTGGTATCCAAGATAGCACCATCGGAATAGAATGTCTGCATCGTGGCATCCGCACCACCGTGAATGATTATTCTGCCATCGTCTAATAAAACAGATGCAAAATTCCGTCTCGATCGCGGTACTCTTCCAGCCGTTTGGTTGTTGATAGACCAGGAAGGCGGGTTGGATGTTGTGTCCAAAACATATATCATCGAAAAGGGCGATGGTTCATTTGTCGAGGACAAGAAGCCGCCAAATACGAGTAACTGTCCTCCGGGAAGCATATGGGCGGCATGTCCAAAGAGGCCTGCAGGTGCATTCGTGGTATTTGTTTGAGGGACGAAGAGGGGTGAGCCATTATCGCCGACCGCGTTGAACAAATATGTATCTGGAAATCCTATTTGACTGCCGTCACCTTTCTGTCCACCAATAATATAGACTGCTCCTGAGGCCGCAGGAGCTGCATGGTAAATTCTCCTAATAGGTTCTGAAGCCCAGTTGGTGGTTTGAGGTTCCCATGACGGTGCAAGCTGGTTCTTTGCGTTCAGCAGCCATGCTGAATTCGCATCCGTTTGAATGTCCTGAAAACCACTGTCACCGCCAAATAGCAAGAATTGAGACGATGTATACGGCGTTAATGTGTGGAAGGCGACGGCAGGTCCTTGGGAGGTTTCCTGGTTCTGCGCACCAGCGAGATATAACCAGGGCGGGGAAGACAGATCGAAAGATGCAGAAAGGTCGAGGGCTATGAGGTCGTTGGTATTTGGAGCAGAGGTATAAGTATATTGATGCTGAGGATCGGTCTTCCCTCCAGATATGAACAAGGTATTATAAAGAACCGCCGACGCTTGACCCCATCTATACGAAATAATGTCAATAACTGAACTGATATTTGAAACATTTGTGAAAAATACCGAGGAACGGCAGTATAAAACTGGTTTGTACTATTTGTAGTATTCTGTTGTGAATGTATCGGGAGAGCTAATGAGAGGATGAGGAGGGTCCGCAGAGCCGTCCACCATGATATGAGGGTCGAGGACATGCCCGGCAGCGAGTACAACCAAGATGGTTAAAGGTACAATTCGTAACGTTAGAGAAGGAAAGAAATGGAATCGTTAAATGTCGTGAAGTGGAACCGGGCCCCTCAGAGCGCTAAATGACGCATTCACACCATCCCGTGCACGTCTATCTCCTAATTGGTCTCTAGGCTAAATTAATCTCATCGCAGCCCCTCTTCCGACTTCGATCCTGCATCGCCCCAAGCTGTGCGCAATGATTGCAATGGAAACTTATTTTGCGTTATAAACACCCAAGAGCCTATAGTCCTCCAAAAAGCTAGTATAAACAGGCTATTTATGTACTAACGGAAACTCCAGTAGTAATTCTCCAACTCTTTCTTCCTCATTGAACGGGGAGCAGATTCCGAATATTCACACGACCATTCAAGACCTTCGACGGCCTCCCGCGAAGACCCCCACTACACACACAGCACAGCACAGCGATCGGCCTTCCGAGCTTCAAGTTTCTTCAGGCGTTTGCAAATCATGTAATTCCTGCAGTTCAGAATCCGAAAACTCTCCCACCATAGACAAAGCGATTGTTAAGCCAGTAAAGTCCTTCTTCTTTGGCGGGGATTTGGCATCAACATGGATACGGATACCGTGGCCTAAAGCTTTGCGTTCCGTCGCGAAACGAATGAGATTTACACCTTCGAAGAGACACAATCGCAAGGCGAAATATGTCAATTGAGGACAATAGAACTCGCCATTTGGTCTTTCAGCTAGACGACTGATTAATGTATCCAGATTGGTGCCATGTTGTACGGTGAGACTTGAAAGTTGCGGTAGGAGCAGTAACTGCGAGGCAAGGACACCAGCATCCACGTGGACCAGCGATAACGTTTGTATGAGTGGTCGAGAGTTTTGTAAGAATCTCGGAAAACAACTAAAATCGAAATGGGTAGTCTTGCTGATGAGGAGCCGAAGATGTTGCAAACTCGGGGTCTTAAGATTACGCAAAAGTCGAGCAGGATCCGCCGCCATAGGACCTAGATAAAGAATACGCAGGTCAGGCAACCGAATTTCTTCAGATGGTATTTCTTCAGAGCCTGCCTTAATCCTCATCGTTTCGAAATGTTGGAGCTTTGGACAATTCCCCAGAATTTTCCAGCAATCTCCTAACGATAGTCCTTCGGAATTGTCGTCTATAGAAATGCGACGGAGCATTTTGCATTGCATAAGGATATGGACATCCGAAGATTTGTACACGCCTCCGTTCACGTTATCCCCCGAAGTTTGCAAAAGGAGTACTAGTTCTTCCAAGCGAGGAGCCACTCCCGGTAGCTTTAGATGCTTATGCAATTTGTACGAAGAATCTACGAAACAATGGTATATTTGCCATCGAGCATGATGAGGTGCTAGGATTCCCAGCGCTTGTGTAATCGCTTCTCGACAGGTTTGAAGACCAGCTCGACGGCGAAGGAACTTCACGACGACCTTCAGAGGTAACGTCTGAGAGTATTTGACACAGGCTTTGGTATGCGGCACAATCCGGTCCGTCGGCATTGCATCGTGAAGCTGAATAACCGTCCAGAAAGTGGGTGTTGACTTAATGAAGTCCCGCCATTGACGGCAGACACTCGCCAGGCGCATTGGTATCTCGTTATTAAGAGCATGACAATGACGAAATATCTCCAGCAATAAATCTGGAATAAGCCGTCTCATTGGCGAAAGCAAAGCTCGGTGAGCTTGCAGAAGTTCCATCTCCTTCCGCTGCTCTCGCTCCAGTTCCCTCAGGACCTTCTTAGCTTCCTCTACCCTGACGTCCAACTCTTGAAGTCGTTGAGTATGTTGAGATATAATGGTTTTTCGAATCAAATATTCCTCTTCAGGTGAAGGGATATAGTTTGTGTTCAATATACCAGGAGGTAAAGCGGCGGGAATTGGACCAAAATCGGTGCCATTGAAGTGCATGTGATGGAGGACCTCGACTAGATTCAGCGTGATTTCTTGAGTCCAGTCGAGTGGACAGCCGTTCCGAGACTCTATGACTGAATTATGGATTGAAGCAAAGGCTTGATTATGATTGATAGGTCGGAACGTGAAGCTCAGTGATTGGTCATCCAACCTGGCCTATGATGACGTCTTGCGACATTTGTGCCAGAATGTGGTCTTTATATTCAAAATTACAGTAAGCAGTTCTATAAACAGTTCTATTTTCTAATTGCCTGATTGAATAGCCTTGCTCCAGATTCTCAAAATAATAAGCGCATATTGCTCGAACTGATCTTTTGACACGAATAATAAGGCCTGAGTCAAAACAGCCTTCAGAATTTGTGCTCCCATTCCCTAATTATCTTGTAAGTAACCATCGTAATCAACCGATTATTCAGTGACTTACCTGATACCAACCGAAGAAACCTTCGGATAACCATACTTTCCTCAAAACATCCACAGCACCTGAATATTTTGCACGAGCCTTACGTGGGACTTCTGCACCCTCCTCTGCGGCCTCCAGGTCGTCGTCCTCTTTGACGCTTGCTTGCACCCGGACTTTAGCCATAATATAAGGATATGTTACCTGATAAATTAATGTTATTTCTACTGGGAATAATGACAGTATTCAGAGAAAATCCTTACAATAGTGGCCAGAGTTTTAGAAAATGATCCTAGCAAGAATGCCTGCAATGCAGATAGCTTGGCATTTGCATTGTCTCGAAGAGCAATGCCTTTGATGCGTTCGAAAACGCCATATGTGATAGCAGGGTTGACGGTTAAGACAAGACCAGGCTTGATGCCTAGCCATAAACCACCAATTCCGTCCTCCCGGACAATTTGACGGCCAACAGCTAAAAAGGAGCCATCATCAGTGGAGATGGAGACGGCTTTTTCATCATAAGGCTGATGAGGATACGTTGATTTATCTTGAGTCTTCTTCGACTTGCCAATTTGCTGCCGGGTAGCAATAACCGATACCGGAATGGTGAATATCTGAGCCAGCGCCGCTGCGACAGCACCAAGAATTAGCTCCATGGCTGTAGAGATCGCAGGAACCTTCCCTCCGGCTTTCGTTGAACGTGTTAGACGTTTAAGATATGTACTCCTAACGAAGCTATAGAAGAAGAAATAGGCATATTCTGTGATAATTATTAGGATATTGTTGGTACAAATACACTAAGGGGCTTACGCTGGGAGAATACACTGAGCATGCTTGCACCAAATCCTTTATAAAACCCAATAAATCCTTCCTCCTTCGTAATCTTGAGCAATAACTTCATAATGGAAAGCTTCGCGGACTTAGGTCCCTTCCCTTTCCCCTTCTCATCTTTCGTAGATGTGGTATCAGCCTGTATCCTGGTCTTAAGCCTGACGAGGAGTTAATTATAAAGTTCCTGAGCAGAGATTATATACTCACGTATCTAAAGGATAAACGATACTGGGAAATATGCGAAATGAGTAAGTAAATGAAGGCATGGATCTCGTGCTGGTGTTCACTCACGCATTACTAAAGACACCGCCCAGCGCTCCTGCAAGAGCGTGACCAAAAGGTGTTAGCTGTTCAACCGGTTTCGAGGCAGCCATGGAGGAGTGAGGAAGGTTGACGGACTCACGAGGAGCTTTGGCTGCTCGGACACTCAGGCTAGAGGTACCGGAGGCATGTGAATGACGAGCTGACTAAGCACTGATGCGTATCGCCCAAACGGGTAATTGCAGTCAATGTGAAGTTTAAGTCCAAACAATGGAGGGCAATTTTCCAAAGGATCTCTCAATCCATGCCTCTGATCCTAAATCTATCATTCGTTTATTTTCTCTAGGTATACCATCGAATTTAAGTCAAGATATCACAGAGGAGCAGGCCATTATCGAGTCGCAAGCGTCGAATATTAAGGCCTATGGAATTGCAGGTCGAATATGGTGGGTACGACTTCGTTAATGAGTTTACGAAATCGGGACGATATCTTCAATAGGGAAGCTGCTTATGCGTTGATGGTTTACCTACAACCTCACACCCGTACAGACTTCGATCCACCTTCCTCACTATTCGAGTATCGACCTGGAGCTATAATCGAATTAGGTGCTGGAACAGGTTATCTAGGTCTAGCTATGGCTCGTTACATATCCTCAAAATCTCAAGCTTCCGATACCAAGACTTTGGTGTTAACGGATCTTCCAGATGTATGCTCTCTTCTAGATCGCAATCGCATACAGGAGATACCCGATGGTCTTCCCGCTGTAAAGCTGTTGATTGAACCTCTATCATGGGGCAACTTGGAACATGGCAAAGTTCTGGCCGATAAGCTAACTGGCATCCTCAGCTTACCTCAATCTGCACCACTCTTGTCCCATATAATCTGCAGCGATCTCGTAACTAGATATTCTGTCGTCCCTTTGCTTAAACTCATTCCTCAACACTTCAACTCTCATAGGTCTATTTTCCTGATTTATTGGCGCCTCTACTTCGCACTTTGCTCCAATTATCATCACCCCCATTCTCCTCAACAACACAGCCCGTTCAAATAATAATGTCATGTACGTCCAACTTTGGTCTGATACATATATAGGCTAATTTCTTCCCAATAGACATGGTCCGCAGTTTAACGAAAGAAACGCCCTTCTGGAGTGCCTTTGGAACCTGGTTCGATTTTACCCCAGTACTTTACCGCGACAAAGATGGACCTTGGCAAAGATTGGGTGATGGGGAAACAGATACATGCTTTCTATTTGTTGCGACAAGAAAGGCGAAGACACTTGCGTGGGCCATACCAAGCGATGCTGAACTTCTGGAGAGAGGAAGTGAGGTGTTCGAAACTCTCTTACTCATGAATATACCCCAGGATGAGTGATATACAGAATTGTAGCAAACATACATATTACATATACCTTATCTACTTAAATGAAGGCTTCCAAGTCCGTTTAATAATCCGCCACCATCGCCAGGTCGTCTGTCTAACTCGTTGAATGGATCCCTCGCGCTTCCGGTGTATGCTCTCCAGAGCTCTCGGTATTGCGCCTTGATTTTCTGTAGTTGAACGTCTAACTCTGCTGTCTTGCCCGCAAGAGCTATGAAAGTCGTATTCTGAGCTTGGAGGGTGGCAACGATAGCTATCGAGTGCATGTAAATATGCAATATCATGGCCAAACACAAGGAACTCTACCTTGGGGGTTGTATTGGGCTTGAGTTTGGGCTGAGACCAATCTTCTTTCGATTTGCTGATGGTATTTTAATCAAATACACTTTAGTACTTGTCCGCAAAACGTACCTCAATCGTTGTCTTGTACCATTGCAACTTTTCTCGAATTTCCTCAGAGGCTCTATTGAAAAACCTACAGAAAATGGAATGAATGATCACTACATTATAAGGTAAACAGGAACGTACTCGAGCGAGAATCCCGCGTGATTCTTCAAATATGCACCATTCTGCTGCGGGTTCTTGAAGCCGTCCATGATGCGCGTCGCTATGATGGCATCCTGAACACTTTGGTCCGACTTCGCTCTAATTTCGTCGACCACAGCCTTATCACTTTGTAAGGTACTTAGCACGCTTGCTAGATCCTATGTTTCGTCCAAACCACTGAGTATTCAGAAGCTTTGTGAAGCAGACACGAGACATACATTGTGAACTTTGCGAATGGTCTCGACGGCTTTTCGCGGCTCTTCATCCAAAGACTTTCCCTTAAGGTCTTTGCTGATTTGAATACGTCCTTGAATGTGAGCACTGTGTATTCAATAAGAAATGGGTGGAGAAAAGAGGAAGCGTAAGCATACTCAATCTGTTCGAAGATCTTCTGAGTTTGCTCTGGGAGATCGTTGAATTTAGTCGTCTTCGTAAACGGAACATTCTGTTGATGAGCTTGTGTGCTAGTCAATCTAAGAATATATGAAAATCCGGAGAACTTTAGACACTGACGAAAGCTTCCTACCCAGAAGTCTGTCCAAATAAGGATCCCCCAGTTGTACCAGTCGTAGTATTTCCAAACAAACCTCCACCTTGTGACTGCTGCGGTTGCTGTTGATTACCGCCACCAAAAATACCGCCACCAGTACCAAACGAGCCTGGCCCTTTGTTCTGCGTACTGCCAAAAATGCTCGAGCCTTGGGCTGGTTGGTTTTGGTTATTCCCAAAGATGCTAGGGCCTGTTCCAGCTTGATTCTGCGTGCTACCAAATATATTGGATCCGGCTTGGGGCTGGTTCTGCTGTTGTCCAGCGGTATTTCCAAAAATGCTGCCTGCCTGAGGCTGCTGCTGCTGTCCGGCAGTATTTCCAAAAATGTTCGATCCCGCCTGAGACTGTGCCTGTTGTCCAGCATTCCCAAAAATGCTGGAGCCTGTCGTCTGGTTTTGCTGCTGTCCGCCAGTATTTCCAAAGATATTAGATGCACCGGTTTGACCAGCATTGTTCCCGAACAAGCCACCACCTGTATTGCCTTGATTTTGTTGGCCTGATGGATTACCGAAGATACTGGATGTGTTCTGGTTCTGCTGCTGCTGCTGTTGACCACCGGCTGCCCCAAAGATACTAGTCGAACCAGGCTGGGTTTGTTGTGCGTTTGCTGATCCAAAAATGGAGGTTCCAGTGGCAGGTTGATTTTGATTGGCATTATTACCAAAGATACTACCTCCTGTTCCAAATACCGAAGTAGGTTGGGTGGCAGCAGTACCAAAAGCACCTAAGCAGTATAACCGATTAGCTTCCTTCGATGAAAGGCAAAAGGTAGACGCACTGGTGGGTTGCTGCTGCGTAGGTTGACCAAATATGCCTGTTCCCACCTGAGGCTGATTCTGGGGTTGTCCTGAAGTGCATAGAACATTATCGGTGGTTGTGCGTAGAGCATGTTGCGTGATACATACCGAACGCATTCGTTCCGGAACTACTTGGCTTAATGCCAAATGCAGATAGACTGTAATAATAACTATTTAGCCAGTAAACCATAACACGCAAAAGATCTAAAGTGCACCTTGTCGCGAAGGCCATTGTGGACGCGTTTGACTTTGATCACTGTACGAAGCGCGGCGGTTGGTGGCTCTGTGTGGACCTGTGGGCGCACCCGGATCGTTCACAGACTGCCACCGCATATCGATATCGTTGTATTAAATGATCGGCGGTCTGTCGTCGATGTGGTATAAACGGGTACAAAGTACACACATCTAATATCTATGCTCAAGCGGCGCAAATGTGAACGACGAATATCGCCGGTCTGATGAAGTTCAACATCCCGAATAAAGAGTAGTACGACCAATACTTATCGATATTCCCCCACAGGTTTTATATCTACATGTCGACGGAGAAATATCCAAAAAGAGAAGGAGAGAAAATATATCGAGAATCTTCTGGCCATTTGCAAGCGTAGAGAAGAATAGAGACAATTTGTAAAAATTATTCATGAACCGGGAAGTCTATTCATCCGAGTCGTCGGCATTGCTTTGCGTGTCACTCTCGTCATCACTGCTACTCTCGCTCTCATTGTTTGAGTTATCAGTGTCCTTGCCAGGAGACTTGTCCTTGTCATCTCCCAAGGCCGTCTTATTCGTCTCCGCTGATCTAGAGGCTTCGGCATGTTGCTCTTCGTCCATATTAACCCCTTGAACAGCAAGGAGCTTGCGAAGAAGGCTCTCGACAGTGCCAAGCTTCTGCTCCATGGATTCAACACGGTTCAGCAATTCCTTTTCTGCCTATAGATGAATAAAACAACGTTGGTAATCTAATGATGGGACAGTTTTCGACGCAATCAGCCTTACCTTCTTTCGCTTTTCTTCCGGACTTTCCCAATCTGAATCCTCATCAGTTGTCAGCTCCGCGTCGTCTTCGGGTTCGGTTGGTACAGGATGTAATAGCAACTCCGTGGCATCCAGCGTCTTTTCTGATTTTCCGACTTTCACAGATGGAGTTTGTGATCTCGCTTCGTCGGGATCTTCGACATCGTTTTCCTCATCCTCACTATAATACCCATTTTCATCGCTATCCTCATCGCTATCATCCTCATTGTCGGAGTCAGATTGATCTGCTCCAAACTAAATCATACGAGAAATATATGAGGGATTCCGATATAAGAATAGTCAGATAGAATACCTTACCTGCTTGTACCAGTCCTCAAAAAGGCCAGCAGAATAACACTCGACCTGGACTTTAACATCCCGTCTCTGCTGACGCCATAACTCGATCAAGGTGAACATTCGACCCTCGAATGCGTCAAAGAGAAACTCCCATGAGGCTCGCAAATCTTGGAATTCGGCAATTGCTACGACCTGAACTTTGGCTAGATTAATCACCTTGATATGTCGCTGAAGCATCATATAGATAAAACAGAGTAAATACTGTCATAAGGCATCAGTAAAATATAGTTTTCCCTCAGCGTGCTATTAGTTACCTGCTCGATTCTTGGGGTCCCTAAAATCAACGAAACAGCCTCTTCACTCTGCAAGCGATACTTCGACCGTTCCAAATTCTTTGCAATCTGTTCCTCCTGGATAGTTCGCCACTGAACACGGAGCTTCTGAATCTCGCCATAGACCTCATCGTTGGTCATAGATTCACCATAAAACTTGAGCAATTGATCGTAAATGGTGATCAAATTAAGTCTCCTAGATATACCATTGACGAAGTATTTGACACGCTTTTTATTGACGTCGAGTATGCACTTCTCGCCTTCCTCAGGTTCGGAAGTATCGTCTATTGCGCCGTCGAGCTCAGCTTGAAGTTTTTCAATCTTCTCCTGGTATCTGGTTCAAAGGGTTAGTCTCTTATAGATTATAATTATAATATGCACCACTTACTCGGTGTCGTTCAGGTAGGGACCAGCTGCCCAGCTATGTACATTGTTAATTACTATAAAAACGGGAACATATATAGTGAACATACAATGCTATCCACTGTGGAACAGACCATCCACTTGGTCGGGATTTCAGGAATTTATCAACCTCATGAACAGAGACGAAACCACTGCAGTCATCATCGATAGCATCTCCCATGGTGGGATAAACTGCTCATAGATGAGTTTTCCTTCTCGCTATAGTGAATATAAAGGCTCACAAATAACCTTGGAGAGAAAATTTAAAGTCCATTTATCAGGATGTGGTTTTCCACTTTTGAATTCTTCGAGGGTGAATTGACGATTGAAATGATGGTACACAGCTGAATCCAAATTATTATGTAACTCTAATCGCTACTTGATGGATTCACCATCTAAGAAAACTCGAATTTTGGTACTAGTACTTGCGCGCATTTCTAGGCAATGATTAACTTCTGGCAGACCAAATAACGTGTATGACTACCTTGCCAGACGAGCTTGATGTCAGGATCTTCGATGAATTCATGCGGGCCAGCATCCATCTATGAAGGTTTAGAATGTGAGTTTCGACTCGGAACGATGCTTACCTTTGCAATAATAGTATCGGTCGAATATGTGACAGCAGCCTCAATTCTTGCCATGGAACGCTCGAGCTTCAACTCGTAGAGATCCCTGTCCCGAAGGTTAATAAATTATGCGATGTATAATTATTGTATACTTGCTCATTAGCGCGCAGCGCATCTTCAAGGTCTGTTTTCACAGCACGTCGAGTTACTGAATCGACTTCTTCCTTCAATCTTTTGGCGAACTCATCGATAAGTTTGTCGTCCTAATCCATCAAAATCCGCTCGGTAAGGTTCTTGGCAACGATGGAAATTTAGGACTTTACCTGCATGACTCGATCTGCACCACCCATCTGCCGCAGGATTTCCTCGTTATTCTTGTCTTTAGTGGACATTGTGTCAATAAAAGCAGATATCTTTTTCATATCGGCTTGATAATTGGTTTGGAAGTCCTGCATTGTAAGGGCCGAATAGGATGAGAGAAGGAGCTGGAGCTCTTTCTTTTGCTCAGTGAAATCTCCTGCATAGCCACTAAGCTTGTCTTTGTATTTCCCGGATCTGAGGGTCTTAACTAGATATGAAATTAGAGCATATTATAATGCTTAGTATGAATTGCCTTACTAAAAGAAGATTTCTGACGATAATAAACGCTAGCCAAAACAAGGTAAGAATGCCTACTGAAAATGCAGGAATGTTTAAAATAACTCACTCGCAGAAGTTACCTAAAAGTCCCATTATGATATCAAAACGACCAGCTTATCTGCATATTAAACGTACCAAAATCCTTAATCGTATCGCACATATTATTCAATTGCTCCTTCAGCAATGATTGAACGCCGGAGCTCTCGACTTCAAATATAGGATCAAGAGCCGAAAGGAGGATAAGTAAAGAGCTCTGATAAAGACGGTTAGAGGTTTGCAACAGACATATTTACGGGAGACTAACCATAGTGAAGAAGACAACGCCAATTTGTTTATCGTTCTCGTGTCTATCGAGCTCAAGCTTGACTACAACCTATATTTTCTATCATGGTAAACGTAGTTGAGAACTTGACAAATTAATCATATACCTTTACGACGCCAGCAACAACCTAATTTCATAGAACATCAATATAGTCCAGAAAGTCTCAAATCAACGCGGAAATACCTTGATTGCAGGGTGAATATCTCCAATAGCATCCAGCAAATTTACAACTTCTCTGGCAGGAGCCAGAAGGTCTGACACGAATCTTTTACTAACTTTCCATGGTTCTGCCACTAAGATAGGAAAGTATATCAGATCTCATGTCTACATTTATCCCGTGAACGAACTTACAAGATTCGGCCTTGTTAATGAGAGTATCAGCGGTGTCAAGCTTCTCTTGGGTGGACGTAACGAATTCACCTAAGGTGATTTGGGTATTTATCAATAGGTATATATATATAGATAAACAGCTAGATATACTTACGAATTTTGTACGCGGTCCCCTTCGATTGCGCCTCAATAGTCGCTTTAAGAGTTGGGATATCAACCTCGCCAGTAAGAACCTCAGCGCGAGAGGGGCCCATGTCAGTTCGAATATCTGAAGTTAACCCAAGCCCTTCTCAAATAAATAGTCTCTAGCGAGACTTGGTCACATTATTACGTTGATCAGAGCATGTTCGAACTTCGTGAGAGAAAGATATCCCATGTAGCAATAACCGGGGATGGCCCGCAGGAATTCCCGGCAAAATCTGCCAGTGCCTCGTGTAGAAAGGGTATGCATAACTCATTGTCGCTTGCTTGCACGCTTGAGGTTGCAGCACTGGAGAAAATGGGGTGCCCTTAAATCCCCCCACGTGTTAGGCGCCCATATAGCCGACGACTTTTTAGTTACCGGTCACCAAAGTCATGTTTAAGTAACTAATAAAACAATAAAAAAATGTTCTAATCCTAATCTTAACCTCTAACCCCTAACTCCTAACCTGGGGGCTTGCGCCGCCCCCAAACCCTGGCGGCATATTCCTCTTAACAAAAAAGAATGAATATATACTCCCTAACCTAACCCTAACATCCTAATCCCTAACCTGGCGGCTTGTGCCGCCCCCAGACCCCGGCAGTATTTTTTTTTTTTCGCCAAAAACAAACAATATATTGCTAACATATTTGAGGATGCAAAAGAATTACATTTCAGCAGCTTGACGCTTCCTCTTTTCAATAGCCATAGTGGTCAGCGAGCAATGAGGGGGATTTAACCATCACCGAGCGAATGTCATAACTTTAACGGATTTCCGCTTAAGATCAATGATGAACTTACACACAAAAAGACTATCCTTTTCCATTCCGATCACAGAGTTTCCATTACTCATCTGGGTGCGCTCATTCCGGTTGGACTCTAAGCAATCGCTCGGTAGTATGTCCTTACACTATGCACGGGTGGGCCATAATTCAATTAGATATGACGATTGTCATCAGGATATCTGAACATTTCATGCCAATATCATGCACTACTTACATACTTCTCGAAGTCGAAGTCGAAGAAATAAAGTTAAACGACCACGATTACGTGGGGGGCTGAACGCGGTCGACCCGGGAGATGAGCGCTTATTGACGTACGTCAAGATAAAATGTCTCTAGTCTCTCCTAATCCAGAATCTCGCTACCATTCAATACGTTAACCCTACCATCGTCTGCAAATAGGAAGGTTCGGAAAGAACAAAAAAATGTTGGCAACCAAGTGGAGGAAGTTGTTACTACAAGCAATGGTACCGTCACACCGTTGCAAACGGAGAATGGGATGGCCGCACTTATAACGACGCGTAGAGTAGTTGAAATATGGAAGGACATCATGGAGGACCCAGAGAAAGAGAAGTAAGTGTTCGTGAAGATGCCAGACTATAAAGAGGAGCCAAAGAAGATTAGTTTCACTGCAAGTCTCCAAAGGGTGTTGCAAAACCTGGAAGAGAACCAGGAGTAAATATTGAGCGACAGGAGGAAGACGTCTGCTGGGTTCTATCCTTACTTGAAAACCTAGAACTTGACAAGCTTCTAATCGGGACTGGTACGTTTTTCTTTTCGTTTTGTTTCGATTCAGCCATTGCTTTAACTCATTGGTTTGTTTTTTTCAGTGGTCTGAAACTAAACATATTTACTTCTTTCGCATGTTCATGCATGAGGTTCAGGGCGAACTCGCTGTCGCTGCCGGACTCCACGTGAAAAACCCAACTTCTAGATTTTATTTGAAGCTCTGGCGGGATGCTCTCGGAAAGGATAACGATTTCCAATCACGTTTCAATATCGCCTAAAATATGTTCGTAGATGATGACCCGAAGGTCGTCGTAGCCCGAAACTTTCTGAACTCAGACAGTGGTAAACTTGCGGTCAAAGCCGTTGCCAAACCGCTCTTACTTGATGAACGTCCTGAACTGGAAGATATTGAGGTTGATGAGACTCTGACTTCACTCATGTCGGATGACATTGTACAATAATGTTTGTCCACTTACTTGTACATGAGCTGATATTACATATTAATTTAAATGGCAGCATTAAGGGAATTCACCCTGGTAGGCCGTTTCCAGCCGTTTCTAAGTTCGTTTCAAAATCCGTTTCGATCTGGGTAGAGACCACCTCGAAATGACCGAAACGGCTCCAGAGGCGTTTCACTCGCTTCAGTCGTTTCACGTACCGTTTCGAAACGCGATTCTGAACCCTCTGACGAAGTTTGGACAAAACAAGGGAAAGGCACGAGCGTTCATAAAAATTTCAAGTTACGCTAACCCAGCCAGAAACGGGGTTTAAACGGACTTGAAACGGCCGTGAAACGGGCACTGTGAATTCCCTAGTATTGTAAACTATTTGGATATTCATATAAGTAATAGATATGCCATTGAATCGACAGTCAATCTGATTTGCAAGGAAAATCTGGGTGACAATCTGAAAAGTGTCATGTAGCAGGACCCGATGAAATCAGTCACGGAGAAAGATTGGCTCTGAGTCTCTCTGAGTAGCATCGTGTTAATCGACGTTGACCAGACGCGAGACAAATCCGCCCTCGTGACGTCATAAGCCCAAAGCGGAACCAAGTACCTCTCTCGGGCGCAGACGTGAACTCGAGTGGAACGTCTCTAATAATCTTGAGTTTCGATCCAGCGCAGAAGTCAATTGATAAAGAAGACAGCAGCTCGACGAGGATGAAATATGCCAACTCGCAAGCGCCCGGTGCTATAGACTGGCGCGCGGGTCTACGCGCCAGTGGCAAACGTTAGCCGAACTCGATCTTCTCCACTCAGTCACAGTGCAGTGTGCATCCCTTCATAGTGTGTTCATCCTTGACCTCATGGTACGGTACGGAGAGTTATTTTTTCACAATAATTGCCTAATTAATTCTGGATTATAGTCTGTCACTTTGCATACCACCCATGGCGAACTGAAGGTTTGTCTACCAAGAACCTCGTCACCGTTTCGTTCACTAATGGTACAAGATCGAGATATTCTGCGAAGCTGCACCTAAAGCTGCAGAGGTGCGCCTTGGAATTCATCGGAGTTTCTCAGCTTGTTTGCTAATGTTCTAGAACAGAACTTCCTAGCATTATGTGCAAGTAATGCTTACGACAATACCAAATTCCATAGGTATGTCTAGTGTATCAAAGACATCGTTATCCTAGATGATAACCATGTATATCAGAAATATCAAGGGATTCATGATCCAAGGAGGTGATCCAACGGGGACAGGAAAGGGAGGCCAGTCAATATGGGGCAAGCCTTTCGCCGACGAAATCCGTTCGACTCTGAAGGTATGCGCAGGCCAGCTTAAGCATCCATAGTCATTCACTAACGACTCATTTTAACGTAGTTTAATGCCAGAGGGATTGTGGCAATGGCTAATTCTGGCCCGGACTCAAACAAGAGTCAATTTTTCATCACGTACTCAAAGCAAACCCATCTGGATGGTAAATATACCATCATTGGAAAGTATGTCTGGTGGTTCCTGCGCATTTTGACATTCTAATGTAGCTTTCTTAGGGTAATTGATGGTGCAGATTCGACCCTCGATGCTATGGAGAAGGTCCCCGTTAACGAGAAGAATCGACCGTTACAAGAAATAAGATTGACACACGTGAGTTGGACCTTAGTTCAATTTTAAATAATGTTTTGACTTGGAAGTAGATTACAATTCATGCAAACCCCATTGCAGACGCGCAGTTACGATCATGATTAATTGCTCTATGTACACATATCATCGCTTCATTAGTCCCATCAACTCTTTCTGTATTTCTCTTTGTTTCCTAGCACGTTCTAAACTCTCTTGGCTTCTCAGCTCGCTCACGACGTCTCTCGTCTTTCCGAAGTAGACCTCTTGCAATAGGTTGCGCATCTTGATCTCCATGTCTTCGATCATCCTTCCTGTGTTCGTTATGTGTGAAGTTGCATCGGTCAAAGGAGAATCTTGCTCGTGCTGTTCATGGTGGTTAAGAAACGAAGGAGTAATCTGCGTGAACTGAACATACCTGACGAGTCATACTTCCGCTAAGATTCATCTCCCCAGCAGTCTGACCAGTGGTAACGAGATGCAACATAATGGTACTTGTGAGCTTATAATGCGCTTGTCTTCCTCTTTCCGAAGCTTCGAATACGTGAATGGAATCCCAAGAGCCCACAGGTTGCGAAGAATCAGTTGGGTTCAATACTGAGATGTCTTAATAATCATTGCATAATCATGGTATAGAAAGACTTTACCTTTCTTCAAAAGAACAACACCAGCAAATCCACCATCGTCTAAATCCCAAAGGAACACGGAAGAAACGCCACCTTCATAGTACCTAGGGAGAAGTAAGCTTGTTACCATGCGACAATTCACATTCCTCCTACATTTCGCGATATGTATCGAATGCTTCATTCGCAGCAATTTCTAGCTTTCGTAACTTGGATGAAGGGGTCGTTCCATCTTCTAACGGAGGATCGTACTCGTTTGACCAAGGTGACCTATGAAGTCATCAGCTCAGTTCCCCAAGGCGCAATCACACTAGATCTATTCACTCGTACCTATATGAATCGCCATCTCGATTATAATCACAGGCCAGGTAGTCCTTCCCAGTTGCACGATCAGTCATGAGCTTAAGAGGTTGGTCGACGCTGCCCAGCAGGTCATCGGCATAGTCGGGGCATATGTTGACAAGGCTGGCGACGTTTTCTTCCAGTTGAGTGGGCGGAAGTCGCCTCATTAGGTCGAGCATGCTATCTAGTAAGTCACCCATGTTGGACGAAAAAGTTAGGACAGATAGGTATACAGGAGAGTTCAGACACGAAGGGTAGTTGTGATGGTAGGCGCTGGATCCTGATTGGTTGGTCGGGCTCTCTGCAGATACCGCAGCATCCTCAATTTGAATAATGTCCAAGGTCTGTCCAAGGTGCTTTATAACTGGGAAGAAATTGAAATCCTACCTTTTTTCTTCTAAAGATCCTCTTTGCCTTATTGCAGTAACTTTGGACGCAGCTCTGCCTCTAGCACTGGCGAATGTGACCGCTCCACCTCAAATCAATGTAATTATCTCTTGAACGAAATAAAAGGAATAGATTGACTTCACAAAACGAGCATAAATTAATAAACAGATATTAAATAGGAAAACAATCAGTCATATCAAGCAGGAGAATAATGGCCAAGGGAAGAATGTAGAGCTATGCGGAAACAAACTAACACTGATTGTCAGTTGCCAAATAACTACCTATATCCCTATTCCCCGGAGATCCTTAGAGCAATTACTCGTGTCAGAAGAGCCTAAAGAAGTCGAAGTAGACAGAATTGCAGAACCCGAAAAACAATAGGGTGTTTCACGTTAGCGTTTTTTGCCTTTCTTTTGCCTTTTTTTTTCCTTTTTTTTTTTGAGTATTTTTTGCAAAAAAAAAAAAAACCTAAAAAAATATGTAAAAGCAGCTCCAGAGCTCCTTTTACATCGTTTTTGCCTTTTTTTGGAGCCGTTTTTTGGGATGTTGAAAACACCAATTATCAAAACGCAATCACATAATGTAACCAACTTTACAGTCTCTAAGTAAGCATCCCTCCTTTTGGTACCGCTATGCCCCGCGGTCGTCCTAAAGGCAGCGGTGACAAAGGCAAAGACAGTCCCACCCTTCCGAACACCAGCTCAGAGTCCATCCTCGCATCAAAGCCAAAGCACGCGAACGCGGACAAACTTACAGTCCAATGATATTCTTGAAGTTGGGTGGGCAATTAACGACTAGTGGAGAGCACCGGTTTGTCGGGCTAAAACCGGTTTGTGTCTGAACCGATCCAATCGAAAATGGTTCGGAGTCTAAGCCATTCCATTTTTAGACTGAACCGCCGCTTTCGGTTCAGTTTCTGATCCAAACCGAACTTTGGCAACACTAGGTCTATGTGGGCGCTGCAGTCGTAGCGTTCACATTGGAGAGATTTTTTGGGTGTTTTTTGAATATTATTAACGAAAAAATAAGTCAAAAAATGATTGAAAACAACCGAAAAATGCCAACGTGAAACACCTTAATGATCACGAGGGAATATTGCCTTATGCCAGTAAAGGATCAGAACGTGATAGCGATGTGCCCTACGATCCTGAACCGAGCATCCTATTGTTGGCAGAGCCATTATTGATTTTGAAAAATAATTCCGGTTGCAAGGGTGCATGAAGAATACCAGAAAATGCGTTCCTCTCAGGATTTTGTGACTTATAGGTTAAATCAGTGACTTGCGTGTCAAGGTTTTTTTTTGGCAGTGCGGATAAATCCATATCAAATTCACCGGCAACCTTTCGAGTCAGTTATCGGAGTAGAACCAACGTTTTCCAGAAAGAGATAAGAGGACCTTGGGAGACAAGCTCAGAAATTTCTGTAGCACTGGTTAAGGGGCCGGACAGGGCCGGACAAGGGCAGTGGGAGGATATATAAAAATACTTCAATCATAGGTATGATAGGATGCGATAGATATAAAGCTCCTTAGTATGCGGATCAGGACTGTAGAATCATTTATCGCTAAAGATTGACTTGCCCCTAAGCTTCAGGCGAATTGGAGCTATATTCCCAGAAGCGAACCCGAGAAAGAGTCGGAAGAGCAATTACAAGTATCCAACGCAGCCCCAGTTCGAGTCATGTGGCATATAGATCATCTGCTGCCTACATACTGCGCAGCTTCCAAATTCCGAGCATGGAAATCAAATACTTCTGGTGCAATCTGGATGTCGGAGTGGCAGAATTATAACTGGGATGAAATCACACGATACTATGAACTGACCTGGCGTCCCATATCCGCGTAGTAGATCCATCGGTTGTGGAATAAGTATATCCAGGGTACAGAGTAAGAACTGACAGCGCTACTGGTAGATTGAAGTTGACCTAAAAACTGGCCGTGAAAAGAGTTCATAAGTACTCTGGCAGAGTGAGTACATAGTTTTCCTGGAAAGGAAAGAGGCGAGCGGAAACAAAGAGGATGCCTGCGTGAGACGGGTAATTCTCCACCATCTGACTATTCTTAGACTTGTCATTCGCGTGCGCCAATCGTAATCAGCTTTCTTCCCCTAAAGGCAGGTAAACCGATGCAGTAAATAACGTATTCTCGCTCACAGAGTTTATTTATCCTATTCCAAGTTTAATCTGGAACATAGATGGCGGCGTATTGCACAGAACAACTTGAAGCCACAGCGAAACCAGCGTACTTGCTCAATGCGACATTTTGTATTCAACTCTCTCCAACCATCTCCGCCATATCTTGACTCGCCAAGAAAATACTCCATTTCCCATCAGCGGCTTGAAATAACTGGATCTCAGTCCACACGGTCACTCCGCGAACATCATTCGAAATTGGACTGACCACTGTCCCACCGGGGCCAATCTTCATGCTTCCCGTATCTCCCATCTATCGCGTTCCTGGCAGTTCAAAATTTCGCATATAATTTCATGACCCACCTTCCCTGAAGCCTGACTTCTCGTTCCTCCCTTCTTTTCGTCCACCACCATGAGCGATACCAACGAGAAAGGTATTCCTCGTGACGAGAAGAGTATCGAGGACCTCGAGGCTTCAACTGGTCCGGTTGACCATGGTCCTGGCCTCCAAAGACAGCTAAAAAACCGCCATGTTGCCATGATTAGGTCCGTGTCGCGAGCTCCCTGAGTTGTTTTGCATTGACGGGTTACATACAGTATTGGAGGTTAGTAATGAACGATGTACTTGCTCGTTCTTGAATAATAATACGACCCAACACTAGGTGTCATAGGCACTGGTCTCTTCTTGGGTACTGCGTATGTCGTCTCCTGTATTCTTTCACAACCGACTCTCAGCTCCTCTTTAGAGGTCCATTACGGAATGGTGGTCCCGTTGGCCTAATGCTTGGATATATCATGTTTGTTTTTAATCTATCTCGGTTGAAATTCAGTCTAATGAGGCGACAGTATGGGTACAATCTGTTATGCGGTCATGATCTCACTAGGTGAAATGATTGCCTATCTGCCCATCGCTGGTGGCCACATTAAATTGGCTGAGCGATTCGTGAACCGGAGCATGTCATTCACCATGGGATGGAATTATTGGTATAACTGGTTCGTCAGCTCACTGTTATTATAGGGGTTAAGGTTAATGAGATATTTAATCATTCAGGGTCATCATCTTGCCAGCTGAACTGAGTGCAGCCGCTGTCCTCATCGGTTTCTGGAATCAAAAGGTCAATCCTGCAGTATGGATAACCGTCATCTATATTATTGTAATTATCATCAACTTCTTAGGTGCAGGTAAGATTCTTACTCCCATTCTCTCTTCACTCTCGAACCTGACTTCCCGACGTTCTTCATAGGTATTTATGGCGAATGCGAATTCATTTTCGCCTCGATCAAAGTACTGACCATCACCGGCCTTATCATCCTTGGTATCGTCTTGGACCTTGGGGGCGGACCCAGCCATGACCGCGTAGGATTCAGGTATTGGAAGAATCCTGGGCCATTTGTTCAATTCGCCGGTATTGCAGGCACGAAAGGAAGATTCTTAGGATGGTGGGCTGTCATGACACAGGCCGCGTTCTCGTTTATTGGAACGGAAGTCGTCGCTATCGCTGCCGGTGAAGCGAAGAACCCTCGTAAGTATCATATCTACCAGGTATAGTCATCATCGTAATATTTATTTCTGCATATAGGCCGTAATCTGCCCAAAGCTATCAAGCGTGTCTACATCCGTATTCTCGTCTTTTATATCGGCGGTACCACAGTCATCGGTCTACTGGTCCCATCCAACGATCCGGGTCTCAACCTGACGCTCCAGAACGCCGCCGCATCTCCGTTCGTCATTGCGTAAGCTTGAGCGCATCTGTTCAAAGTCCCGCTCGCTCATCTTTGAAATACGTTTACGTATACAGTATCTCGAGGGCGGGTATCAAAGGTCTCCCCAGCTTGATCAACGCTTGTCTGTTGACTTCCGCATGGTCCGCTGCATCCAGTGACTTGTACATCAGTTCGAGAGCTCTTTATGGTCTCTCGCTCGCTGGAAACGCACCAAAGATTTTCGCGAAGACATTAAGGAATGGATTGCCCGTAGTGTCTATCGGGTTCAGCGCCGCTTTCGGTCTCTTGGGTACGTGTTCTGCTTATTATCATGTTCGTATAGTATTAATAAGTTTATTTAGCATACATGGCCGCCTCCAATTCTGCTGGAAAGGTTTTCGGCTGGTTCGCCAACCTGACATCTATCGCGGGTCTTATGACCTGGTTTGGAATCAGCTTTACATATGTAAGGTTCTACGCAGGCCTCAAAGCTCAAGGCTTCGATAGGAATACACTACCTTACAAGTCGCCATTGCAACCTTATGCTGCTTGGTATGGCTTGGTTTCAACCATTATCGTCTGCTTCTTCAGTGGATTCCAAGTCTTCCTTAAGGATTGTAAGTACTTTTCAACAATAACAGCGAGTTTGGTTACTTATTGCAATGTCGTCTATATTAGCTTGGAACACGGCTAACTTTGTCACAAATTACCTTCCTTTCGCCCTCTTCCCCCTCATGTACTTCGGCTCGAGGTATATCTACCGTCAACCTCTTATCGAAGCGAAAGACATGGATTTCATTTCGGGATTGGATGAGATTGAAGCTGTCAGTTATGATGAGCCTCCACCTAAGAACGTCGGCGAGAAGTTTTGGCAGTGGTTGGTAAGCACCCTCAGACTTGAATCGTCTGGATTGAAAGTTAATTGGTCTCTAGATGTAAAATTCTATTCACACCTACAGGCATGCCTTCCTACTTTGTTGGCATCTTCGTGCTTACGGAAGAGCTTTGAAGCGATATGTCTTTAATGATCTTAATGTTTTGAATTTTGCATGACGATGGATGTATTTCTTCGTATATTATTGGTTATGATTTTTTTTCTGAAACTTTTGGTGTAACATGATATCTCGATTAGGGACAAGATGGGACCAACTTACAAGCGTCATGTAGTTAGTTTGTATTGACGAAATCGAATTCTAATTGCCTCACATCGAACTTCCTCCTCATTGTGTTATATAAATATGTAAGTGTTTCGATTTTTACTCCTGAAGTAATACGATTAATAACTATAAGTGCTGTCGCAATAAAGAACCGGTGGCATAAATGCAAAGAATAATAAGAGGGGTTATTTGCAACAATATTATTTGGCTCGGCTAAGCAGCCACCGCCAATAATGAGTGGAAATGTATATAACTGCAATTGCAACTAACCCCTAACGAAAGAGCCCGAATTAAAAATTAAAAATCGAGCAGCATGTCAAGGGACTCGAGGGAATAGAATGCGCGGGTGACAACAAACAAAAAACGTCGATTCTAGGAAGGTTTTATAAGACTGTAATACGTATAAAAGAACAATCAGCAACTTACAAGCCTCACCCCATTCAGGAGCGAATATACCCTTGTCGTCTAATGACTGACGAAAGTAACTGAAGGCAGCGGTGTAGGTTAGCGACAGTCAGTCTGAGGCATGAATGCGACTCCAAAAAAAAAAAATACAAAACGACTTGCCTCCTGGAAGACGAGTTGTCAGAATAATGATTATTTTAAATTTCAAAAACTGAAGGAGCACTAGAATAACATTAATTCTGCACACTTTCAACTTCACCAACGCGCATGAAAAACTCACACAATGCCAAAATAGGTCTCATCGCCTGGAGTGAACGTTCGATGGCGGTTAATCGAGTTTCGAGATTTGAAATAATCGAGAAATAATGTAGGTGAATGGAGGTATCCAACAGACATAGCTTATACTATCAAAGTTACCTCTACTACAGGTACGCGCAGAATCATCTGAACTCTGAACGCGCGCCTTAGTATCCTCCTCTTCTGCCTTGAAGCTAGAAACATCCTCTGAGACTGCCTTGACTATTCGTTCTTCAGATTTCGATAACGATGACATGCTGAAGAGATATATGTGGAATAGAGCAGAGAAGAACAGAGACATGATCACAGTCGGTGACAATCAATTGAAGAGGGCTTCTTGAACTATTTAGCCGTAGCCACATTTTAAAGAGATCCACACATGTCCATTTGCTTTATTAATACAGACATTACAATTGATACAGTGCTTCCATGAATATTACTCCTTTCCTTGTTCCTCTGTTTCCAACCGTCTTCGCGCCGCTTCACCAACTTGCTCGACATTAAACCTTTTAAATCTCTGGTAGTGAGGCATTACGCTAATACCACATACAGACTAAAAAATGAACATAAAATACTGTTTTAAAAATGCGATGAACAGCTTACTTTAAGAATTTGAACGAAAATGACAATTTCGGGATCATCGAGGTCAACCGTATGTCCTGCCTCTGCAGGTACACACTGAGCAATTTGAGGAAGCAATTCCGATTTCTGAATCTTATCATGATTGCGCATCGATAAATCGATTTTATACTAGCATATATCGCATCAGTAAAAGGACGACAAGGCCGTGGAGACGGAAGGACAGACACGATATTTTTTCGAGCCATCTTCTTTTTCTGGCAAGACTTCAAATGCAGGTGGGATGACCTTTTTTGCAAGCAACAATATTTCCGGCATGCTGGCTACGCATGAATCAGAAGCAGGCGTGAGTCGAAGTACTTGTCTATTAATTGTCAACCTCATATCCTCTTCTTCAAAGATAATTAACGCTTACTTCACTCTTGTAACGCCCGTGCGCTCAATTTCGAAGAATTGATGTAGAACCAACTTGACAGGGTCGATCGGAGGTTTACACGATATGAAAATAACTAACAGAAAATAAGCAAGCGGTTTGACATGTCACAATGCGTATCAACGCACCGCACGGCGTCCCTGTTTGGCAGTTTGCTACATATTCAAAATGAAATTTCAGTACATTGAGACGCTGTATAATCCCCAAAGAACGAACCGAATCTTTTCTGCACGCGGGGTTTCTTTAACCCAGCGAGTTCCTTCTTCACCATTTCCTCTAGGTTATCTTCGTCCTCTTCTTCGGCGTCCTGATCATCCTCACGAGAAGACGCTTCTTTTTGTTCTGTTGGCCACAGTTCTTCTGCTAACTCTGTGATTGAGCATGAGGTCTGCTGGGATCTGAATGCCGCGAACCTATGGACTCGAAAAGGTCGTACAGCTCGCCAATCGTGCTCCTTTCTCTCCCTCTTGCACAGGTTGCCCATACGCCCGGTCCCGAGATATTTGTCCGCGATGTGACATTGTAGTTCTGTTAATGAATGTCAGGTTGGAAAGACCGAGAAATCGATAAGTCTGACAGCCCTTGGTCTCTTGCGACCGCCTTGCGACTCTGCACCTCGTTTGTTGGACATGGTAGAGATAGACAGATATTTTAAGATCCAGGTCCTTTTTCGCTGAAATGATGCGATCCGAAGATTCCACACGTGTTGGCGAATGAAACGGGACTGCGGCGATACTGCCGCTCTTTAACGCCGGCAACCCCCACGAAATCTTCTGCCCGCCGCTTGACTACCATCGAACAGCCTCACACCGCCCTTCATAGCTGGTCTTCCCTTTCCTTTCCTCCTACATCCACACCGCGAGTCTCCTTTGCCCGCTATGCGCAAGCAAATTATCTTAAACTCCTTATTGCTGGCCGGTACTGTCGCCGCGACATCCGCACCATACCGCATTCATAGGAAGGCTTTAGTTCTTGCTGCTACCTCTTCTCCGGAAGCAACAGCAGACCCATCCCCGAGCGCATCTCCCTCTGCATCTCCCTCTGCGTCTCCCTCTGCATCGACACCTACAGTATCGACAACACCTTCAAGCACCCCTGCCGCGAGCTCCACCCCAGCTGCTTCTACAAGCCAAAGTACGACTACATCTACCACAACGCCTCCCAAGACTACCCCCACTGAATCTACGACACCGTCTTCCACCACTACCCCACCGCCGTCGTCTACACCAACTTCGGTGTCGAAGATAACAACTTCCAGTGTATCCACCAATTCTGCCGGTCAAGAAACTACCATCGTTATAACTTCTGCACTGTCAGCCGATGATGCTTCCAACACATCCTCAGCGGCACCCAAATCTACCAACCGTCAAGACACCAGCTCCGGCGTTGGTACAGGAACGATCGTTGGATTATCGGTGGCGGGTGGTATTGCATTGATTGCTATCATCGGGTTTATCATTTGGAAGCTCACTCGTAAACGGTTTTCTGACCTGGATGATGAACCCAGTGGTGCGTTATTTCTACCGTGATTGATGATCCATTAGTGACTTTTTTTAATTTGCAGAGGCTATCAAGTGGCCAGAACTCAACCATGGTTCCTCCCATGGTGCTGCAAGCACGGATGCTCTTTCGCGTGGCGGGCCTTCAGATACATATGCAGCTAGCTCGATCTCAAGGGACCACTTTGATACTGCAACCGACCCTTATGCGGTTCCCCCACTCCCACAATTCAATCCCAATCAGCCATACCATGATGACCCATCAGGCGGTGCCGCCTTTTATGATCCTTACAGAGGACCTGTTCCTCACACTTTCCAAGATGATTTAGGTGCTGAAAGTATCCCATTGAGCACATATCCCAGTGGCCGTACGCGCAGTCCCGCTCCTGGTCTAGCGTACGATGTAGGTGGAAGAGGGTCTCCTGGTCCTGGTCGTATTGGAACGCCTGGCGTCGGACCTGTGTATGACGTTGGTGGACGTGCTTCACCCGCTATTAGCCTTGGTGGGGATCGTCGAGCGAGCCCTGGACCTCAATATGGGTTAGCTGGCCAACCGGAAATGACTCGCTATGCTAGTCCTGCCCCTCATCAATATGGTTGACCTTGAGGGAAGTTTCAAAAGCTGATTAAGAGGCGAGTAGCGGACTCTTGCAAGTTGCAATGCATCTTTTGTCTTCTTTTCTACATGACTAATCCTTGTTCGTTTATGATATCTTGCATTTGCTTTCTCAGCCACTTATCTTATCACACCCTGCATAGTTCCATCCATACCACAGACTTTACGAGACAACCTTACATATCTGCTGTTTTTGCATGATTCATTTATACCGTCGTTCATGAGCTCATTTTCAACTATCGTATTTTATTTTTCTCTAACTTTTACTTTTGGTTAGATACGTATGGGAATTTATTGATCATGAAACACCTGTTTTAGATGATTTCTATCTGAGTCGTTATGAAAAGTGGGCACTTGTGAGCACACGTACACGACGTCGGCGTGATCGATCGACTTTCCCCTGACGGCACTGCATCTCAAGTTGCTATCATCTGCGAAGATTCGATCGTCGTACTTACATCAATCAAAATTCAATAATTCAATAAGGAAGCAGACTTGAACACTAGAGAAAGTTGCTATAATCTTTCTTATAAGCTTGAGCAAGTTTGAAGAGCAGGAGATTTATATTCTCCAGTCCTGTACTTATTAGTGTAAGCACTACAACTGACTTACTATGTACTAGCGGCGGCTGGTCTACTAGACCGATTACTCTATGCTGATCCGACTCTAAATCGAACATTTTACAAACTAATATCCTGTGCATAACTGTACACTTTACGGCATGCGTTGAATTCGATTTAGACCACCTCGAGCGTGTGATACTACACCGTATGTCATTAATGCCATTAACAAAAGAACGCAAATAACAAAGACACTACCAATAAACCTACAAGCCCAATGAATAAAGCATACATAACCAAGAAGTGCACGGCGGCGAACTAATGGTTCACCTTATGTGGACCTGAGGCCAAGGGCACATTCACATATAACCTGTGCTCGCCTCACAACGGCTTGTTCGCCATCTCGTCCTCCTTTGGTAACCTTGACCAGGCCAGGAAACACGCTGGCACCCACACGACATGCCTCGCCGTTCTCACTCTTTATGCAGCGCTTGACAAGCTCAATTTGCCTGGGATAAAGGACAGCGTTGAGTTCAGGAACGAAGGCGCGATAAAAGGCATCGATTGTCCCTCCTGAGGTGGATTTAGAGCCGTGAAGCATGCGGGAAAAGGAGTAGGCCGCGTCAAGAATTGAATATACAGCGTCGACTCCATCTGTAAGCACTGAAGCTAATGCAGACATGTGCTCGCTGACTACGGTCTCCCACATATCAGGAGGACAGCTATCGATTGCTGCGGAATAGGTTTGGCGTCGCCAGACAGATGCCACAGTCGGATCACCTAATGATAATGTTCTGTGAGTCGTGCAAAGTCTGCAATAGTCAGAGACCAACTCACGATCAAATATATGCTCATGGATACGAGTCAGATGTAGATTAGCTTCGTGCGAGCTCGTGACAATGAGAGTGTTGATAACACCTTCTGAGATCGTTTCGGCCATGACATGTCGCAGAAGATTTTGGATAATCATAGGGGTGGGTTCCCAGAATGTTGGTGGAACGGATCCTATAATATCGGATAATGCGGCATTCCGTAGTTCATCGTGAGGCGCAGGAGGGAGGCGGACGACCTCAGCAGCCCATCGATTGATCTGTTTCTCCAGTTGAGAGGCTGTATTCTATGAGCGGGCGATTGTAAGTCTATAAAGGGCAAATTGGACAAATATATGTACTTTAATGGAGAAATCGTCTACGGATGAGCCTCCAGCCTTTTGACCTAGTTTTTGCCATTTCGCCTGGTCGTCACCGCCCTCAAGAACTGCTATACGCTGCCGAAGCTGAGCGACCTGTCGTTCTTGCTCTTCAAGTTGCTGTCTTTGACTTTCTACCTTTTCGTGGGCAATACGCTACAGCCATATATCAGTATGGAGTCACAGACCTGAGTGATAGAGACTCACGAAATTGGCAAGAGCATAACGGTATTGCTCGCCGGAAACAATATCGCCTTGGACCGGAGGACTTGTATGACCTAGAGAATGGGAAGGTGACGGAGAGTGTGAAAACTGCTGGCCATAGGGATTATGCTGATTGGGATAAGCCATGGAGAATACCACTCAGAGTTCAGTACGTTACGTTCAATTAGGACACTGCCCCAGATTGCTACTTAAAGGTGGTAGGCGCGTCTCCGCCGCTTCCCTGCCTAGTGCTAGTCCATCACTCGGTAACAGCCTTGAACAGCTTCTTAGTATTTTCGTCTTTCCTCCGTCAATGCTGTGGCCTTCATGGCACAAACTCTACTCGCGATTCTCTTCGCGACTTCTTCAGCCAACGACCAAACTATAGCCTTTCGATGGCCTCCGTCACCCAGCGTGTTGCCACGGTTAGCACGACCGCGACCACCTTCCCAACTCGATTTATCCCATGCAGACGCGCCATATCGCGCAGCAACATACCAAGAAGGTGCCAGCAGTAATCTGGAACCTCAATTGACTGGAGACAGGCTTGAATATGAGTGGCAGCGTCCCACCATAAAACGTTATCGTTCGCAATCCTTCGCTTCTTCGGGTCGAAGCTCAAGCACAGGAAGACATTCGCCAGTAGTTCAGCGGAATGACAGATCAATACATATTGATAATGACATTAGCGAATACGAAACGATCTTCGAATACCATGTGGATCTACTGGCTCACTTCCTGTGTCCGATGAAGGATAATTGTCACCAGAAGTTTGAATTAATCGTGGACGATCTCGTATTCATTGGACATCCCGTATGCGTTGATGATCGTGGTGCATGGAGCTTCAAAGATGATGTTAAGCAGGAAGAAAAGCATGCCGACGAGAACGATGAAGGCGCGAAAGAGCGGGAGTCCGGGTCCTCTGGGTCTACAGAAAAATCCTCAGATAGCTTGCTGAAGACCTTTCATGTCATTTTCGTATTGGATCTTCCTGATCCTGCTTCTTCTGCATCTGGCAATTTGAACAAGTATTTCGATACTGTTTACCAAACTGCAGCATTTTCACTAACGGCAGCCCTATTCAACGAGCAAGTCCTTCATGGCTATGTGGAGACTGAATGGGAGCTTCTAATGAAATTGAAAGAAGACTGTATATCAAATGGTAAGCTCCTGGCTTATCTCATTTTATTTTACCTCATTGTCGGCTTATTGGTAGGCGAGCCTTATGATTGCTTTGTGACGGAAGCTCTTAAGAAATCGTCGCTGGCGCGTTCTTTCGAGCAGGTTTATAAAGCTATTCGTGCGAATTCCCTTGCTCGTCTAACTATCAACAATATTTCACTCGATCTCCAATTACCCCCTTATTTGGACTATTTACTGTATCCGGACCCTCTCGATCCTTCGGGTTCGGCTGCTACCACCTCTCTTGCAAACGTATATGGCCAGGAGGCGGAAGAGGACGATAGATTAGATAACGACTATGCATCTTGGGGGCCCGAGTTATCATTTGGCTGGCGTTTGCCGGCACTTACTCCCTGGAAAGCATTGCTACTCCTGGATGTGGATCCAGAAGACCCACAAAACCGGACGGACCCGTTGCAGAATCTCAATCGACCTGGTTTGGCTCCGGATGAGCGTGAAATCGCTGAAGGCATTTCAAGATTCCTTGATACCGCCTCAATTTTCGTCTCGTGCGTGTCTACTTTTTTAAGTCTGTCCTCTGACGCTTACAAACATGCAGTTTAAATGATATGGCTACTCTGTTGGATTGGGATCTTCACAAGCAAGTATATCCCACTGTGAGATATTTAGTCCAGAGACGGCGTGCGAAGGTGGTGGACCTCGTACGCTCTAGTCTCAAAAATGTATTTGCAATTTCTACTCGGATCGATACTCCGTGAGTCCGTCTCTATGACATTTAACCAGTCCTCCGCTAATTAAGCTTTAACAGGATAGCCGAACTTTCTCTGCAATTTGCGAAAGAATTCCCCACGTTACCCCCTCTTCCAGTGATATTTGTACGGATCTCTGGATCGCATAACAACTTTTTCGGGAGCGTGGTGCAGTCCAAGGAGAACATTCCCATTTACAAAAACGTCATCATATGGTTATTAAAACGGGATCTGCTTGTAACGCTGCATATGCGCTTCCGTCTTATTGCTACTCCCACGCTCAAGCAATGGGTTGCAGCAACGCGAAAGTCGAAACGAGAGGCTAGGGAGCGTCGCATTTCTAACAGTGATCAGGTCTTACGTGGGCGGCGACGGAAAAGCAGTGCAGATCCGTCAGATAACAGCGCACGTCGGAGTCGAAGCGCATTACGGTCAACGGTGGTCTTATTGAAGCAAGATGAGCAAGCAGTTGAAGACGAATCTGAAGAAGAGGGAATATTGTTCTCTCCGACATCCCAATCCTCCTTCAGGGGAAACGACGGTCGTTTTCGACATTCGTTGGTTCCGCCTCCCTTGCTTGAAACACGATATGAACAGTGGGGACCAGGCTCTCTGATTGCGGCTCAGCGAAATAGGCGCTACTCTGACATGTCCCCTGCTTCAAGGACCAAATTCTACAAGTTCCTGGATCAACAAGAAGAGGAGGACGAAGAAGAAGACGTAGAAGAGGTTGATGAGAGTGAATCCGAATCTGACCCTGATGACCCTGAAGATCTCAAAGTGGCGAGCTTAATCTCGAATCCGGAGAGGGCCACCCGGAAAGAAAGGAGGTGGCTGCGCGGCATGGCGTATGGCAAGAATCCCGCTGTATCTAAGCGATTTGAGAAGTATGTGCTCTGTTTTGCTCTAGCGATTAAAGTAAATTAACATGGGAACCAGAATCTATCGATTTTTCGACGGTAAGACCACTGGAGACGAGATATTATACAAAGCCTCAATTTCCAGGAAGGAGTTGCGGGAGGTTTTGCACCAATTCGAGGAGCATGTGTGTATTTTTACTTTGGCATTGCCCTGTTTCGTGCGACTTGGGACTGACATTTTGTGTCTCGCAAACCAGATCACGACCTTTCTGCATCCATAAGGAATCGCCCCTAGACTGCCTCCGACTATGCAGGAGGAACCATCATTTAATTCAAGAAGAGAAATTATTGTCTTTACGAAAGCACGCAAACCAGCTAACCAACCCACGCACGGCATTGATAGCCGAGTCGGTCTCCGACGAAATATAATACACACCCGGAATTTGAATACGACGCACTGGGATATGCTGGGTCTGCACGGTGTGGATAGAGTAACTACACAGTGATTGATGCGGCGGGCGTAGAGAGACGCAGAGAGACCCGTGGAATTTGCGGAGACACTGGAAATACGTGGCAATGATATTTGTCTATTTTGTTAAGCTGTGGTTGTTCGGGGCAATAAGGGCACTGTTCCCGCCCTGACCCCGTCCGGGGAAGGGCGCCGAATATAGACGCCGACCTGTATGTAATTGTAATCGAACAGTATACGCGCGTGGCGCTTATTGGCCGACTCCACCTTTATATCTTGACCTCAGACCATCAGTGTTCCTTTCTGGTCCCTTTTGCCTTCCCCCTCACCATTAGATATCCTTTGACCCACTAGTACTCTCCTCATAATGCCTCCTCCCGCGCATCCCTCGGCAATTACCTTTTTAGAAGACAGTCCACACAGCGACCAGTACATTGACTCAAGCACATACTACGGCAATGACCGTTATACTCGTACTAGAACTTACAGTAATGTTCGTAGAGTCCATGCATGTTGTTTTGACTTATGTTGACTTTTGTTCAGGCGCACCTCCATGGTTACAACCCCAAACGACGCCCACAGTTCGGCAAGGACGACATTCCCCGTACACGACGCCTCTCGCACGACGAAAAATCTTCATCCGGACCTCGTCGATTCCTCATTGACGTAGACGAGACTATCCGTCTAGTACTTGAACAGGAGGATACGGATGGTGACTTCCAAATTAGTATCACTGACTCCGGTCCCAAGGTCATGTCTTTGGGGACTGCTACTAGCAATGGTTTCAAAAGCTTCGACATTCGAGTGAGTCATATCTCCATATTAATCTCTCTCAGGGATCTCATTGGAGTGTAGGGAACCTACATGCTGTCGAACCTACTCCAAGAGCTGGCCCTTGCTCGTGACCACGGCCGAAAACGTATCGTCCTGGACGAGGCTCGCTTGACTGAGAATCCTGTCGCTCGTCTTTCTCGTATGATCCGTTCCTCTTTCTGGAACTCGCTTACACGGCGTATTGATGGTGATGGCTTGGAGATCATCTGCGCGGACCCTAAAAATCGAACAGGGAAGATCAATCCCCGCATATATGTTCCTTTCGGCGAACCTAAGATGGCAGAATATTATCGCCAGGTAGCGAAGGAGAAGCCTCATTTGCACCTTGAAGTCGAAGTGCTTCCTCAGAACTGTGATGATCCGCACTTCGTTAAAAGCCTCAACAATAAGCCGGGTCTCCTCGCCTTAGCCATGGAAGAAGTAGATGATAGAAAGGGTGGTAAGACGCTGAAGGGCATTCCCTTTATTGTGCCAGGTGCTCGTTTCAATGAGGTATGTTTTTTTGTGGCGCTCAGATAAAGGCAAAGTTGAACAATAGTAGTTATACAACTGGGATTCCTATTTCATCTCCTTAGGTTTATTAGTGGATGGATATATCGACATGGCCAAGGGAATGGTTGAACACTTCATCTTCGAAATCAAGCACTACGGCAAGATCTTAAACGGAAGCCGCAGCTATGTATGTCCTAGATACACGTACGACACAGCATTTACTAATCCTCTTGTTCAGTATTTATGCCGGACGCAGCCACCTTTCCTAACAGATATGGCTCTCCAAATCTACAACCAACTGGATCGTGGCAAGCAACAAGAGAACAAAGCATGGCTCAAGCGAGCGATACAAGCAGCCATTAAAGAGTATCACACTATCTGGATGGCCGAGCCGCGAATTGACCCTAAAACTGGTTTATCCCGCTACCGTCCAGATGGAGTTGGCATCCCTCCGGAAACTGAGGCGACGCATTTCACTCATATTCTGCAGCCATATGCTGATAAGCATGGCTTGTCGGTCCTCGAATTCAGTGAGAAATACAACGATGGTCTGCTGAAGGAGCCTGGACTCGATGAATACTTCCTCCACGACCGTTCCGTCCGCGAATCAGGACACGATACCACTTACAGATTTGAGAAGCGTTGCGCCAACCTCGCGACGATCGATTTGAACGCGTTACTGTACAAATACGAGGTTGATATCGCCACAGCCATTCAGGATCTCTTTGATGATGAGATGGATCTTGAAGAAACCTTCGACCTGTCTCCCTTCCCTCCCACCCCCGAAGCCTTTGCCAACCCAGCACGCGAGCAATCCACGTCACGTGTAATGAAGAGCGAAGAATGGTTCCAACGAGCGGAGCTCCGACAGGAAAGAATCGACAAATATCTGTGGAATGAATCCAAGAAATTGTATTTCGACTATGATACTGTCCAAGAGAAGCAGATCTTGTACGAAAGTGTTACTGCTTTCTGGGCCTTATGGGCTGGTTGCGCCAGTGAGGAGCAAGCCTGGAAGCTTGTGTACGTGTTACTTTGCCCCTCTTTTTGGTATAATAACTCATTTTGCTTTAGGGAACATTCCTTGAAGAAGTTTGAGGTTCTTGGAGGTCTGGTATCCGGTACTGAAGAATCAAGAGGTAAAATATCTCTAGATCGCCCCAATCGTCAGTGGGATTACCCGTACGTCTTCTGCCATCCTTTCCGTGATCATACAGAAGCTGACGAATTGTCTTTAGATATGCATGGTATGCACTATCCTGAACCAAAACAACGTATCTTTCTGACAAATATGTTTAGGCCCCCTCATCAGATTATGGCATGGGTAGGATTGGAGCGGTACGGCTATCTCGAAGACGCGCAGCGTCTAGCGTACCGTTGGCTCTACATGTGCGTCTGCTTCCTTTGGAGCCGAAGGTTCTTTATTCTGACGTTATCTTATCATCAGGATGACTACCGCTTTCGTCGATTTCAATGGCGTCGTTCCAGAGAAGGTAATTAGCGCCATACCCTGATTGCTTCTGAGGCCCTCTGACATCATATCTGCATATTTTCAGTTTGATGCTGTGAAGCTTTCTCACCTCGTTGATGCCGAATATGGGAATCAAGGGATCGACTTCAAGTTCATTCCCCGTGAAGGATTCGGTTGGATGAATGGTTGTTCTTCTTCGCGTTCCTGTTGTGTATAGCAGATTTCTGACTCGTTTGTTTTGTTTTGTTCAGCTGCGTACCAAGTTGGTCTTTCATTCTTGACGACGCATATGCGTCGTGCGATTGCAACATGCACGAGTCCCGAAGTGTTCTTCCGTGCTAGCACCATCATGGGCGAGCCTGCTGTTCCGCCAGACACTGCAGCCAACACGACCGATCCATTGGGCATGGCCATGCAAGCTCTCAGCATGCAATAGAGATTTGGGGTTTCGATTTATTTAATATTACGTAGATTAGAATCATTCGTCTTGCTGTTTTCTTTCTTTCTTTCTTGCATGTCAATCAGTCGTTGTTTTCGTTGCATACAGTTCTTCAGTCGTTTCTTTTCGTACATTCTAGCAGTTGTTTAACAATGTATTTACAATGTGATGCGTACTTAAAGTACTTAATGATGATATATGATGTTTCTTTTCTACTTATGTGGAATGGGCGGAACGATATAGCTGTAAAAACATTGTAATTATAAATATAGACAACTGGATATTGATACTTACTCGTCACAATTATAGGCGTAGAACCAATGCGATCCTTTTTATTTATTTAATTTAATTTTCATTTGTCGCAAAAATCGAAATGGTCTGAAGTAGCCTGATATGGCCAGATCAGGGCTTCAGATTGAGACTGCCTGGTTAGTTGATGGGGTTGAAGAAACAAGTCAGAACGCACTTCCCTGACAAGCTTCATAATTGCATATCAGGCCTGATCAGGCACTCCTCCTCACATTTAAAAAAAAAA
>KN837087.1:1202262-1457703 GCA_000827215.1 Sphaerobolus stellatus SS14
AAGTGCATTCGAGACTGGATGATCTATAGACGGTCATACCTTCTTAACGATTGTCATAGGTAGTATATATATTGGTGTTATTTGTTCTATTACAGTTTCAAAACAACAAATAAATAAAAATAAGAGAGAGCCTGAATAGGACCTGATTTGGCCTGATAGGACTCCGCACCCGCTGATACTACCTGATCAACGACCGTCAGGACTTCAGGGCTGATCAGGCAAAATCGATTTTTGCGACATTTCCTTGTTTATTGTTATTAGTTTTATTCGTATGTAAACAGTATGATATTATACAAAGAGCAGTTACATTCATTAGAAAGAATGGGCATATGTGAGATAGAAAATGGCAAAAGAAGAGTACACTGAGTCGGACAATTTAAACTCTCAGGAAAAGTCACGAAGCACATAACTTATGCCGCCTGTAGCAAGCGCTCGGAAGAGTCCTAAATTAAAATGGGCATCTAGTAATTCTCGCAAGAGTACCCCGCCGTGTGCATTCATGTGTCATATCTAAAGTTTTGCCGGCGATATTCGAATACCCTGGGACCAGGGGTATGATCATATTGTTCTCTTGGAAATCAAAACACTGCTATAGGACACATATACAGTACGGTTATGAGCATGCTCAATGTTGTATCAACGTCGAAACGGCACTTGGTCCACCCATTGCATTAGAAAAGTGTTTTGAGGGCTGTATCCGAGCTTATCCTTCCTGTCATGACCCGTATGAATCTTTTTCAAGATCTCATCCATCCACTATTAATCAGATCTTTAAAGAAGAATATGCAATCGATAAATGGATGACATATACCCTTATGAACATGCGCTTTGCTTCATCCACGTCATCAGGAATTTTCTGGTTTGTTATGAGGCAATGTGCATCTCTTTTATGCACGAAATCATCGCAGGCATTGCAGGACTTATTCTGCGGATGCAACTATTGTGAGATCCCCGGTCTGAGATTTGAAGGAGACTATACACTGGCCCAACGTCAAAGTTCACTGGAACATACGGCTTGCAACCAAAATCGAGAGATTTCTTATCTGCACATACTCCATGAGAACAGTCATCTACTATTAAAATGTGAACTTACTATCTGTTAACAGGACATATACTCCTGGCTGCGCAATCTTAGAATCTGGTTCCACTAAGTCTGTTGGGCATCCTTTGACAAGTTTATATATCCGAAAAGATTGATCGTCCTTTTCGAAGCACATCGTTCTTGTTATCCATTGGTAAACCATATTCCATCGTATGGTACGCGACTCGCCGGCCCCAAAACCTATGTTATTGACTTAATACCCGAGCCATATGATTCATGGCGACGGACGTACCAGCAGCGAGCTTGAGCCAGGCGTCCAAGATAATCACGTTATTGGGCTCATCCCACATCTTTTGGGTTGCGTAGAATCATTAAAAGAATCAGAGAGCAAGCTCGGTGTGGGTAGCCAAAAGAACTTTACCGCCGGAGACATAAGTCGCCACCTTCTGGCCCCTGATCACGAAAATATCATCAGGAAAGAAATCTGCAATAACAAGGTTAATTTATAACATATATCGTTCCATACTAGTACCAAAGCTGGCATTTCTTTTTTCTTAGATTTGCGGCGAGGCCTTGCTTAAGATTTCGACGAGATTCTGTGCCATTCTATATCCTTTTCAGCAGTAGATATATGGTGGAGATACTCGCGAAACTCGTGTTCGGTGAATGCCAATAGTTCATCGGGAGTAAGAGTACGATCGAATTTGGATGAAGACATGGGCAAAAGAGCCTTGTGAAACCCTCACTCTTCGACGCTCTATCCTCCCCGGTTTATTGTATGATGGTCAACCATTTTTGCGCCTCGTAGCTAGGTTCAAGGTTGTACCCGTGACCGTAACCCTCTATTGTGAGACAAGGGTCTTCATACGTTTTATTAATCTATAAAATAGTGAGAATAATGGGCTATTTTATGTACTATCACCTACTAACTATGATAGATGTGGCTGATACACTAGTTCGGAGTATACAAGATGCGTTGATGAGAGTGGGATGCAATGAGATCAATACAGGGCCGTCGGCAGAAGTCAGCAGAGCTCGAGCCTAATGGTGCGGCATGGCTACTTCTTTAAGCAGTGTCTTACCTTTTATCCCTACTTGAGAACTCATTTTGGACCTTAGCTAGCTTCATGCAAATATATGCTCTATGAAGTATGATTGGCTGAAGGTAAGTAATCACTTCTGGTCTTGCTAAAGCTTGCTAATGGTGTAACCTAATAATGGGCAAGAGTCCATTTCAAAGCTTAAAAAACAGCTGTAAAGAACTTCGAAGGCAAATGGCTTTTGATAAAGTCTGTATATATCTGCTGATTTAGTTTATTAGAAAGTAAGAACTCGAGGAATCGCATAATACCATCGTTTCCGAGGCGTGTCAAGTGAGGTCAATAATTTCTGTCTTTACTGTGATAACAGGCTTTCTGTCCTCTTCGGTTTTTGGTCGTTTGAATGATGTATCTCGACTATCTTTTTCCTTTCTGCGTTTCTTCAAAGCATTTAACTTTTGCTGGTGGTATAATTTCAGCATACCATTAGCCGAAGGGGGATCAAACTAAACACACCTCAAGGGCCCGGATTTCTTCCATTTCTGCATCCGATTCGATGTCTTCTTCTTTAATATCTATAGGGTTCGATTTATTCCCCTTTGATGGCGTTCTAAGATGTGAGTTTGTTGGGATTGATTGTGCGATAGTAGGACCCTGAGGTATGATTTCTTGCGCGCGAAGGATATCTGAAAGATGCATCTCAGTCCTTCAATTACATAGCGAAATTAATAGAGGCAATATTACCTGCACTTCGATAATGAAATATGAATTTAAGAAAAGGAGCTTTATCAGGACTTGATGTTCTCCATTTAGAGTGTGGTCTGGCTGGCTTTTGCAATTCCCTTCTCTCACCCAATCTGTGCAAGAGATCATTAAGTAATTGCATTAAAATGCCATAGTTTGCTCACAAAATACGGTGAGACCCGGCTTTCTTGTTTGCCTCGTGGATGGACATGGGAGAAGTGAGGCCTTTAGCAACTCGACAGAAGCCTATGCCGTCCTTAGAAAGTGGTATGACACGTCGAAGGGAGATACTAATTGTTCCCAAAGCATCCACATTTGCAGGGTCGAGCGAATATTCGTCATCATTCCTGCGGACAACGTACCATAGGTCCATATCAGCATAATGAGTAAGTACTACGCTAGAAACGCATGGGACTCACAGATTTAGCGTGGCGAAAACCAGCGGCCTCTCCGTCTTAGTATCCACAACACAGCCCTTTATTGCACGAGGAAAGCGATCGCCCGGACAGTACAGGCTTTTGGAAAGACGATTTCCATCCAACTCCGTTCTCATTGCGAACCAACTTTCAGGCTTGATGGGCGAACTGGCATAATCGATGTTAACAACAAATTCCTTCAATTGAAAGTACTTATCAGCAGTGCATTATAGGTCATGGTTATTACAAGATGTACGTACTTTCCCTTCCTGCGAAGGTAACCAACAAGATACGGTGTGAAACTTCGGTATCTCTGGCGGTGATCCAGGTTGTCCCACGATTTTTACAGAATATTGAGGGAGTTCTTCCCCATCCACAGAGATCCAAGCTGACCAGCCACTGTGACTCAGAGGCATTTTGGATGAGGATAGATGAGGATGGGGTCCAGTTAGGCACTGTGATTCACGAATGTGATGGTGATTGATCGCAAAGAAGCTCGTGACAACGCGATGCGTCACGTTCAGCTGTGTCAAATATGGCAGAGCGTTTACCCGTGACCGCACGATTCATGAGTCGCATTTTTGTAATATAATTTAACAACATAAATAGATTACCGTAATTTATGCTTACGTTAAACTGAAATTTCAAAAGAGAGAAGACATAAATGCAATCTACTTAATGCAGCAATGCCGAATCTGGGCGGCGAAGGAGGAAACTTAAAGTAAGTATACAACCGGGAGAGCTATTGAAAACAAATTGAAAACAGCGGAAATGGGATATTATCTAGTAGGATATCGGTGCTGATTGAATGCGTAACAATTTGCAATTCGATAAAATATATACGTTATAATTGAAATCGGAAATGGCCTAGCTTCAAAGGCTCTGCTTTTTGCTATTTCGTGGATAGGTTGGGATGCCAACTCCGGCTGAGAGGGATCATCAGAAATCCGAATGACATATCCCACAACCTTTACTCAACGTAATACGATAGAGAGGGCATTGAAGCTATAGTATCATCGTCAAGAGCTCGAGAGTATCTCGTTGGTAACAAAATCCTGCAAATGAACGTAAAAATCATGGAATATGACATTCTTAAATTCTGATGGATTCAGTATGATACTTCGTTGCGGATCTTCTTCCACTCAGAGGCAATGAGTGTCTGAAATGTGTCTCACAATTTGAATGCAGCTTTACTTCCGGCTATGCTGGATGCGCAACTTGAATCCAATATGTTAAGATAATTGTTTTCATCGCTAATATCCAAGCAGAACAAATGAGATAAGATAGGCATATTCCTAGAGTGCGGATGGTGTGGAGGGAAGCAGGAGCGTTACTTACACGCGTGACAAGCCTGGCTGATCAACGCGAATAATAGGCTTGTTCAACCTGTTCTTGTATAACGATTTGGACCATCTGCTTTACTTCTGGATAAGGCTACGTTTTATCTGAAGCGGAAAGAAAAGTTTATCATAACGCAATGGATAGGCTGTAGCGCATGTTCCACCTGGTAGTTCCAGCCAAGATGAGCCTGCTGGTATCGCAGCCTTTCCTAGCCTTTACATGCCCTTGGACGCAACTGCGTCTCACTCTCTTCCAGATGGCTATCAATTTAGCGTATTATTGCTCAGGCATGGTGAGTTACTTGCACTAAGGATGTCTGCCTCTAATTATTCACGAAATTACGAAGGATACGGGTATGCCACAAGAGTTTCAGGCTTTGCCCCCTCCTTGTTGGCTCTTCCTGAAGGTCCTCAAGTCTTTATAGTATCTTCAGCACTGAAACGGGTGTTTTCTGAATGCCTGGAGCTTGGAGCATTTTACCGAAACGGTGATATCGATCCGATAGTAGTGCAGCCTGTTGCGTGAGTTCTTCTAGCCTAGCGCATTAGGCAATAAAGCTAATATTGAGCTATCAAGTTATACCGTAGATCGACATAGAAAGTGTTTTAGCATTGCAGCATTTCCTCGAACAGAAGGAAGAGAAGCTACAGGGAGAAGTCGCATGGTTACTTTCGGAACGGATAGACTGCGTTCTTAGTGACGCAGCATTTTTAGGATGGTACGTATCAGTTCCTTATCTGTTATAAACTCGCTCTGAAATATATGGCTTCGTAGTGAAGCAGCAACACAAGCATGCATCCCGTCTGTGCTGGTCACTAATTTCACTTTCGACTCTGTATATTCTTATCTTGCCGTAAACCTCCGTCACGGAATCAATGGCTCTGGAACGTCTCTGCAAGTCCGCAAAGATGGCTACGATGTTCAGGTTGACACACCCATCCCAAATGTGGTGCTTGAACCGCTTGTGGAACAGTTGTACAATGGGTATCGTTATACGAACGTTCCTCTCCTCCTCCCAGGACATATTCCAATACATTCATTCTTTCAAGGCCCATCGCTTCCTTCATCAAGATGGATATATGCACTTACGAACAAATTGTCACTAGAGATAACCCATAACCTATCTGATCTTTCTATGGGAGAACTACATCCTTCCGCTTCCTTTCCACCGGCGACTTCTGTTCTTGCCAAATATTCATTGACGTTGAAGTTTCCTCTTCGGTCGAAACCTGCTAGGATTGCAAAACGAATACCATTGCTGGTACGGTCGTTATCCAGCGATATGAAATCTATGTCGGGAAGAAGTCGTCTTCTATTAAGTCTCGGTATTTCAAGAGGACTTCAAGATGCTCCAGATACCCGAATTGTTGTTGTTAGCTTTGGTGATCAGATAGTCTATCGACCGCACGGGAGGAGTCCATCACCGCAGTCGCATGGTGGAAATCATTCATCGTCTCCAGAAACTGGGCCTCTAGCACACGAAATGCTCTCTGTGACCTCAGCAGCCGCAGAACCGTCAATCGATCTAGGATGTGCGGAATCATGCTGCGTGGGAATGAGGGATTCCGAGAAGGATTCCGAGAAGAGTGCTCCCTTTTGCCTTCTAGCTCTTGGATAGCTATCATCTGCGGAGTGTCTAGGAATTGGTCTACACCAGGCATTGAAGAAGAGCCCCTCCCTTCCAATTTCTACATCGCTCCGTCTGACGTGTACATGTCTAACTTAACGGCGGTAGCTGACGTATTGCTAGGGAAAATGGTAAGAAATCGTTTTAAGTTCAAAGCACAATATTTATGACGGTGCACAACAGGGTTATGGGACGGTATCCGAATGCATTGCCTATGGGACACCTTTAGTTTACGGTAAGTTCTTCCACAACGCCAAATTACTAATCACTAATCCATTCGTTATAGTACCTAGACCATTATTTGTAGAAGAACACGGATTACGGTTATGGCTAAAAGCAGAAGGGATCGGAGTAGAACTTTCTCGAGAGGAATACGAGTCCGGTCAATGGGCTTCGAAGATCGAAGAAGCTTTCGAAAAGAGACGAAAGACCAAACGTGGTATAATAGGTGGCGATCAGAACGAAGAAGAGATTCAGAAACTTGCGGCATGGGTTCTGCGATATGTCGAAGCCTGGCAGAGAGGTGAATAGACATGAAGACTGATTGGGAGACACATTGACGATAGTGTAGGTGTGAGTCGCGTTATCAGATGAACTTTCGAATCCATTGGACTTTATAGTTGTATTTCTAGTCATACCAGCAGTTTCCTTTTTCTTTCTTTTTGTACTTATATCTGATAACGAATACTCTTCTGTTGCTCCCCTTGAAGCTCGCAGGATGTCGATGTCTCGGTGCAGCTTGAGAGTGAAGTCCTCAAGGCGACTTTAGTGTGGACTGCTTCGTTGAGATTGTACGTAGTAGGTTTATCTATTCTAGATCGTTGGATTGTAGAATGCGATAATCAATCAATCATCGACAAACCTCAGATATTAAATGGTGCAAAGCAAACGGGCCATCACATTAGCTTTATTAAGTATTATTGATTAAGATTACTTACCAGAGAAATTAAAGGATAATGGGAAAAGCACCTGAATGCATCAGGCCTTCGAAGGCCCGGTGAGCCCGACAACGGGAGGGTGGCGAGACGATTGGATATTGATCAAGAACTCTTGGGTACTCACCTTCATGGTTGAAATGGAAGATTCACAGATGTTTCGATATGAGAAACCGGCATATGAATTTATATAAACTTGAATATCTCTAAATAATGTCTCTCAGAAACCCCCAAAATTAAGCTGTATGATACTCTGTGCCATAATTGTACAGATTCAAAAAAGAGCCTCTTAAAATGTCTGCGTTGTACTAAGCGTCCACTATGAAAGAAAAAGATAACATGGAATATCCTATTGAAGCATTCCTCCCAATAAGAGGAATACCTAGGCGTCGTCCTCTTCCTCAGATTCGATAGAAACATCCGATTGTGAGCCGGGTTGCTTCTTCTGTGTTTGGAGATATTTGGGAGGTCGTCCACGTCGTTTCTTTGGTGTTTCTGGCGGAGGAGCCGCCTCAGGCTGTGACGACGGCCTACTAACCGATGGTTATTAGATATGCTTACCCACATGACAGACAGACAGGCTACTCACGGAGCGGATTGTTCAGCATTAGATTGCTCAGAGGCTTGGATATCGATACTAGGCTCAGTAATTTCTACGTTTTCTGCTTCCTGCGCCTGGGCTTCATCTGTTTTCTGTTCATCTATCGGACTAGAGCTTGAAGGGGCATTGTCTTTACTCTTCTTATTCGCAAACGGGGAACCCTTATCGGAAACCCATTTTAGACTAATGAACTCTTTAGTTACGCTTGCTTTTCAAATATAAAAAAAGGAATGGTGCTCACTCTGGTCGTTGTCTTTCAGTTTTAGCCACACATCTCTGAATGTGACTCTGCCAAGGCGCAGAACAGTACGAAGAATTCGGCCGTAATTTTACCCATTTCTTGCATAACTTGCAAAGGATACGATCCTATACGAGCAATTTAGCATATACTTTTCGAATGATCATAATATTATGCACTGACAGGTTCAACGAGATCAGAGTATGGATCAGCTTCCAAGGCTGCGCGGCGAACAGCTGCATCTGCTTCTCTGATCCGACGGCGTGGTTCCTTCGGCTGTTTCTGTTCTTTAGGTATTACTGAACTTGAGGAAGAAGCTTTGTTGGAGGCTTCAGATGGATTGACCTCGGCATCGTTATCACTCTTCGCCTCGGATGGTTGTCTTGATTGAGGAAGGGAAATAGTAGGAATGTCTTTAACCAATAGAGAGGGGTGAAGGTTTGGTGGCGGGACGATGATATCTATTGCAGGGTTCATAGATGCTTCAGGAGTGGCAGAAACACCTGCTACTGGAGTAATATCTGTGCCGCTTGCCACGGGTTCATCCAATACGGCAGCTTTAGTCGCACTCTTAGAACCTCTGCGAGAACCCTTCTCTTTAGATTCATTGCTACTACAAACCATCAGCAACGTCATTTCAACTGGAATCGCAAAGACATACCAACTAGCTTTGTGGCACTTCCATGGAATAGAGCAGTAGCGAGAATTATTTCGTAGTTTGATCCACTTGTCGCAGATGGCGCAAAGAACGCGATACTGTATCATGACAGGATCAGCCTTATTCGTTAATCCATACGTTGCTACTTACAGGGTCAAATTCCTTGACCTGAGGATCATCACGAAACTCTGCAATGCGTTCCGCTTCGCTGCGGTTCGGACCACGTACACGCCTAGCGTGTGGTGTCGCAGCAAACGTAGATGTAGATGTCGCCGGGACAGAGACCGATTCACGCATGACAGACTTCTCTGGAGAGGCAGAGACGTCTAATAAGCCACCAGCGGAATCCTGGTTGGATATAGGGTCATTTGAGGGTTGCTGGTTCGAGGGTGCATGCTTAGATGTAGCTTGGCTCTCCTGTATTTGTTTGGATGCTTCTGTAATCTCATTTCCATCAGAGTGGGGTGCGGGAGCAGGAGGTGCGGGTGCGGAGATAGCTGAGGGTTGTTGGTCGGGCACATTCGAAGAAGAGGCCTCGAGTTCAACTTGCATATCGCTATCTGATATATTCAACATATCTTCCAGAGACCTGATAAGGCGTTAGTATCAGCCTTGTTGACCATACGCTTCGTATACATACCCAATTCCTTTCGCTTTAGCATGTTCACAGACCGCGATATGGATAGTCCATGGCTAATAAACCATAATATGTCAATGGAAATGAAGATGCAAATTCAACTCAATAGCATACCTTGAGACTAATGCCATTTTCATCTTTCAAACTGACCCACTCGGAGCAAGCACACTGAAATTTGCCGGCCTCCAGTATGTCCTCAGCCGAGGAATCAGGTGGGGCGTTTCGACGCTTGGAATGGGTAGGACCACAATTGGTTCCATCGCAGCACTCAATCCCGCGTTTGCGACCTAGAGTTGAGCTATCGAATGGTGTTAGCTGTCATGGGAGCAGATCGAGGAGATAGCCTGAAACGGACCTCGCGGCCTCAGGTTCGCCCACCATGCCCTTATCTTCGGGTTGACGGTCTGCATTGAAAGATGCCAACTCGTGTCCCGACGTGGAAAAACTGATACGTATGTTAGCTTAGAAAGTCGAGTTCGTCCAACAGAGCGGGTGAACCTGCTACGCACCTCGCGGTATTCAATGAGACATCTACCATAATGCCCGTTAAAAGAAAAATGTCGTAGAAGCTTCGCGTCCGATGTAATGGATGTTGAGAAACAAGGTTAAGAGTAGCCCAGTGAGCTGAGTTAACTTAGCATGGGGGCAAAAATAAATTGGATCGTTAGACAAATAAAATCATAAATAGTAAATGAACAAATCCCGTGACTTTCTTTATTCAAACATGACTAAGTAATCATAAAAAACATGATAGTTTTGAAACACTGCCATCTTCGGTTCGATATACATATGCAAACGTCGGTTTCATTCAGTGGATTTGGTCGGGCAATTGTACAGAGACCATTTGGCGAGTTTATACATTCTATCGCATCGGGGACTGAGGATAAATTTATCTGGAAATGTAACGTGATACAGGCGCTCGGATAACTCGGCCGTGACGTATCCGTAACGGGAGTGACCTTCGCTTCGTGTTGTGGCCAACGAGCCATAAGGATGTCTAAGCTAAAGAATCTAATAGCTTTAATTCTCTTTTCCCCTACGTTATTACAGGTTTGCGCTCAGATAACGAACAGGACAGCACCAGAGACATCAACATGGTCTGGAGAGGAATTGTCGTCACCATTTGTAAGTATTCTCTGGTCCGTGAGTACAGAAGCTGAATGTGTCTCATTACATAGACCAGACCAGGTCGACCTACTGATGGTGTGTAGAGTTATGTTAGAGAGAGATACACATGCCTGATCATTGGTAGATTGCTTCAACTGCATGTTGCCCAAGTTTACTTGTGGCCAGGTTAGCCGAATTCTGGATCCCATTCGCATCTGGCTAACATGTGTGTTCACAGTTTGGTGAATGCAACAAGTATGACGGTCAATGTAAATGTCCTCCAGGATGGGGTGGTATTGATTGCCTAATGCCACGTACGTTATACCTCTCGTTCTGCGTAAGACAGGGGAAGTTGACATTCCTTGTGGCATAATAGAATGCGACTCCCTGGCTGACGGAGAACGGCGACAACTTCGTAAGCCGGCAGAACAATGTCAATGTAAGGATGGATGGGAAGGCATTAATTGCAATGGTATGTCAACTCATTGTCTTGATATTATGACAACTCATGGACACCCCTCGTAGTATGCAAGACTGATGCTGCTTGTGCCAATTTCCCGCTGCGCCAAAAACCGGTTTTCTCTACTTTCTCTGCGTTCGGTGCGTTCGAGGACTCAGAGCCTGAGCTTAATATGACATGCTACCGCGACGGTCCAACGGTCATTGAGAACCATCAAATGTGTGATGTCACCAGTATGTTCTTCACTCTTAAGACTTTGATAACCCATGAGTGTCATAATTGTCATTTAGACCGCAAAATTCTCGACATGCTACCCGATCGTCCTCCTCAAGTTACATTCAGTTGTGATAAAGAAGATGATATCTGCCGATTCCAATTCTGGATCGGACAAATCGAGTCTTTCTATTGCGCCCTTGAGACCTGCAACATCGGATTGCAACCCGGGTATGACAAGAATGTAACCAAGTATACGTGTCAGACTCTTAAATGTAACTGTGTACCCGGAAGAATGCTTTGCGGTGAAGCTGGGAGCATAGGTATGTCATATTACTCTCGTCCTTGGACGTAGTGCTGACAATCGCCGTGAAGATATTGGCGAGTTCCTTTCTGAGGAAATCAAGGGACCTGCCACTTTCAGTTGCACTACGGGAGACGGATGCAAATTCGAAGAACCTGCCATGAATCAGTTGATTACCGACGTCTTTGGCGATTCCTACATCACTTTGAATTGTGGCGGAGGAGAATGTTTGCATTACTCTCAAGTACCTGGATATACCGTAAGTCTGCTTTATAATATTCCTCATATTTGTGGATCTAACAAGATATGCAGGCGCCAAAGCCTCCTCCGACGCGTACATTATGGATCGCCCTCAGCGGTGCAGCTGCCGGTCTTGTTTTTATCATGGCTTCCGCTGGTTTGTCATCTTGTCATTTTTGGTCTCCTTTTCTCATCGGAATATAGGTCTATGGTACATTGGACGTACTGGATCGGACAACTTGGGTCAAATTAAACTTCCCGAGGACGAGGCAGCAAAGTTGATGACTGATCACGTTCCGGCTGCCCTGCATTTCTCTAATTTATCTTATAACCTGGGATCCCATGTCATCCTTGATAACATTTCGGGATGCGTCAAACCTGGAGAAGTCATGGCTATTATGGGGGCTTCGGGTGCCGGCAAGTCCACATTTTTGGACATCTTGGCTCGCAAGAATAAGAAAGGTGTTGTATCTGGGACTACATTTGTTAATGGAAGAGTCGTCGACGATGAGTTATTCAAGAAAGTGGTGGGATTCGTTGATCAGGATGATACTCTTATGAGTACTCTGACGGTTTATGAAACTGTTCTGTACTCTGCTCTGTTGAGATTACCTCGAGAAATGAGTCTTGAAGCGAAGAAGTATCGTACATTGGAGACATTGCAAGAATTAGGTATCCTGGGTATTAAGGATTCCAGGATTGGAGACACCGGTAAGTGTCTGCGAACTCTGTGGAATTCTATTTTGACATAAATGACAGGCCATAGGTCAATCTCTGGCGGAGAGAAACGTAGAGTTTCCATAGCCTGTGAACTGGTCACTAGTCCATCCATCCTCTTCCTAGATGAGCCCACTAGCGGTGAGTAAATTGTATAAGCCGCTGTTATCGATGGCTTATAGTCTCAGGTCTGGATGCCTATAATGCCTCCAACGTCGTCGATTGCCTGGTTACACTTGCTCGTCAATACAATCGTACGGTCGTTTTTACCATTCATCAGCCTCGTAGCAATATTGTTAGTCTTTTCGACCACTTGGTTCTCCTTGCGCAGGGCAAGACAGTATATTCGGGCCCAATGTCTGAGTGCCATTCATACTTCGAGAATATAGGGCACCCCTGTCCTGCGGGTTTCAATATTGCGGACTATTTAAGTCAGTATACGACCTTTCTTGGCTGACAGCATACTAATCTAACCTCTACAGTTGACGCCACGATGCAAGTTCATGAGGAAGAACGTACAAGCGATGATATTCTGACAGCAAATGCCCCTTCAAGCGCAGACCCTTATACGGATGAGGAAAGATCGGTCGGTGTTCCTCTAGGTCCCATGGCTCACCATATAAATCGTTCAATGCCATCATCTAATGGACACAGCGAAGCTGGTCAATCTAGCGGCAGTGAAGTAGAGGAGAGAACCCAACCAAGCTCTCTGGCAGAAGCTGCTTCTGTATCTGGTAATTACATCAAGAAGAAAACCTCGCAGTTATTGCAGGTTGTTACTGGGCCACATAAACTGGATCAACCATTGTCTCCTAGATTGGCAGTACTTGTCGATGCGTATAGCTCAAGTGAGTTGGCCTCTTCTATCCAGGCTGAAATCGACGAGATTTCTCGTGGTCCAGAGGCCCAGCTACCCAATGACCCAAACCAGCTGCCGGATGTTGTTGTCGAAAGTACACTGCTTCGCGGACGACAACGCGCTAGTTGGGCAACGCAGTTCCGTATTTTGAGCGGAAGAGCATTTAAGAATCTGTACAGAGATCCATCTTTGTTAGCTGCGCATTATATTGCTGCTGTTGTGCTAGCCCGTAAGTGCAATTCGCTCATAATTTGGATCATCCGTACTTAGGTCATTTACTAGTTCTTGGGGGATTCCTCTTCCGAAACGTCCAGTAAGCATCTCTTCTATCTTGGAAAGTCGCCTTGATAATCATAGATATATAGAAATGACCTGGCCGGCATTCAGAATCGATTTGGTTAGTACATCTATGTGTACCCGTAATGCGCCTCATATTAACTCTAATAGGCTTATTCTTCTTCACTCTTGCCCTGTTTGGATTTTCTTGCTTATCGAGTTTGGGTCTGTTCCACAAAGAACGAGTTCTCTTCATGCGAGAAAGGTAACATTTTTTTCTGCTTTGGGGTGAGATCTCTCTGAATTCTTAATATTAGAGCCAATGGCTATTACTCCTCATTCACGTACTTCACATCAAAGGTGAAACCCACTGTCTTAAAAAAGGTTTATTGAGCTAACGCAGTATCAGATCCTCTTTGATATTCTGCCCCTCCGAGTCATACCTCCAATGGTATTTGGTGCAATCATTTATGGCCTCGTTGGCCTTGTCCCTGACGTTGGAACTTTCTGGAAATTTATCTTGATCCTCGTCTTGTTCAATTTGACGACGGCAAGCGTGGTGTTGATGGTCTCCGTGGCATTTGAAGATTCAGGCGTCGCCAGTCTGGTTGGGACTCTGATTATGCTTTATAAGTGAGTTTGAATGGCTTCGAACTGGTGTATTGATATCTAATTGTCTATCAGTCTATTATTCACCGGTCTCCTTATCAATCGGGCTACCCTGGGACCCGCGGTGGAGTGGTTCCTGACATTCTCTTTCTTCCACGCTGCTTACGAGGCATTAACGGCTAATGAGCTGCGTTATTTGACTATGAAGGACACCAAGGTATATTTTATGCTTACTTATGTATTCATATTACTAACCTTACTTCTCTATAGTATGGCGTAGAGCTTGAGATCCCTGCCGCCACTGTTCTTTCTCTTTTCGGACTTCGTGCCCAGGTATGTTTGCTCACAACAACTTGGGATTGGCGTTAATCCTGAATCTACAGGCTTTCTGGTGGCCGAACGTGGCATTACTTGGGATGATGTTCGGTTCATTCACAGTTGTTTGTTATCTTCTCCTTCACTTCTATGTGCGGGAGCAAAGATAGTTTATATATGTTTTTCCTTCTCCTTTTTTTATATTGTCTAGCAGATCAACTTACGCAAGTGTATATACACGTACCATGTAATTATTTGAATATACGGCCTTAGTATTGGGCATCGGTTTGCCATTTCAACAAGATCCTTGTATAGGCGCCGCTGTCACGATGTCAGACTTAGAATGCGTCTATCTACGTTAGCCTGTTATCTCTGGCTGTGTTTACGGCACGTGGTACGGACGCGTGCAGGCAAGGAAAATGAGCATTTCTAGTTCTCTGTCGAACAAACATTGAAATTCCTGAAGAAGAAAGGGAACGTTAATTTTACTGGATTGGGCAATAGAATTGTCCATCACGTGATGGTCCGTGTCAGTGGAGGGAACGTAGCTGCAGCTTGTGAGAGATCCTTCATATTCTAGGCAGGGACAGCCCTTGATCACATTCAGTCAGATTCAGCCTTTCGCATGACCGAAAGCTCAAACTCAACCGCGCATATGGCAAAGGCTGCCGCTCACGAACCGTTATCTTCCCCTCCGCGCCAACAACATCGTCGAAGTCATTCTGCGTACAGCACCCCAGCACAAGGCCCGTCGGAACAGATGAATGGAAAGCAAAGCAATGAAGTTTCTGATACAGCTGCCGATTATACACAATCTCTCATTCACTCGGTCGCGAGCTTGGTCAAGACTCGAGCTGGCAGCGTGCTCTCTCGAGGAATGATTCTGAAAAGCGACCACTATCCATCGGGTCGAGCTTTGCAGTTGGATATTAATTTGCAAGGAGCACCTAACTTTCGCTCTCCGCGTCAGGAGGGTCTTAATGTATTTGGTGTTGCGCAGCCGCGTCTACAAGGCTTGAAAGCAATCCTATCTGTCCTGGGTTGCAGACCTCAAACGAAACCTCAGTCCAATTGTATATGGTTCTCGACTCGCGAGGAACCCATAGGTACGCATATACCCTTTCGTGAGAATGACTCTTGTAGACTTATGCCTTCTCGCAGTATATATCGCAGGAAGGTTCGCTAGGTTCTTAAACCTGCTGCTTACTTGTATTTACATTTGTTGCCAGGCCATTCGTCCTCCGAGATTCAGCAGACCCACGGAAGAACTTAGCGTTGTCTGACAGGGCTGAAAACTTGGAAGACATTGAGCAGCGGTATGTATCAAATTGCACTATAATATATGTGCCAGACGTCTGACTTATGCCCAGTTTGAAAGGCGATATTCTCGCAGAATCAGCACGGTGAGTGCACCCGTCATCGTTTTCGTTCTTTCTGTGACATGGAACTTTAGGCTCGGGGGTCTTATTTTAACCCATCTCGAAACGGGTACGTTATTTCAACTTTCTAGTATCAACTGGATGCTCATTGTGACCTGCATATATGGAATGCAGATGCAGAAGGTGGTGGTGATGGTGCAATTGTCCCAACATGGGTTGCTGTTGACAATAATAGCGTCTTAACACAATCCGAACTATGGAACGTTCTACAGCGCGAGCAGTGGAGTCTCCAGGTATGTACGCATGTGCTCCTTTTTCCTTTCGGGCTATCATTTATTCAATTCTGGCCATTTAGTATTACCGGTTAGTCGATCAATTAAATAGTAGTTTATCTGTTCTGACACCAATTAAGAATTCCAATCTCTAAAGCGCGTCCAATTGAAGACAATTATCTGTACGTCAAATCCCTCACTTTAAGCTCACTCATGTTTATATTACTTTTCCAGAGACGCATATGTACGCGTTCTTATGGATAACAGAGCTGACCCTTCTATGTCGTCTCTTCTCTTTTCGTGTGGTATGGGTGCTGTTCGAACATCATATGCTATGTGTGCAGCTAGCATCATTAGACGAAGACAATTGGTATTGCAAGGTCATCCAGACCCTTTCGGTACTTCTACTCCTGTTAAATCAACGCGCGCGGCGGCCAGCCCTTCCCCTTTCGGATCTGCTCCATCTCCCTTTGAAGAGGGCGGAACCGCAACTGTTCGTATTTTTCAGTTAATAGCTGTTAACTGTAGCTCACAACATAAATAGCCTCCAGGTATCCAAGCTGCTGTTGCATTTGGTCAATTCGGCGCAACGCATGAATATAGTAAATCGTTACTCAGGTTGACTTCTATTCTCCAGAGATGTATGTTCTAAATTATTATTATTGGAACATTATTGACTAAATTATGGATAGGTTTGCAAAAGGATTATACCAGCTCTGCCATCGAATGGCTCCTTGCGCATCCCACACACACCGATAATCTTCGCAAAGCATCACACGGAAATTATGGGATAATTCTCAGCTTACTAGGATGCCTGGACAATGGCCTTTCCGTGAAACGACTGGTTGATAAAGTCATCGACTCTTGTTCGTACTTTATGATTGGTAAAACGAACCAAAAATGTAACCTTTGTTGCAGGTGATCACGTCGTAAACTTACGGGAAGATATCTTGATTAACCGTATCAAATTCTCTTTGACTACCATGGAGGATAAAAAGCGAGAAGTATATTTGGATAAAGCAGCGAAAGCTTTGGAGAAATAGTATGTGTGTGTGACTCTGTCAGTGCCGTTGACTGAGGTTCCGTTTCAGTTTCTTCCTTATCGCTTTTGCAAGCTACGTAGAGGAACAGACAGACTTCGTAACATCCTTCGGAGATTGGCTGAAGGTATGTCAAGCTATATAAAGTCTACAATGTGTTGCATATGAATTAATATCCTTTACAAGGCCCGTGTGGAGATCTGGCAGTCAGTGACCGTCTTTTGTGATTCTATCATTTCGTTTTGACCTTCTCCGTAGCCAAATTACATTCCTCAGGAAAACCAGAGGATCACGATTGAATATTTTTGCCCCAGTCAGCGACCTTTCAAGCCTGGCAAAATCCGAGCTTGAGAGTAGTGAGTTGGAAGCAGGCCCTAGAAACGATATTGCTGTTTCCGGCGGTCAAGTTCTTGGCGATGAATGGACAACTCATGTTGTTGAGGTATGTCGCGCTTCAGACACAGAGTATGGTCCATCCTTATATTTTATATTTCTAGAACCGAACTGGCATTGTCCTCCGTGCCAAGTGAGTAGCATACGTAGTTGGTGCGTCTAATCCGATTGCTAATGAAGTTCTGCAGCACACTTCTTAAATCCGACCAATGGTTGCAAGAGTCAGATCCAAGTGAACATCATATTCGTGGTGCAATAAACTTCCGCAATGTTCCAGGAACGAATATATACGCTCTCGGCCAACCCTCGCTGGAAGCTATTGATACAGTTATTGCTAAAGTCAAAGCGGACCATCCTGCCGCCGACAAGATTGTTTGGATTACGTTGCGTGAAGAACCCATTGTGTACGTTAATGGCATGCCCTTCTGTTTGAGGCGGGATAAGTTCTCGCTGAGGAATATGAAGGTTAATTCTCAATAATCCCGCTTTTGCCAAACTTTGATACATAGAAATTTAGGATTACTCGGGTGTTAGTGCAGAACGCCTAGAGACTATGGAAGGTCAGCGTGATTTTATTTTCACTATCGACTCATTATCTTGACACGAACCCAGATCGTCTGAAGAATGATGTTGTTTCAGGTAAGAATATAGTGCCTTCTGAATGAGCAATCCCGCTGAAATTAATGGCTACAGAGTTATCTGCCTTCGGAAGCTGGTAAGCAGAACATACGATTACTATTAACCCTTGTCTAATTCCGCAAAGTCTATTGCTTCATACCGAAACAGCTGAAGGTTCGGTGGTACCAGTTTGGGAACAGGTGCAATCAGAGGATGTCAACGTTGTGAAGGAGCTCATGACTGCTCGCCATATTTCGGACGGGGTCGAACTATGTCACCGACGCATTCCAATCACGTCTGAGTTACCTCCAGATTTTAGTGACTTCGCCGAGTATGTTTTCAACGTCCTAGGCCCGTCATTTTTCTTTATCGTTTGCCCTATAGATTGTTAGATGTCGTAATCACGTCGGGTAAAGATACTCCGATGGTCGTCAATTGTCAATTGGGTAGAGGTCGCAGCACTGTCACTGCAGTAAGTGCCAATTTCAATTCTATAATTGATCCTACTAATTTCCCTTCTCTCCCAGATTATCTTGTGCCTCATCCGACGCTGGCTGTATCGAGGCGTGTCTCAACCTCAGACACCCTTATTAACTCCCCACCATCAAACTAGCGCGTTTGCCTTCACACCTCTTGAGGAACCTGCCATACCTCTTCCGGCTCCACCCAAGCGTAAATCGTACAAGGCAATAAATCGTAAGTAATGAGCATCCGCCGCGAGGCCATTAATATTTGACTACTGTAATAGATGTTATGCGTGTCGTACGTCATGGACTAGAGGTTAAGGCAACTGTCGATAGTTACATCGACCAATGCTCTGGATTCTTTAATCTACGAGAATCCATTGAGGAGGCCGCTATTCGTGCTGAAGAAGCCAGCGATGAACAACAACGAAACCGTTATATTGAAAGAGGTAATGATCCTTTCTTTCATTCTATGCAAAGATCTATTTGTTAAGTGCATACAGGCATCCATAATCTGCAACGATATTTCAAGCTGGTCCTATTCCAAGCGTACCTGGATGCTAATCCTCCTGATACACTTCGCGACCTTGAAACATTCGAGACCTTTGTGCGAAATCGCCCTGGTAAATTTTCTGCTCTGACCGTTTTCTACACCTCTTGACATTCGGGTTAAGTCTTCCAGACGTTTGAACAAGAGATGCTGAGCGATGGTATCCATGCTCTGAAGCCGTTAGAGCATGTGCAGCTCACGCAAGGTATTGCACTGTCGGATGAAGTCAAGAACGTGGTCGCCAACAGATCCGGCAACGTCCTATCCGCATCTACGATGTTGAAAAGTGACTTCTTCTCGAATTTGCAGAAATTATCACTTCCCGAGTTAGTATTGGTTCACATGTTTGATTTATTTCTCCTGTTAATGCTATTCCTAGGAGGTTACAGGGTGCTCCCAAGTGAGTTATTTTGTATCACACTTCGCGAAAAGGTTACAAATCTCTATGTAGCTTCCGTCGTGTTCCTCTGGTGCTACATTTCGCTAATACAGACGACAATACCACCATTGATCGTGAACTCGGAATTGGAGGTGAACGGCAAGTATGTGGCACTGGTATTCCGACAATTCAAGGGTGAGTGAACCCTCTGCTTCTCTTGTTTGCTCTCGCCTAGACGAACTGGAATAGCCTTAAACGAGCTCTTTCTCGAGTTGGAGCCGACCCTTCCGGTCGTAATTTGGCATCCTGGACCTCTTTGCGTGAAGTGTGTACTTTACTTCGTGGTCTGTGTAACAATACTTAAACCCTTTCTAGGAGCCGGTTCTTTATATAGCTGGAAGACCCCACGTTCTAAGATTATTAACTCGTCCTTTGGAGAATGTAGAGTAAGAATATTACCTGTTCTCTCTTCTTCACAACTCAAAGTAGAGCAGGTCTACTGGTATCACAGCAGCTGTTGTAGAACGGATAGAAAAGAACCTCAAGAAAGATGTCATCCGCGAACTTCATAAGATGGATGGGAAGCTTCTACTTCATGACGAGATGGAAACCGAACCCGGAGTTTTCGAAATCGTTCCACAATGGGAACAGCTTACCGATGAAGACATCCTCACACCAAGAGAAGTCTTTGATCTTGTCGCAAAGGAGGGCTATAAGGTATGGTTATTTCTTCCCAATTTCAATTTGGTTCAACAAAGAGCTCCGCAGGTTGATTACGCTCGAATCCCGGTGGTAAATACATTCGGTTCGATTTCATGGTTTAGGACTTCTTACTTGACTTCACATAGACGGACGAACAAGCTCCATTGCCGACAGCTTTGGCGCAGATATTTGATCGAGTAAAAAACACCCTCGGATATGCGGGTGATATGATATTTAACTGTCAAATGGGGTTCGTACTGTTTATGATATATACCAGATGTTTATATTAACCGAGATTGTCCGTAGGCGCGGTCGTACAACCACTGGAATGGTTGCTGCTTCTCTAGTTTCAACAATTCTTACCCAAGACATGGCTTCGGTTCAAGCGTTGCTTGAGTCGTCTGAGTATGAGCTCACTGCTGCAGAAGACCCTTCACTAGAAGAAGTGTATCTTCAAGGTGACTTCAAGGTCATTTTACAGCTTGTTGGAGTATTGTCCTACGGAAAGCCTGCTAAGAGAATAACCGATATGGTGATTGACATGATGCAAGGTAAGTACCATGATTTGGGGTGAGACGACGACCAATGTTCCCATAGATGTTCAGAACCTAAGAAAAACGGTTTACGAGTGAGTACAATTCATATCCGCCTGTTATCAAACCGTTCACACATCTACGGTATTAGCTACAAACTGAAGGCTGATGGGAGCGCCCCCGGATCGTCCAAACACATCAAGTTGCAGAGCGTTGCTTTGAACTACTTGTGAGTTCAATGGTCGCTTAAGTGCACGTATCATATTGATCACAATTAGATATCGCTACGGTGCTTTAATCGTCTTCGCCAACTACGTCATCGAGGTGCAACGGCAACGTATTGACGCAGACACCCAACCATTCCACAAATGGTTGAGCGAACACAGGGAGATCACTCAGCTATTATCCCGCAGGAGCTTGGATTAAGGGCGTGGCGTATCTTGGATTGTTATTTATTGAACTTATACTAGGATTTTACTATGTGTAATAACACCTTTCATACCCTTCGATTATTCTACAAACGCCTTGTGTTGAGCCTCTGCTTCTACGAATGCTGCGCATTCCTTCCTTGACTTTTCGACATCAACGAAGTATAGGATGGCACAGCTAAATATGCCCATTCCTAGGAGAAACGCGAAGGGTGCATTGTTGTTTCCATGTGCATCTTGAATTATGGCAGATCTAGGGTACATTTTAGTTTGAAATCAATCGCATAAAATGCTACTTACGAGACAAATGGGCCAATGAATGCACTGGTCTTGCCGACAATTGAGAACAGGGCGAAGAAGAGAAACCTGTGCGGGCTCCTTTAACGACAATAACAATACATCTGGGATATACTTACATTTGAGGAAGAGGCGAAACTTCACTTATCATGGTTTGTGAGTACGCATACCATGGGCAAACAAGGAGCCCGTATAATGCTGTGATGTTATCCATATATGAGCCCACGCAGATAGAACGCAACCCTATTCTTTTACCTTGATAAAGCCTTAGATGTGAGAGAATAAGGCCAGGTTCTGTTGACTCTACATTGTATCACCTACCAAATTTCCCAGACATTCTTGAATCCAAAGTTAATCGATGGATTTATTCCTATCAAACCCCAGACTTGAAGAAGCTAGTTATATTGTTGGTATACTTCTGCAAACAAGTGTATAAAATATTTACCAGGATCCAAAAGACATTGAAGCTAAGCATCTGTGTAGATCGAAGGTAAATGAATGATATGACATGAAGAAAAATATACAAACGGCTTTTGTTGAGATCTTGAAGCGTTTTTGTACAAGCCAAAACAGACTTCAGGCGACATTTAATCATATAGTCAATCACATGATAGGTATCAGAATTACTTACTATATTCCCAGTGCTTGAGTAAAAATGCCCACAATTAATAGAAGCGTTAATTGAAGAGTTGAATATGAGACAACACTAGAAGACATAGTGAGTGAGGGATGGACTGAATATAGTTGAGAACAGTCATTTAAGTACCTGTTTTGAAGTGTTCCGATGACAGTGCTATATGACCAAATCGTCAGTCTTTGATAATCCTAATAAGAAATCAATATACAACTTACACAGATGTATTGAGGCAATCACCCATAATGAAATAAAAGCAAAGATAAAGGAATGTCTGTTTTAATTTGAGACATTCCCTCAATGCAACGTATGTTTGCCAAAATCCGATCGTCAATAAAGATGTACCAGGGGGAAGCTTCAAACCTGGTCGCCGCTTTTCTAACACAAACCAAGGTAAAGCACAAAGAACTGCAATAAGTAACGTCAATCATTAATAGCTTAAAACAATTCTGAGATATGCCCATACGCCAGATGCCACCCGAGAAAGCAATGAGGACGCTAAACGCCTTTGTATTATTCTCTGTGCTTTGGTCCGACTTGAGGCCTTTCAAAATGCCAACCATAACGACGAGTATTAGAATCTCGCCCACTGAGCTTACTGCAAAAGAAACATTCGAGATCCGATTGCGCTGCAACGATTCAAAATCTGCATGTTTTTCCAGACTAGGAATATGTCAGAATTTGGTATGAAGCTCAAAGAAGTAGTTTTTTTTTACCTTTCCTCGCCAGTAATAACTTTTTCCGCTGACTCCTTAACTGGAAATCATTAATTTTGTTCAGTTAGACTTTAGATCTCTTTTCCTAATTGTTGCTCACCTTCTGGTAAATTCCTCGCAAGACCAGGGAATGCAGCGGTCCAAAAGGTTAAACTATAGAAATACATAATTCAGCGAAATTGTTCAGATCATAGACATTATCCATCCACATACGCTCCCTATGTCGTTTAAATTAGAAAAGAAACTTGTGATTAATTATAGACTAATGAAAGGGCGCACCTGATATGAAATCACTATTGAATATCAATGGCATGCCCTATCAGTTTTCATCCATACTCTTTGGTTATCGAATAAGCTTACATCCAACGACGTATAAGGCAACTCCAGCCTTCCATTTGCTGGGATCCATAACACCTAGCCAGGCAAAAGAGACAACGACAGATATTATCGTAAAAATAATCGTGATATTGGGCTAAGACATTTTAGAAATATTTTTTAAATTATAAACTTTAACATACCCTCCAACGACCATAATCGGCCCAGGCTCCAATGACCAAAAATAAGACTACATATGTTGAAGGTGAGTGCAATATGGTATATGAGAGAAAAGACATGCCAGCTTGTATAGCGAAACTAATTCCGTTAGTTATGAGGACGATGGAAGATACTACAATTCATTCATCAATCATGAATCCAAGTGCTGCAAGTAACAAGAAGCCTTACTATCTCGAATTGCTCCCATGAATGGCAAAACTGTTGGGCTTAGAATGTAGCATTAACATGGTCGGAAAATTAACGCACCACAGGTAGAATTTGCCCCGCAAGCAGTAGAAAATGCTGGCTTCGCTCCATCATATCCAGCTAGAAATAAAAGGTTCTGGAATTGGGAAGGTCCAAAACTGAATATAAAGATGAGGAGAGTTCTAACAGCAGCCTCCGTCAAAGCTCACTTGAACCCAGAAAGGCCGTTATTTCCTATGTAGTAAACATAGAAAGAATAGAGCTCCGTCTTCGAAGTAACCCACTGACTCCTCTTATCCTCCTCTTCAACAGGCGTAACAGAGGTCTTCGGACTAGTCGGCTTTTCGTTTCCCCAGAGAGGATTTATCGTCTGCGTGGATGCTCATGGTATCCACCTGAAGAGAATTCCCATGGCGTCTGGTCTATTTAACGAGATAAGTAATGTACATTATCGGACATTCAGGATCACGGGGGAACAAGACTGCCGTACGTGTGCCAGGCCTATCGTGGAGTGCCTAGTCCCTTCCGCCTAACGGTCTGGAAGAAAGAAAAAAATACTAAAATTTTCGCATGTTGACATCACCAGTCTTGTGTGCGAATATCAATTCTAAATAGAAATAAGAAATTGGGCGAATAAGATACATCCACAAAACAGGTGCCTATGATCTCATGCTGCTTCCTGATTGGCCCGCTCTCGGCTACGTCCGTCCTTTTCCTCCGTATCTTGTTCGCTGCAGCGTTGTCTGCTTTGAACGGCGAGTCTATTTCTTATGCTTTCATCTTTATTGCTAATGTAATATCATCTCTAGGCCGGGGAACCGTTTAATTCAAAAATGCATCGACTGTCGGTCGTCTCCAAGCGTGCTCAGTGTCGAGGTGTCGTTAAAGTAACACGCTCGTTATATGTCAGGGTAAGGGATGGTTTATGGTAGAGGAATGGAATCTGATACAACTCCGTAGCGATTTGCAACGGAAACTACCCCCCCTCCAGGTTCTACGACCTTTCCACCCCCTCGACCCAAACGTCGGATATTTCGCCGTATCCTTTTATACACCTCCGCAGTGACTCTCGGTCTCTATGGTGCTGGTACCGCCGCCGCTTTGCAGAATGAAAGATTCCATGACTTCTTTGTCGAGTCCGTACCTCTCGGAGAGCGTATCGTCGAATTCGCGGAACAGCAAGGCTGGCAAGGTCATTCTGTAGATCCCCAACAGGTTTTAAATGCTGGACGCGTAGCCATGCACAGCTTGGAACGTGCCGCTTCCGAGTCGGTATCAGTCGCTCAGAAATGGATTGACAAGGCTAAAGAGAAGGTCGAAGAGGCCAAGGAGAAGGCGAACGAGAAGATTATAGAAGCCAAAGAAGCTACCCACCATACTGCTGCATCTACAGAACAAAAGACTAAGGACGTTGCTGCAGTAATGGAAGAGAAGATTAAAGATGTTGCTGAAGAATCCAAGCATGCTGTCCATGATGCCGTCACCCGAATCAAGGCTGTAGGAGAAGTGGCCAAAGAAAAGGTCGAAGATGGCGTACACGTTGTTCAAGAGGCAGTTTCACATGTCATCGAAGAAGTTAAACAACAAGGCTCCGTTGACTCTGAAGATGTTTCTGAGCTCGCTCGTAAAGCTGAAGAGGCTTTGAAAAGCGTTGGAACCCTATCCCCAAGCATCGCCAATACCGATCCCAACGGAAAGCTTGTTGAGGAAAAAGTGCCTTCAGATGCACCGGCCACCTATACGGAAAGGCTCCCCATAGGATGGGAAGCACCCCCGGGATATACGGTGCCCAAGAAGAAGTCTGTCCCGGCCCCTACCTCTACGCCTGCTCCATTGTCAGAGGTAGAAGCTCCTCCCGCCCTTCCTCTTTTGCCTCTGGTGGCACCCAAGGTTGCGGAATTTTCTTCTTCTGAACCTATCTTGGCCCAATTAGCTTCTACGATAGACAACCTGGCTGCATTTTTGAAGGATAATCCATCTGCTGCAACGCACTCCAATGCCAAAGAGGTTATTGATACCGCTGAGATTGATCTAGTAAATCTCGGTCAGCGACTTCAAGAAATCAAAGAGGAGGAGAAAAGACGGTTGGAGCAGAAGCTAGAAGAACAGGCTCGCGAATACTCGGTTGAGCTGTTGCGCGTGCAGATCGACGCTCAGGATAGACTTGACCAACAAGGCGAAGATTGGCGCAAATATGCTGAGATGGAACGACAGGATATTATTCAGAGATATCGACAAAAGCTCGAAGCTGAATTGAACGCCCAAAGCGAAATCATTAACCAACGGTTAGTCCAAAGTGTATTCATGACAGAAATCAGGAAACTAAGACATTGTATAGATTAAAGGAGGAAGTTATTGCTCAAGGAATTGAGCTGCAACGCCGTTGGATTCGTGAGATCAAGATCAAGGTCGAAGAAGAGCGCGGTGGTCGTTTAGCAAAACTCGATGTTCTGGCTGCTGATCTCAAACGACTATCGAGGGTGACCCTTGACAACTCGGATTATCTGGATGAAAACTTACGGATGCACACTCTATGGTCGTCTATTCGCGCTGTTAATGCTGTCGTACAAGAGTCATTAGTACGCAGACCCTTCCGAGAAGAGTTACGAGTTCTTCGTCATGTTGCTCTGGCTGGCGGTGCCCGTGAGGACCCTGTACTTGCTGCGGCCTTGGACACCTTGGAGGCTAGCGATGTTCCCGACGTAGGCGTCGAACCACTCGCAGATCTCACTTCATGGTTTACAACTGGTGTCGCTCCACGGGTCAGCGCTGTTGCGCTTGTACCTGACGAGAATGCTGGTGTATTATCATATCTGGCTTCCAGCCTTCTATCGTCTTTCCGATTCCAGAGGAAAGGTTTCGTGCAGGGAAATGATGTGCTGAGCGTCCTTGCCCGCGCAGAATACTTTATGAACGAAAAGGACCTGGATAGCGCTGCGCGCGAACTGAATCAACTGAAAGGTCCAGCAAAGACTCTACTGAATGATTGGTTGAATGCTGCAAGGAAGCGGTTGGAAGTTTTACAGGCTTTAGAGGTATGTTGAATAAATGCTTTGATGGGCCCTTTACTGAACCAAGTTCTGTAGGTTGTCCAAACGCAAGCGACTTTGTCGTCACTCCTTTTAATCTAATAGACAATGTTTAATAAAATAATACATGAATTTTATTAGGAATGATACCAAAAGATGTTTGAAATTTTAATCAAGGGAATGAACTAAAGTATTTGTGCCCGAACGAAACGACACGCCATTAATAACTTCCATATTAGGTAATCAACAAAATGTCTGCTTCCAACCTCAAAGGGAAGGCGACAGAGACGAACTTCGAAGATAATGAGGTCTTAAGCGGCTCTGAAAATTCAAATACAGGATCGGCTTCATCAGATTCTACGAGCGATGACGAAGAAAGCGACGAGGAGGAGGAAGTGACGCAGGAGTACCTGAACTCCCTACTGGAGAAGGCTAAAATTGCAATGGCGAGTAGACGAGAACAAAAGCAGAAAGAAATGGTCGTGAATCTAGAAGAAGAGGTGATAATTCTTGGTGATGACGAAGATGCAAAGTGCGTTCCAATATTTTTCTGGTATATCTCGTGCTCACTGTACGCTGCAGACCACTTCCACCCTTGGACCCTGGACCTTCGTTACCCAAGCCATATTTCAAGTTTGGAGAAGGTTCAAAAACTTCAGTTCTTGTCCATGATGTAGATGTCGAAGCTATTGAAAAGGCTGCTCGAAGCCAGCCAGCTCCTCCTCCTCCTCCACCTGAATTAAATAAGGATAATAAACCTCTTACCAAACGGCAGAGGAAAGAGGTATGCTATTATAGCATTTAATTGGAATAGTTAACTGAAGATTGGCTTAGCTACGAAAAGCTACCGCTGGACCTGGCTGGTTCGACATGCCAGCACCGGACGAGGCAGAGTTACCCAAGTTGTACCATGAAGTAGAAGCATTGCGCCTGCGTAATGCCCTTGATCCCAAGCGCTTTTATCGTAAAGAAGAAGGAGAAGGAAAGGGCATCAAAGGCTTGCCGAAATATTTTACGGTCAGTAATTTGATCGTTTGGGCTGGAAACTTCTACTGACAGCATTGGCCCAGATTGGTACCATCATACCCTCTTCAACGCCGTTCGGTACAACGAGTAATGAGAATCTATCAAGATCGGAGAGAAAGAGGACTATTGTTGACGAATTGGTTGATGACACTGAGGCGAAACGTTATGCGAAGAAGAAATTCATGGACTTGCAGGGCGTTAGAGGCGAGAGGGGTAGAGCGACGTTGGCGAAAAAGAAGGCAGCTCGGAAACCCAAGTGGTAGCAGAGCCTTTTTGTTACTAATGAAGCATTTTTCTGGGATGTATTATTGTTATTATTGTTTTAGTTTTCTTCGCAATCATTCTAGAGTGCGTATTGTAGGCACATTTCCCAAAACGGAAACAGTTTGCTTGCTTATAAATGTCACCTCCACCTATTCCTTCTCATATCCTTCGTGGGCACGGCGCGCAAGTAAACAGTCTTGCTTTCTCTCCTGATAACGAACGGCTCTATTCAGGCGACGCATCAGGGCATGTCATAATCACTTTAACGCGTTCTCTTCGTCCTCTCGCTTCTTGGCAAGCTCATGCCGATGGGATCCTTGGAATTGAGGAATGGAATGACGAATTCTTCATCACGTCGGGACTGCTCATCTCTCTCGATGAATATTGATCTCATACTATTATGGACTATATAGGCATGGACGAGATAATAAACTACACATGTGGTTACGGATAATTCAGCCAACATCCGTGGCTGAAACGGCGGCGACACCGTCTCTTCCAACCCCTGTTTTACGGTTTTCTATGGATGTGAACGCGCTGAATTACTGTCGATTTTCTCTCTTGTCTCAGTTAGAAGGTGGCTCAAAGTCGTCCAACGCGCTGCTTGCTGTTCCGAACCTCGTAGAGTCTTCGTTGGTAAGTTCTAGGGGCCTTCTACGTTATTCCATCATTCGGTTTGGCTCATAAATAGAAGGCGGATATATGGAGAATACCCTCAATTGACAGAGTTCATGCCGCTATAGGGAAGGGTGGAATGGAATCAATAGGATCCAGCGATGGAAGAGGAGAGACCAACAGTGGTATGTTCATACTTAGTATATTTATGTTCTTTGATAACCATATTAAAGGGATCATTATGTCTCTACATTTGTATCGTGCCGAAAACTCTCAGCTTCGGATCCTGCAGGCTTTCGAGAATGGGAGCGTATCACTATTTGTATATACAGGGACGTCCGAGAAATCAATAGAAGGCAGAGGTTGGGATGTCGTATGGAATGTAAAACCTCATGTTGAGTCTAGTACGTCTGCAGCTCATTGTATGGCAATCCCGAGTCTGTTAACGTCTTCCTTGAGTCATGGGCATGGCAGTCAAAACAGACAACTCAGCAGCGTTCACCGTTTCAGCCGACAATTTAATCTGCAGATATGACCTACAGGTTAGTTATCATTTCCTTCGTTCTTCCATTTTCCCTTACTTTATTGTACGAGAAGGATGGGGCACCCGAACGATGGACTGTCCATCGTACCAAGCACCCTGGCAATGGCGTGGTTTGCGTCAGAGACGATGGGAGAGTCTTCACTGTAGGAGGATGGGATGGGAAGTGAGTTCATTTTTCTCGATCTTTGTTAATCAATTGAAACTTACATTTTGTCCCAGAATCAGGCTATATTCTTCTCGGACCTTTAAATCCCTCGGAACGCTGTCATACCACAAGGATGGCTGTTATGCAGCGGCTTTTGCACGGTACAAGGACAACGCTGCAAGTGCTTTCGATGGTGGAGAAGAAGAAGAGGCTATAGGATCGACGTCAAGATTGTTCGTTAGCTCAGGAAAAGATACACGAATCGCGTTATGGGAATTGAAAGATTTTGAGAAGAATAAATCTTAGATGCGATGTCACTGCTTGTATTAAATTTAAGGATTCGGAGATATTTGGTTGAATATAATTTGAAATACAAGATGAATACCATTCATCCTGGAGCGTTGATCCAGTTGAGCGTGTTGGGTCTGGGCAACTTGAACGCGCTTCGCCGTGACAACACGCTACCACTTCTTGACGGTGTCACAGTGCACACACTCAGGCCTCAGGGCTCAATCAAACCAGCTTCAAGCAAACTTTGCTCTAAACCCCTGCTAAACCTTTGAAGCGGGCTTCATGTCGACCAGCGGTACCTCTCGAGCAAGAGTGCATGATCCGGAGCCATCAACTCCTACGGCAGGACGAGAACGTGTGGTGTCAACCCATATCCAAGCCTCTTCACCTCATTACGCTACCACTCGCCGACATTCGTTGTATGGTACCGAGGATCGCATTATCCTAGACCCAGGATCCCGTGTGTGGAAAGTTGGTTTCAGTGGGGAAGGTCGACCGCGAGACGTGTTTGTCGTCGGTGATAATGGAAGCGGTCTATGGCGGTTATCAAGTGCAGAGGACCCAGCTGAGCGGGAGGAGAATGAAAGACAGTTGGAGGCTAAGATGCAATATCATCTAAGAAGAGTATTTCATGAGTGAGTCTCGAATGTGGATTTCTCTGTGATTTCCTATTAACAGAAGGCTGTAGGTCTCTCTTGACAGACCCTAAATCCAGAAAGGTCATAATAGTTGAAAACCCGTTATTATCAATATCAATTAAGGAACTACTGGCAAAAATACTTTTCAACAACCTCCAAGTGAGTTTTTAAGATATACGGTTACTTCCTGAACTGAGCAAAGAAAGGTCCCTTCGATATCTTTTGCACCTTCACATCTTCTCTCTCTGCTAGGCGTAGGTCTTATGTCAGGGTTGGTAATCGATACAGGCCACCTAGAATCGACTGTCCTTCCTGTGAGTTCCTTGCTGCTGCATCAATAGAAAGGCTTAATCTAATTATTCTGGCAGGTAATATCTTCCCGTCCCTTATACCCTTACCTTAAAACAACCCCATTAGCCGGTTCAAGACTAAATTCTCATATCCGTACACTCCTCGTCCTATTTGGCACCTATATACCTCCTCCAACTACACTAAGTGGCGCCGCTAGCGTTTCCACCGGCCCCCGACGCGAACGAATACCTGAAGAAATTCTTACTGACGCCGTCATTGAGGAGATTAAAACCAGATGTTGTTTCGTTGGTGAACCACCCAATCTTCCTAAACCATCAACAAGCTCTATGCCTGCTCCCCCACCATCCGATGACGCCATGTCGGTCGACGTCCCGGCCAGCGAGCCACCATCTGAATCTGGCGTATCTCGCATATCCGAAACCGATCTTTCTAGAGAGCCTCTCGAATCTCGTGCCCCAGGCAATGATCGTCATGCAATGGACAACCATTCTCAGTGGGTATTTAGTATGTTCCGTCAACAGTCTACCACAACAGATGTGAAAATCAAAGTCAATCCACCGGCACGCCAGCAGACAGGAACAGGTAAAGGAACTATAATAATCCCAGGCTGGATTCGAGAACGTGCTGCTGAATGTCTTTTCGACGGCGACGTGGATGAAAGCAGCGTCGCCGAGGTCATCCTAGACTCCCTCTTGAAGGTTTGTCACTATTTCTTTCTTTCAATCTTTCAGTGTTCTTAATTTTTTATAACGTAGGTGCCCAGAGATTTGAGAAAGGGGCTTATATCTTCCATATTAGTAGCTGGCGGTACGGCAGTGCTCCCTGGCTTTATTCCTAGACTTCACGTGGAGCTCATGAAGGCATTGACACCTCGAGAAGACCACGGTAAACGGCACGGTCGACGCTCATACAATCGATATACCTCTCTGCAACCACTTTCGCCATATATTGGAATACTTAACAATCCTTCTCCGCCCGCTTTGGCCAGGCCCACAGTTGGCAGAGCACCCGCGTACAACCCCTCAGCGCTGCCTTGGGTGGGTGGTTCTCTTGCAGGGTACGTTATAACAGATTCTATCCACTAATTGTATGGAAAGCTAACCTTTTCCGAACAGCGCATTGAAGACTGGCGGCGAAGAGATCCTCCGAGAACGGTGGGATGAGGCACAAAGCGATCTAGATACCAGCATGGATATTGATCCTACTATGATTCATGGTATACCATGGGCGAGTCGTACAAAGACGATTTTACCAGACTGGTCTCGGACTCCATTGCCCATCGGGGCTCCCTCTGCCACTGCTGTACCAAGTACACCTATGATAGCTGTTTCTTAAATAATCGCATCTGTATTTCTAGTTGCAATTTTCAATTTCACTTCGATTTCATTGTGTCGTATAAACACTACAGTAGCCTAGATTCCGGATATAAGGATATAAAGAAGAGGAATCTATATACGCATAGACAATATAATTTGAGATCGAAGGATAAATGGCAAATGAGTGTGAGGATTTGAAGAGCACAATTCGTTAAAAGAGTGAAGATTTGAGGATGGTAGAAGGAGGAAATCGTCAGTGAGCATCAGTGCACCTGGCGAGGATCGAGGACTGGATTCGGTGGCAGTTGTATCGTTTGAGTACATATTTGTAGACCTGCGATCAGACGAATTCCTGTTCATATTCTGTAATGGAAGTGATACCGGCGCGTATTGCCATTTGCCATTCACCACATGCATTATCCGTTGTCCAAGAAGATGGAAAAACACATTGCCGTTTCATCTGACATGTGTCTAGTCAAAGCCTCGTCCGGTTCGATATCTTCTGCATCAGGTACGCTAAGTTGTGGCGATTTGGCAACCGCTTGGACCGCAAGTTTACCACCCTCCGAGTTCAAAAAGTTTCTGGTTTGCACAACCTTCAGGTTGTCGCCTACGAACAGACTTTGCGCGATCTTGAAACGCGTAGCGAAGTCGTTGTCCTTTCCAAGGGCTTGCCGCCATAGAATCAAATACGATGGAAGAGATCTTCAATGCGGGTTCTTCAAGTGAAGTCCGGCAACGGTAGCGAGCTTGTGCTGAAGTCGTCAATGAACCTGCCAAAAAATAAAGCCTGATCTTCTTTTGACCACTAAGAAATAAACCAATGGGTTGAAGCAATTAAATAGAAAGAAAATAGAAAATAGAAAACGTACCGTTGCTCCCTGATTTCCTGACGGAGCATTTGGCAGCGTTTCTCCGTCTTCAGCGAACCCAGCAGGCTTCCCCTCGTCATTGTTCTTCATTTCCCCCTCAACGTGACTGTTTAGCACTTGCTGCATATCCGTATCTTTCATCTTCCATTCTTCCAAGTTTTCCAACTGCGCAGAAATATTTTCAGTCAAACCATTCTCAGCTATCTTCATCAGCTAGGAATGCTTATAGTAACTTGCGCCTCCTGGTTGCATATCTCCTTGTGTTGTTCTCGACCCGTCTTATTTGGAAGCGACTGCAGGTGTAACATATGGGGGGAAGGTAATTGTGCAGCCATGAATGCCACAAGACGTAGTGGCGTATCTTTGAACCGTGTTCAGCAATTCCGACAGAGTCATGACTCTGGGGTGGTATCTATTATCCAGGATGCAGCGTCGGTTTCCTTTTTCAAACCTTTTTTGCCCGATCATCTGTCAGATATTCGTCCGTAGCTTTCTCCAAATTAGCGTTTTTCGGCGTGTACGCTACAGGGGAAGGCAACAACATAACCCGTCCGAAGACTCCTAGGCGTGTACGCTACAGGGAAAGGTAACAACGTAACCCATCCGAAGGCTCCTAAATCTTCCTATGAAGACTAATACACTCGAAGCTTACGATCTGAGATCTTTAGTGAAGCATGAAAAAATATAAACTGTCTATCGCGAACCGAAGTGACCATCTCAAACTGTTCCTGGGTAAATGGTAGGTCGTGCACATACTATTCATATCTGATTATAAAGATGCTGATAGATAGTAGTTGGTGGTATGACAATATTCCTTGGATTTATTCCCAGGTTCTATGTGGAGCTCATGAAGGCCCTTGCACCTCGAGAAGACTGTGCTGAACGGTAGGCGACCGTGCTCATACAATCGATGTGCCCTTCTACAACTACTCTCGCTATATATCGGAATATTTGACAAGTGGGCAGAGCACCTGCGTATAACCCTCGGCGCTGTCTCAGGTAGGAGGGTACGAACAACGCATTAAAGCCTGGCGGCGAAGAGACTCGAAGAGATCCTGCGAGAACAGTGGGACGAGGCTCAAGGCGATCCAGATGCCAGCATGGATATTGACCATGGAATACCATGGGCGTGTTGTACAAGGACTATTTTACCAGACTCTTGGACATAATTGTCCGTCAGGACTCGCTCTGCCACTGTTGTACCAAGCATACTATGACTTGTTTTCTACTTGCAATTTTCAATTTAACTTCGATTCCATTGCATCGTAATAAACGCTGCAGTAGCCTACATTCCGGATATAAGGGTATAAAGAAGAATAATCTATACACGCATACAAAATATAATTTGAGATAGGAGGATAAATGGTAAATGAGTGTGAGGACTTGAGAGTACAGCCAAAAAACTTTAACGAAAGAAGTGAAGGCGAATATGAACACGAAAAAGAAAACTGATTAGCCTATAAAGGTGCATTTAGATATACGTTGTGAACGGCTCTGGATCAAGTACGCGTATCGTGACTTTGCCATTACAATTCGATATGGCAGTTTCCCAGTCCATCTCGAATTGCAGCCGGCGCAATCTCGAGCGATAAGCGTTGCCTGAATCATTTCGTCCTAGAGCATCGGATGGCCGAGGAGGTAGGTATCCCAATATGAAGTTATCCTTCAGCGGAAGGCATTCCTGTATCGTGAATCGTTCTTTGACTCGTTGACGAATTCCTGCCAGTGTCATACCAGGTTCAGCCCGGAATACGATGACATGATCCAGATACATAGCCTTGACAGCCAGACTTGGTTGCATCGGGCGAGTGTCGCTGATGGTACTCGTGGAATCGTCGGAGCTGACCGAGGCCATGGAGTGGCGGTTTCGAGAGTCCCTCTCGAGAGGTGGTAGATCGTCTGAGAGGTCCGTCATCGAGAAGCGAAGTTCGGAGTCCTTAGCATCATAAACTACAGAGAAAAATGTCGTGAGACAGAATCCGAGCAGAAGGGAAAGAACATGACGTACGAGAATAATAATTATCATTTTCAGCTTCGTACTCGAGAATACGATGATGTTGAGGGGCATCTGCCCGAGGGATATTAAATTGCTGACGAAGATGAGAAGGCAGCACACCATCGGCAGATTGCTCCGTGCGGAACGTAGCAAAGCTGGCCACGGATTCACGTCGGCGCCAGCGTTCGTCTTGCTTTCGACCGTCTCGGGAGGGAGGAATAGCGCAATGAGTTGGCGGCATAGGGAAGGATTTAGTTATTTCATCCGCAATTTCGAAGATTGAGTCTCCATCATCGTATGAGCAGGTCGAATAACGATTCGAAGCACCATCGAAAGAAGTGTCGGAGGAGATAATCGAGTTGCGAACTGATAAGTCAGAAACGGTATCGGCATCATCTGAGCCGATGGTGGAGTAGAAGGAAAGATGGTGGCGTAGTTGTGTAGGTCCAGGCGTCGGAGGAGGAGAAGGGATATGACTATGTGTACGTGTTGGACTAGAACGATGAACATGATGATCGGGAAGACCTGGTGAAGGTGGCATATCTGGATGCAGCCACGGTCTTCGAGATTGTCCCGCCGAGGTTGCGGAATTGCGACGAGTCCGGCTAGGTTGTGAAGGTGAGGGAGGACCCATATCTGGTTCGCTGTCTTCCGGAATGGAAGCATGCAGACGCAATGGATTTCTTGATTGTGGGGTATGACGGCCGGCCGGAGATCGACTACGAGATTCTTGAGGGTGCAATTGGTGGGAAGAAGTGATGATGGAGGAGGAGGAGGTTGACATCATCGAGGAAGGTCGAAGGAGGAAATCGTCAGTGAACATCAGTGCACCGGGCGAGGATTGAGGACTGGATTCGGTGCTTGCAGTTGTGTCGTTTGAGTACACACTTGCAGGCCTGCTTTCAGATAAATTCCTGTTCGAATTCTGCAACGGAGGAGATACCGGTGTTCGTAGGGACGCGTGTGCCTCGCTAGGAGTCTTCGTGATATGACTAACAAAGCTAGATCGTAATTGCTTCAGCGCGGACTCCTTAACCGCAGTGGCAGCAGACTTCCCACTTGTAGCTGACCCTTCTGTATAAGTGGTGCTAACGGAAACCATTGAACGGTTGGAGGGAAGAAGTTTCTCCGCCTTGTCGGCCAAATCTTTATCCCTTCTCCAATAGCCAAAGAAATCTCGAGTGACCTTGGAGTTACGGAGTTCTTGTAACAGGACAGGAGCACTGGGATCAGGATTGAATAGACCCAGAATCATCCTATTCCATTCGGACTGTCGTTGTTCAAGAGTGGATCTGCTGACTCTGAATATAGTGCCTCTGCGAGATAGTTCTGGAATAAGTTCGTGGACGTCGCGTACAACTTCACGATGGTCCGGACCCTCAGGCAAAGAGTCAAATGAAGAAGCTGCTTTCTGCATGTTGTATAATCCTGACTCGGCTTCGCGCTTTTTCTTTAAATGTGTCCCTTGCTTCAGGTGCCTGACCTTATCATTGGATAATATCTTGTACTCTTGTTCGAGAGCAACTTGGAAGTCCAGACAGTCTTCCCAGCGACGCCATATTTCGTATTCAGAGTAACTGGAGGCCCGACTGGATATAGAACGTGTATCTGAAGTACGATTTTCGGCACGGAAGATGGGGCTGACTTTGATACCATAAGAGTAATTACCGCCTATACGAGAGGTTAGGGAGTCATGGCATTGGCAAAACAAGTGACATACCATGTTTCTGTGGGGGTAGAACCTCAACAGTAAATTCTCTGGGAGCTGACCGTACGATAGCCCGTTTGTAATTCTACGGATAAGATGTCAGAAAGAGAAACACGCAAGACAGAGCTGAATATATACCATAGGCGAGGGGGGTGCGCCTTCGACGAGCTACAGATTCTTGTAAGGACTAGAAATCTCACAGATGCTCTAGAAACACGTACAGAGAATGCTTCACCACTGATCATCTTGGGCTGCAGGCTGAGGGATATGAAACCGGCAGATGAGATCAGGAGGCGGGGTGGAGGTAAGGGAGGTGAAGAAAGACGACGTGGGGAGGGAAGACGAGGGATAACTAGGAAAAGGACAAAAGGATTCGTCTGTAAATATTCTAACTGCGTTTCGCTTGTGTGCTTATTTAGGCACATGATCGACAAGACATTCCTAACCCGATCGTCTTACTGAGCATATCTCAGCGTTCTTCTCCACTTCCCTATGCATAAACCTGTATGCATCTAAGGCTCCTCGGTGCACACTACGGTCTACAGAGAGTCCTCTGCTCGCCGACCTGCGCTACTCACCGTACAGTATGAGTACACCTTTCCCTTAGTGGCATACCTTATCCCATATCCGTCGAATAATGTGTCTCACTATTGCTGGCTCGAAGAGGTAGCACAATAAGAGGTGGCGGGTCTAATTCACGACCAAATCTGGCACTGAATCCCGAAATAGAACTGCCCTGTCACACCGCCCGCTGTCACACTACTGGCTAACTGGATCCTGCCACAACGCCTTCTCAATATGGGCATCAGAAGCTCAGCTGCAGGCGTTAAGGCCTCAAAGGTGCACATACTTGTCCATGTGCGTTCCTCACAAATGTGGATTGGTCGCTTCAGTCCACTTCTCGTTGGAGGTCACACCATAAAGTTCTCCTGCTCCATCGGAGAATTTTGCAGTACGCGATCGAATAGAAATGTTTCTCAAATGTCATTAGCTCCAATATCAAGCTAGAATGCAAATTTCGAATATTCTTCGTTTACAAGCTCATCGGACGGCGTATTGGCCATCGCTGGGCAACGACTTTTTCGAGAAATCCTTGTTGAGTCGATGCCACAAACCCGATTTGGCTGCACGTGTTCCCGGCCAAGGTGACACTATTATTTATTATTCCCCTTCTATTTTCCATAATAAAGGTTATTGAACGGAATATTCCAAGCTTTCCCATTCGCCGGTCCATGCAGACAAGGTGGATATATTGTGGCCACGTCCTGTCGCTTCCCCGATGATCTTACGCTTGAGGTAAACAAGGAAAGCCCGAGTTAGCAGACAATAGAAGGCGACTACTCACTTGCGATTTTTATTAGACAAATCAAGTATAGCAGTGACTTCTTATCACCCTGCTTAGCATGTTACAGTTGAGAGCCTATGTGACCCTGCTTGGCATGTTTCAGTCGAGAGCCTATGTGACCCTGCCTGGCATGTTACAGTCGAGAGCCTGCCCATTTTCCTTGAAGATTTCAGGTCATAACACTTTCCTCCATTATTTCAGGGGAGAGTCGACATCATTCTCTTGCTCATCCAAACTTAGGAGTCTTTTGTAACGTGACCATGGCCATTCTCCAAGCTGTAATTCAGGGCAGGTAATCTTCTCCGTCGGTCTCTGCTTCACTCGTGGATCTTCGCTTTTTGTTCATTCTTAGTGCAATATTCTAATTAATCAAACATGCCAAATTGACCATGTGTCCAGCTGCGCTGGCATTCTTCTGCTGTCTCATTTCTTCATTAGCTCATTCCAAACTCTGCACTTATTCGCGTGGTCTCGATTTCTATGCACTATGTCGAAATCGTTGAAGCTCCGATTTCAACTTTCGCCTGGAGTCCTGAAACCACCAGAACAAGAATGCATGAAAGGTAGTAGTCGCATGATTACTATCCTATTCTTGCTCGTTTAAATATTACTCCGGATAACCTAAGGATTCGAAGGGTCATGGAAGAATAGCTTTGCCGACGGTGAGTCTACTCTGTGCATAGATACTTATTGAAAATAAATCCCATTTTCCTAGGTCCTCAGGTTTTGCAAGTATGCTAACGTTGAAAAGGGCTAAATAACTTGATTTATGCTCCGCCTTAGGAGTACTAGGGATCGGTGAGCAAACGGAAGTTATGTTCAGAATCGAATAGCATTGGCATATTTGGACTTCATCCTTTGCATATACTTGAGGTATTTACATGGTATTGAACCTTTCATTAAAAAATACATTGACTTCACGTTGACAGTTCTCCTTCGAAATCTCACCTTACCTCTTTCTAATAGGATTCGTTATACTATTGCAAGCTTCTCGAAAGCCTTAACAACCGAGGGTATCGCTTTGACCTTTTCAGCGTACGCCTCCAACTTCGGGAATTTACTGAGCTCGATTCCTCCGCGAGGCGCGACTCTCAACCCTAAGAGGAAGGGAAACGAAATCATATAAGTCTTCGGTATTACTCTGGCTGGGGACGACGACTCACATGGATAAACAGCCATATCTACAAGCATATTTTCAATTCACAAATCGGTCAAAGGATATGTGCAGGAATTACGCACCGACCACAGTGAATTTATCAAGCGCAATCCACTCATGTTTCTCAAGTTGTTTCTCAAAAACGTTATAAACCCGGTAAGTTTCATTCTCATAACGCTCATAGACGGATTTATCAAGGTCCTTAACGGGGTGGCGTAGCTTGAACCAATTGTTCTGGCCCTGCATGGGTCCCATTCCCGAGATCTATAATCGATGGTCGTATGCCGGTGAGAAATAATACGAAAACTTGAATTATTCGACAATAAGCACCTGGAAGCTCAACCACTGCCAGACCTCGGCACGTTCCTCCAATGTCTTTCCTGTGAACTTCTGCTCGGGGTCAAACCGCTCACTAACGTAGAGGAGAATGGCGGCGGATTCCCATATAATGAAGTCGTTGTTTGTGTGATCGACAAGGGCAGGAACACGACCGTTACTGAGGACTTAATGTAAGTCCTTCATTCTGAGTACCTTTGATTCAACAATGATAACGTACGGGTTGATCGCTAGAAATTCGGGAGCTTTGACCCAATTAGGACCTCCAACATTGACTTCCTAGTATTTCCATGCTAAGTGGCTGCATAAATATATACACGGGAAGACGCTACCTTCTGTACCACGGCATACTCTACACCTAATTCTTCGAGGAGAATGGCAACTTTGGGAGGGTTGGGTACGATATTGCCATGGGCGAATAATGTAACTTTGGGTGCCATTGTGAGTTCTGAAGTGTAAAAAGGGACTCAGTGGTGAAGTACTATAGGTTCTTATACTCAGGGAAATAGGGCTTATTGTATTCATATATAGGATATCGATGCGCTCTCACGGTTTCTCGGTCGAAATCACTTTCTTACAAATGCTTATGAAGAAAGAAGAAACGATGACGCGGAACTGGCTGATGTGAGCTGCAGCTTTAGTCGTATCGCGTAGCTGATCTGGGTTGCGTCCCCTATATATATCGGGTCTGATAACTTAGTAGCTAAAAGATATTTCGGTGTAAAAGGTCTATAAAAAGTCAGGAAGAATAGCTTTTTTGGTGAGTTTACTTTGTCTAACAGTGCATGGATATCGAAATTTAGGGCCATTTGTTGAACACCGGATCTTCTATAATGCATATATATGTCAGGAGGTGGATACATAGGTGACTTAATTGACTTATCTTCTGCCCCAATAGTGGGGCTTGGGCCGCAAAGGCTTGTGTTACCTGAAGTCGAAGGTAAGGGTAGTATTGCAACACACGCTGTGACCAATCCGTTTGTTTCATACATTGATGTTGGGAGAATCATTGTGTTTTAAATACATATAAAACAAGCGAATATCTGGAGGAGGCTAAACCTGGTACATCGGTAGCCTATGGCAGAATTATTTCGCCGCTATGTGTGGCATATGGTTTTGAACTCCATATCGCGAGAATACTACTACATTAAAAATGATAAGGCAGGATTCAGACGAAAATCTTCTACGGACCCCTTGTTCACAGATTAATTTTGCTAGAACGAGTTGGTAATGCCTCATTAGTAGAAATCATTCACTCACACTCATAGTCAGAGCATTGAGTTTAATACCTAGGGATTTCGTTGCTACTTTCTTGTCATTGACTGAAGAAGGATATCATTAACACCTATGTAACTGGACATCCACAGGCTTACTTCTTGAGGTGTCGATTTACTTTCTGGTTCTCGTCCATCCGAGTCATCTACACCTCCAACAAAATCGATCACCAAAACTCTGACACGTAAGTAGTGAGCATCTAGAGTCATTTTGACTTTTTTTTTCGCTTCACATATATGATTTAGCTAGTAAACCTTAGACTTCTGTACATAATCTCAATTCGCGACTTTGAAATAGACAGATAACACAGCGGTAGTAGACGAGCATAAGAAACCGAATAACAAGTAAAAGAACATGAGAAGACAGCGTAGAAAAAAATCAACTTTTGCATGAAATGAAATGAAGATGAACATCGAATGTAGAGCATACCAATAGCTCTAAAACAGAAGTCACGGGAATAATTTAATGAATAACGATTAATTTTTACAACCCCATCCCACTCTCGCTCCCACCTGGCATTTCATGAGTATACTTCCCGCCTCTTCCCGTATAACCTCCAGCACTGGTACCTGCATCGCCATGCCCGTTATTAGCAAACCCACCAAGAAATCCCCAATCGAATCCGCCTAACCCGTCCCAGGCAAAAACATCGTCGAAGACTTCGGGATTGAAGTTTAAGGTAGGGTTTGTATTTGGTTGGGGTTGTTGGGGATTAGGATCTATGTGATGAGCAGAGTGATGATTTTGCGGCTGATGCTCTGAATATGATAGACTTGGATGCATTGTTTGAGGCGTCCGAGGCATTGCATCAAATGCTGATGCAAGGTATTGTCCATTTCCCCCACCAAACACTGCCGCCGCATGCTTCTTCTCCCATACCCTCACCAACGCTTCGAGAATACGCCCATATCTCGTTGCTGGATGTACAGATCCAGCGTCGATGCCTGGTACGGCTTCGCCGGCGTCATGTTGCATCCCGACACCCAGGTCTTTCATTCCGTCTACAACCTGATTGATGGCTATTACAGCCTGCCTTGTGAACCCCACGAGCCCATCACACCCCGGTTCCTCTGGTGTTCTATACTCGCATGCTGCCACTTGTTGTCGCAGAGTCAACATAATTGAGATTATGACCATAGCGTAGACATGGTCGGGGATAAGTGACAATGGGGGTGGCGGCAGATATCGAGATGAATCAGAATTTGAGCTTGCTTCGCACCCTCTATGTCTGCTCGACAACTGGATCTGATTCCATAATTGGATAATCTTCTGTACAGACTGACTTCCCGTAACGCTCCAATTCCAGATCATGGTGTTGGGGAGGTCTGTTGAGTGCCTGACCCCGAAGGAATGGCACACGGTGAGAATGCAGTGCGTAGTGTAGATGAGGATAAGATAATGTGATTCAATTTGGAGAGATGCGAAGAGATGCGAGCAGGAGGCTGGGTAGCTATCTGTGCGTTATGTGGTCGATAAGTGATATCATGGTGAATGAATTAACATTCTCACCTGATATTGTACCAAACTCAATCTGCCATGTACCAATCGATGCAAGGCATGCTGTTACCTTCATCGTATAATTCCACATTGCGGCATCCGTCATTCTACCTTCTTCCTGTCCACCATTGGAGATCGAGGGAAGGCCGCTCTGGAGAATGTTATTGACGATCAGTTGATGGAGCTTGACTTGAAGGACTAGGATAACATCTGATATGGGTCCGTTGTTAAGAGCTATTGTTGAAGGTCCACCGAGCGCGCGAAAGAGTAACGTTGCTGAAGTTGGTCTAGAGATCGTACCGGTGCTCAAAGTGAGACTATGATGATGGTCAGGAGGACGGCAACTATGGTGCTGAAATAACGCACATTGTGTCATTCGTACATATCGCATACCATAGCTTAAGCACATCCAGATCCTCTATTGTAAGCGAGACCGCATCATCCGCATTCCCGATACGCCTTTCGCCGACCACCATCCCGCTCGATCCTAATTCCCTTCCCAAGCCTAGTTTCATTCCGACTTTAGAATGTTGCGCTATCCATTTAGCACCATGTATCAGCAAGCCTACATCATCGGCTGCATCCAAAGGCCACATTATGAGGGTTAACAATGCGTACAGTGATTCGATGAGCGGGTAGGAAGCAGGGCTGGCGACAATTTGTCCGACATGGTGGAGCGATGCAGCACGGAAGGCCGATAGCGCATGCGCAGGAAGAGACACAGCAGCGGTACGTGAGGCAGTAGCGTGAATAGCGGTCGATAGGAATGGTGAGAGATTAAGCTGAGAGGAGATGTTGGCGGGAGTAAAAGGTGATATGGAAGGCAAATGGGGCGCGTAATGGGTGAAGAAGCTGAATGATAGACCGCTGTTTTAATGTGGGATTTGCGTAAAAGGGGATTCCACACTCACTGCTGCTTCAATCGTTGGTCCTGCGTCGGTGTAAGGGACACTTGATCGTTCTGCGGCCGATTGTGTGTCCCATGCAGATATGACGGAGTGCTACGGCGTATAAGAGTTTGTAGCAGTGTCAATGGCGCAAGACATCTATGCCATTCGCCACGAAACTTGGTGATCTCGCTCTCTATAGGGTCGTGAGGTGGCAGCAACGTTGATTCGACCGAGGACAACGTTTCTGGCGAAATAGGCGTTTGTGGTGTAGAAGCACTAGTAGGACGTGATGGTATACCAGTCGTCCTTGCGTGCAGACGTGGTCGGAAGTCATCAGAAGATCTGAAGGAGCAGGTATAACCGTATACATCAGTAGAGTTTCAAGGTGTTTGACCACTATACGCACTGAGCTGGAGCCGTCGAAGATGACTCATCCAGCCTATATCCTAACCGTTCTCGAGGTAACAATGCCCTCGGTGTTTTGTCTTTGGAAAATTCACTGCCAGGAATAATGCAAGGAATGCCTAGCACCTGGCAGCGATGGCATCCGTCAACGTCGCTTGGTAATTGTTCACATCGGCACTTTTGTTTACGGCAAGCATTGCAGGCTTTCGAAGCCTTGGGTCGTGGTCGTCTAGGATGCGGTAGAACGTCCAGAGAGGTGCTCGCCGTTGAGGATGAAGGGTGTCCGGCGGACATGGTCGCGCCTCCGGGTGGGCGTGTGTGGGTTCCGGAGCGCCCGCTCAATATTTGGGGGTTTTTCGCACTTCGTGTAAGTACTAGTTCTTTTTTGTTTCTAGTATGGATCTATTGCCAAGCACATAGATGCCGGCTTAAATCCTTGGAAGAAGGCTGAAGAAGGATTAAAATTATTGTGACATCAACTGGGACACATGCTTCCTTCAGAGAATCTTACTACGCCTTCACCCAGGACGCAGTCACCATATGAGCACACTCTAAACCTCGTTCATCTACTAAATAATAATATCTAATTAACGAACAGAGTTTACGAGCAATTTTCAACATCAATGTTGTCCAGCATTGGCAGAACCCAGTGAAAACTATGACTTCAGTTACTGGATATTGAAATCATTGTATGCTGGTCGGAGTCCTGTCCAATCGCCCGGATCCTCACGATTGGCCCAGATTGCTATTCGAGAAAAAATATGAATATTGTTGCACCGCTTGGCCAATTCCTTGACTTCTAAATACTGCGTATCCCAGCAAATAATTTCCACTCGAGGCAATCTCAGATGGGACGATGCTCTCTTGTGAAGCCAGTTCTCCAATGCAACGACATTGAAGATGCATCTCTCGATATTGAACATGGAAAGACCACCCATTATAGGTGCACCGGGCTCGTCGTCAGTAGTAGTGACATTCAAGAAATCAAAGAATGTGTCTTCAATCCTACTGTCCGCGATCGATAGAGTATCAAGTTTGGGAAATGGGATAGTGGCTTGTTGCCCTTGGGATATTCCTGTCACTGTGAACCGTGCCAGTCGCATAGTAATTAAGCTAGTCGATGAGGATGAGAAGGTGTTGATATTTATAATAGGCAATTCCGAGTCATAATTGGAGTCAAAATATCCCCTGTACATATAGCTGAGATGCTTGATTCCAGGAGTTGTGAAGAAATCGTTGATCCACATTGGCTTGAACTCAGGGACCGGGGTGAGGTCAGCAAAACTGAGGTTCGTAAGGTGGGTAAGGACTATGGGGAAGTCACCTGAGCCATAAATGAACTCTGAAGGAATCCTAGTAGGATTTTTAGACCGCCATAAAAGATGGCGCAAACTGGGACATTTCTTGAATATTCTCATATCAAAAGGAGCATCCGGGATCGAGATGTCCAGTGTACGTAGTGCATGAAGAGTCTCTGCTGCGAGGCTTCCAAGGGTTGAGATTGCAGAATTCCATAATCCCAACGTTTTCAAATTTGGAGCACGAACCGAATAGTGCATCGGTGGAGGATTGTAGGGACGGAAGAGAATAAGCGACCTCAAATTGAGCAGCTCCATAGCTGTGGATGATAGAAGGTGTTCAAAGGAGAACCAATTAATATCATTGAAATCAATGTGGGACAAATTCATAAACAGCGTTCGACATCGTAAGACATTGGATTTGAGGAGTTGCAGGAAAACCTCGGGAAAGGAAGTCGGGTGGACGATCAATAGGTTGATAGGAAGGGTTCCAGATCGTAAGAACCAAGTCTGGGCCAAAGATAGATTCTTCTCGTTTGCCCAATCCCCGGAAACCTGTATAAGCGTCCATAATCCTGGTGTAGACTCCGCCATAGCCTTCCAGGCCTTGGAAACGAGGAGGATTGAATCTCGCGTTGTGAAGCTCTCATCTATGAGGCACGAATATACAGATTCATATATCTCGGGAGGATCCATGCATAGCGTGAAAATGTGTTGTGATATTTCCGCTGGAATATCGTGAAAGCTAGGCATCGCCTACACACTAATTGAGATATTTGACAATATTTCAGGGAGGCTATACTCACAATTTGTATGCAAACGATTGCGGGGAGGATTCTGCTTGTGATTATCTTGTTCAATGTTCTTCTGTATACTTAAGTAGAAACCAGGACGTGAGAATAATGTGCCAAACTACCTAAATTAACAACAGGCTGTGGCAAGCCCGATGCGAACAAACACTCCTTTTCCAATTGGTTTTCGACAATCTTGCCCTAATAAACGATGGGAGAATACGTAAAGTGTTTAATTAACCAGATCCATGTTTGGCAACGGGTTCATATTGGGATGATCGTAATTCGATAAAATGTTTGTAAGTAGTCACCTGAGATGAACGTAGGGGTCCGGGCCGATTTTTATTTACTTTCCGACGCAAGTTTGACTCCATTTCCTCTCGCTGAATTCCCTAACCCGCCAATAGAAATAGTTAGGTAATTAGTACTAGATATATATATATTGTTCAGCGTAAATCAACAGTACGTACCTTCTGCATGGTTCAAGTTGCGCGCGCGGCACCTCGGGTATACAGCCTAATTATCCTATGACCCGCCGTCACCCCTGTAACTCGCTTCAAAGCTTCCACCCTATCAGTGGCAGTATTACTACACTTTGTGGCATTCATGGCTGCAGATTTACTACCATTCTTTGCAACCCTATAATTGAAATGCCCTGAAAAGCAGACGGGACGGCGGGAAGAAGAGATTGGTAAAGAGAGATCGGAACCCACGATAAGGAGAAAGTTGCCATCGTTGCAAACGATACGGACGATAATGGGAGGGCCACACTCGAGCTCAGGGATACGATGCGCCGCGTAGTTGAGATATAGAAGGAGATAATAGTGAAGGGTCCCGGCGAAGAGGAGAAAGCGCTCAGGAATACAAAACGCAATCTTGGATTCACTGAAGGTCTCTAAAAGCTATTGCGCGATCTGGAAGAATAGAGAAGAAAAGATGCGCAGGAACGACTCTAGGTCCTAGAAAGTCCGGGCGAGAAGAGCAGCAACAGGAGGACCCCTACGGAGGAGACTGCTCCATGGGTTCTCCGTCTGGCCGCAGTACATTCTTTTCCGATTTAGTCATTCTCAGCTCATTCGTTATTTCTTAGTTGAAGGCCGATCAGATTTTACCCTTTTGCCAGCTCGTGGATGGGGTCCAGAGCAAACTAGCTACCGCCGCCGAACTCGACCTTAAAGACAGCCCGAGTAGTCCATATTATTCCACACTCTGGTAACAAGCCCTCGAAGCCGGTAATAATGATTTCGATGCGCGTTTCAAGATCACCCATGGCCTGTTCGTAGATGATGACGACTCGCATGTTGTCAAAGCGAGAGAATTTTTGAACTCGGAGGGTGGAGTCGTTGCGGTCAAAACGGTTTCCAAATTATCGAACAGTGACCGCACTCAACCCGAAGAGATCGAGCCGGATGATGCTCTAGTTACATTCATAGAGGGTCGGACTCCGCAGTGTTCTGATGTATGTGAGCCTACCTTTACGGAAACGAATAATGCAGAGGGTAAAGTTTCCGGTGGGTTTGATATTGGGCAATTCACATGGAAGCTAACGTGCATTTGTAGATGTGCATTCATCCCACATAGAATATTTGTTAGTTTTCCTTCGCTCTTTGTTTCGTGACTAGTTAGGTGTTGGCATTTCTGATTCACAGTCCTCACCGTAAGGATTTTAATAAAGAAGAATTCGGAAGACGATTATATCGAATAGCTCAAAATGATTGACATATAATTAGTCCCTGGTGTTGTGCGAAAACATGAAAGGAAAGAAATCAAGAACGCCGTACTGATTTTATTCAACTGATAACAACCGGCTCACGCTGGCATGGAAGAATGATGAACATACATTTGAATTATGAGCTTGGAAGTCAAGAAACTTTAAGGAAATGTTAGAGCGTACGGCCTTCTGCATGACCACATAGGCGGGAATACAGTTCAGCCTGATTAAATGACCCATTGTCACGCCACTCTACCACTGCGCCTCATTTCATGACTACTGAATTAGCATCATCCGCTACCCTATAACTACTAAAATCTCTTGCAGAAAAAACGGTTAAAAGAGGAAAAGAGTTCAGTGGTAACAAGTCGTACAAGCGGTGATCACCTGTGATATTGACATCGAAAGGGTGAATGAGATGTCCAGACTCAGGGAAACGATGCGCGAAGTGGTTGAGATATGGAAGGAGATAATGTAGAATTTCAAAAAAGAGAAGAAAACCATAAGATCACGAGAAACAGAACTTGAAAATGCGTTCCGCTGAAATTCTCCGAAGCAGTGGCTGTTGTAGCAGACCTGCCAGTAGAAGGTTGGATGATCGAAGCTTTGTGGAAACGGATCAGATGGTTAGACTGAACGAAAGATAATGCGCAAGGGTGTTCACTCTCGAAACTCACTCGTGAATTTTAGTCATCATGGTGGACTAAGCCCGCCAAACAGGCTTTCAAGTTCTTCCCCAGATTCACAGATAGATGAAGTCCAAGGCAAACCCGCCGTCATGGTCACCGCTGCTGAACGTCTCTTTGTCACTTGCTGAGGATGTCATTAACAACAACAACAACAACAACAACAATAACAACAACGATAAAGTCAGTTGTGGATGCCAACATACATGCGCACCTATCCTCATACAATTTCGCCTCTCCCTCATCCCATTCACTAACAATTAAACCTACAACTTCGCATCCTCACGATACGCACTATCATCGAAAATATCCAGTCCCCAATAAACCCCGGGGTCGCCAACCCTTTTCAGGTCCTGCGGTTTTAAGGCGCGGGATTGCGATTGGAGGGACTCGAATGTTGCATTATCTAGCGCGAATGCTGGATTTTAAAGTTTAGTATTGTTAATCGAGTGATGAGGAGGAGGGGAGAGGGAGGGAAGATAGGGGCTTACGTTGAATGTTACTTCTGATGCGGGAGGGTGTTACGCTTTTCACGAGGACGACCATCTGAAAAGAAAAGAAAAATTAACATCATCTCCCAGTCCATTTTAAAAAAGAATGCAATAATAAAATGAATAAAAAAAACGAAAAAGATAAACAAAAAAAAGGGAAGAAGCCCTTGGGTTTTTAAAATAGATTATTTGATCCAGAAAGGGAAGGCACTCACCCCCCTCCTTACTAACCACCCCACAATAACCTGCGCCGGCTGCACGCCATTCTTATCCGCTATGTCCTTTATGACGGGATTTTGGAGGTAGGTTGCGCTACTATTTGATCCGAGGGGCGAGTAGGCTTCGAGGAGGACGTTGTGGGTGGTGCACCACTGGATCGTGATTCGTTGATATGCATCCCGTATGGATTATGCAGTGACAGGGAGTTGAAATTATCCAGTGGTAGGGAGTTGAAATTATCCAGCGACAGGGAGTTGAAATTATCCAGTGGTAGGTTGTTGATGTATGAGAGAGCGAGAGTGAATGGAAAACGGAGAAATAGACGGGGCGGGAGAGAGGGAGCCGAATGGAAGATTGAGGTAAAAGGATGGGGTGATGAGAAATAGGATGGGTACGACGGAGAAATAGAGGACGCGGCGGGGAAAGTTAAATCAAATCGACGTCGCGAGCCAAAATCAAGGTCCAATCGAAGACCCAGGTGAGAAAACCAAAGGGATGCATCGACGAGCAAAATCAAAATCAAAATCAACATGCAATTGCAGATTTGACGACCCGCGCAAATGGAGGAAAGAGATTAAAATAGATAGAAGGAATCGCGCCCAGGGGGATTTCCGAGGTATAATCGATCGAAATTAAGGTTTAAAGATGCGAATAGGTGGCGGAAAGGAAGACAAGCCAAGGGAAAGGAAGACAAGCGAAAGAAGTGAGAGGAAGGGGAAAGAAGGCAAAAAAAAAAAGGGAAGGTCAGCTGACTGGAGTTTTACGCGGGTCAGGGATGGAATAGGGCGTACGTCGAAGAGCTCGTGTTGCGGGAAGGACCAGTTCACCTCAACTTGGTTCACAGCGGGCTTGATGCGTGCGTGCGTGAGGAGGTGTTTGATTCGACCGAGGGTGAAGCTAACCAAGGATAAAATATTAATATTAAAATTAAAGTAGGGGAGGTGGCACGTGATAACGTACTTTGAAACTCCAATCGCCTACCCCAGCCGACAAATCAATAAATTAATAAAATAACACAGCAAGGAAAAATGAAGGGGCACCTTAACCTTCCCCTTATCCACCAATGCCTCCATAGCCCTCCACGTCTTCACAAAGTCGTTAGTCAGTTCCCAATCGATGATCGTCTTGCCATCCTTTCCCTTTGGGAGCGCCTTGGGTTTTCCGTCTTCTGGGAGGCCGAATGCGACGTGCCTATTTGATTCATTATTAATTTAACGGTACGATTAGATTAATAATTAGAATATGAGAGAGATGAGGAGGAGGGTGCATACCAATGCATGAGATACAAATCGAGGTAATCCGTCCCGAGCGCTTTGAGGGTCATGTCGAGGTTGAGTTCGACGTGTTCGGGGCGGTGGAACCTTCAATATCAATATCAATATCGTTATTCATTGTTAAGGGGGGAGACGTTACCCGTTCCATAGCTGTCAGCGTGGGTGATAATTCATTAATTGGAGCGGGAATAATGAATGAGGGGCATGCCTTGGAAGTAATGAATATTTCCTACACGACGGAGATGAGGAAAAATGAGCTCCTTGTACGGCCAGCATTACAATGAATGGGACACACTTTGCGAGGGACACCACTCTCCTTAATCGCCGCGCCGATTTCGTCTTCATTCCTGTATATCCACGCGCCTATAAGGAGCAAGTTAATGGCAAGTTAAATCCGCATCGAAATCGGATCATGAGAAGAGAGTAGAAGCAATGAATTACTCAGAGCTCAGTCATCGTCATCAGTGAATGCTCTGCTCACTTACAGTCGATATGGCGATAACCTGATTGCAAAGCAACTTTTACGGCCTGTCCGACTTCGCCTTTCTTGCTCTGCCATGTGCCGAGCCCGATTGCGGGGATAGATGTGCCCGTATTTGGGAGGTGGAAGGTATGTGGCAATACCATTATCACGCAGAGAGAGCGAGGTCGGGGGAGAATCAAAGAGTGTACATTCGCAGGTGGTTAGTGATACTCGGCATCGGACGTCGCTCACTCCATAGCCAGTTAATTATCACGTGAGATATGTATTGTGCTTATTGTACGCGAGGCGGGTGTGGCCCACGGATTGGCAGTGGCAGTGATGGGACGTTTATTACATAATACATATTTGGATCTATGGCCAATGAATTCATTGGCTGGGTGGTCACGGACGAATGGGATTGGTAGTCGATGGCGTAAGGATGGTCGCACAGGAATTGGAAATCGATTCAGGAAGAGCAGTGTCGACGGAGTGCGGACGAGACAACGGCTGACGACAAAGACATGACCCAAGGCAGTGAGACGACCGCCACATCGGCTGGGAATCTAGGCGATCTGCGAGAGATAAGATAACCGTTTTCAATTGGAAGAGGCCGGGTATTCCCTCTTTCGGGGTGAATGCGTTGGGCACGAATGTGTGGAAGGAATACGTGTATCCGGGCGTGATGACATGTATACGTCGAAGCAGAAACGAATAGACAGGCAGAAGATTTGTGAGGATTTGTGAGGCCGCCCTGAGATGCAATCTCTAATTAGAAGCGGATGGTCTCATGACTTGCGGAGTTGATTGCCGTCTCTGCGCACGGACCATCCCCCATCAACCTCTTAAGACCAAGTCACATCCAACAGACTCAACCATGGCTTCCAACTCAAATCCCCACCAGTCCTCGCACCCCATCCCCATCGTCCCTCGTACCCGCGAACGCTCTGTCTCTGAATCTTCCGATGCCTCCGCCCCGCCCCTCACAGACTCCAGCTCCGGATCCCCCACTAGCTCCTCGTCGTCCCACTCCCCCGTCCTTCCCTCCCCATTCTCCACCGTCTCTCGTGTTCCTCTCTCTCCCGTAACACCTACCTCCCCCATCATGTCTTTCATCTACGGTTCTCCCAAAACTCCCTTCGGTCCTCCTGGTGCCACAGATGGTTGGTGCCTCTCCGCGCATACACTCCACATCCTAACACACCTCATAGAAGCTGACAACGACTCTCCATTCCACAAACCCGGGGCACACCACCGCCGCATGAGCACGAGCTGGGTCCCAGTCCGTTTCGGCCAGCAGGGCAAGCCACCCGCCGACCCGGCCCAACAGGAGAGAAGCGCAGGCATTCTGAGGCGTCTGAGCATTAGTACTCCCCTTGCAGCCAGGGTACGTACCTCCGCTCGGCACTACCTATCACGCTCACATCTTATTTTAGCCCACCGTCACCCCCCCTGCCAAACGGGACGGCGGCACTGGCAAACCACCCAGTCCCAAACCATCCCGTACCCCACGCAGAGCATCCACGCTCGCCCCAGGGACGTCAAAGCCGCACAGGGCGCCCTCTCCGATGGGAGAGCGTATCCTCAAGGGGCACTACGATGGCTTCTAAAATCTCCGCCATCACTCCTCATACCGTCATTCTATTCACTCTGCATTCCGTCAACTCAATCAGCAATTTCTCTATATCACTTCGCCTGTATCACACGTCCCGTCATCACCCTCGGACGTACGCCATTCTCCACCTCACCATATCATAACCACTACCGACCCTCGCACTGTCAAAATACGGTTCAATCAATGCACTCCTGTGTATTTTCTCCCGCATTCGTCTTCTCCATTCTCCTTCTCCCTTATCCGTTCCTCGCTCCCATTATATATTTGGTCTCCAGTCCCGTTCCGCTCCGTTCTCTCTTATCGTCCGTGTACATTAGCATACCGTATCCCAATTGTACTACTATATTACATTACTACATCACTATTCACGAAAGAAAAAGAAAACTAACACTAATTTAAATAATAGAAACGTAGAAGATAACAGAATAGAAATCATTTCGCCTTGAGCACAATCGGCGTCGGCCTCTTCGAGAAAACGACTTTCCTCTTGATGATCGCTACGACATCATAGCTCGTCTCCCCGTTCGATTTGGGAGCGCCATTCCTGTTACTCTCATCGACGTCCATGCTCCAGCCTGCAGCACCATCGGGATCATCATCGTGATTCGTCTTGTATAGGACCGCAAGCGGTTTGGATAGGGAGACGAGCTTCCCCTCGAGAAGATGGTATCCTATTGTTAGGGTTGGTTTGTCCTGCGGGGGGAAAAGTCAGAATTCGTACCAAAATAAAACCTCTCCCAAAAATAACTAAATAAAACACACACATTAACGACCCTAAAAACCCCAATGTTCCCCCCGTCCTTCTTCGTCCCGTCTTGGGGGACTTCTAAGGAGCCCTGCAGCTCGATTAAGACGATTTCGTCCGAGCCGAGTTTTGCGAGGGTGGGGGGGAGCGGCGGCGGGAGGCGTGTGGGGGGTGGGGTGAGGGTGAGGGGGATTAACATTGCCTTTGCTGGACTTTGATTTTTTGGCTTGAAGGGTAGGTCACGGTGGGTGGTTTGGGGCTGCAGGTGCTCTTGTCTGCGAATCCTCGAATGATCAGGATGGTGAAGAATTTGATTTTACGCTTCGGACTCGGATCCGCAAGAAGAACGAATGGAAAGACCCTTGGAGTATCCACGAAGGAGAATATGCGCGTCGTGAGCCTAAGACCAAGCTTAATTGAGGATGAGGATGAGCCAGACCTGAACGCGGAGTAGAGTGGGGCACGCGCTAACCTTCTCCTGCCTCCAATTTCCAATTTCAATGGCTAGCGTGAACTTGAAGATAGCAGGGCTGCCAAAATCAAGAAGAGAATCGCGATAGCAAGATGAAGATGCGCGATTGGATTGTCGTGGAGCGAACGAACGAAGGCGGGAGCGAAAAGGCGCGTCGCGTGTCGTGGGGTGGGAAGGAAGAAAACGCGCGCGTGGTGGCGTTGTGGGCGTGTGCGGACGCGTTTCATTTCACGCATAATAGCCGGGCGCCTTCCAAATCGAGAAAACTACGCGCGGATAAATGTGGAGCTCTATCGTCTTTGAAGGCGAGGTGGAACCTATGCATGGAGAGCCGGGTGTATTGGTTGAATTAATCGTTATGAGGATAGAGTAGCTGTGGACAAGGCGTGGGGTGGGGTGGGAGGACTTAGGAAGACGTGTGGGCAAAGCTGACATCTCCATAGATCTCGAGTCATATTAAAGTTCAGCCCACACATCACCCCTTGCGTAGGATCCACCCTCCATCTCCACATCGTTAAATCACGTTGCGCAGGTCAACTTCCATATCGAAGAAATGAATAGTCAACGCCTCCACAATAAGGCTTAGACGAAGCTGGAGGTAGAGATACAACATGTCGGAGAAGACAGTGGGAGTGGAGCGAGAAGAGGGGAATGAGGAAGGAATTCGTCTCAGGATTAAGTAGTAAGCAATGGACCATGTAGAAGTTGTGCATGTGAGCCTGAGCAGCCTGCTGGGAAGGTGGGCTTAATGGGAGTTAATTTATCAGGAGGATAAATAGATAGATAGAGAATTATTTAAAGTTGAGGCTAACTTGATTGCTTCGAGTAAGCAGGGTATGTTCATGTCCTTGATAATTAAAAATTAAATACTACAATAATAAGATATATTTGCAGTTATTATTTCTCTAGAATACCCACTTCTAATTGGATGTGGAGTGGCTAGCCGAGGTTAGCGAGCTAGAAAATCTCGTTGCAAATAAACCCTAATCACTAGCACTGGCACTGGTCGCCGCGGGTCACTGGTAGGCAGTGATATTCCGATGCTTCGAGGAATCCTTTCGCCCACAATCACATTTGGTATTTCGTAAATAGTGCAGTTTTATCCATCCTTCGATTGTTTTGGGGAATAATGGAATAATGACCATCACTATCACTGCGGCCAGTGGCTGGTCCGCAGAATCTATTCACCCGCAGCCTTCCTGAGCGTTCTGCACTCCGGATTCGACCAAATAGATTGGTAATACCTTGATAGGATTCTAATTTCACGTACATAATTTCTATGAGCTTAGTGGACAACCCACAAGCTTCACAATCCGTACAGTTTGAGCTCGGGATTTCGAACGTAAGTACATGCCTCCAACGCTGTGGCAGGAAACTATAACAACTATAGTACCGGGTCTAGTGCATTTATTCACGTGGCTTTGCTAACCAACAGTGAATAGAATATTTCATAGCAGAGAGTCAGTAATTTCTTCAATTTGGTGCACAATAATCATGGCAGTACTCAGTGGCTGGCTTACGGTGGGCGAGCGTCGCCAGGTAGCTGAATTGTTTGATGGAAGTTCTTTTTCTGCGAAATTGAATTCAGCTGAGTACGAAGTGATTTGGAATGGGTCTGTATAGGTCATTGGGATGTACTAGTAATATCCAATGGCATTAGTAAATGTTTATAGAGCCTTTTGAGATGGTTTGTACCAGGTAGAAGGGGAGGGGAAACGGTATAACATTAGGAGGAGGACTTGGAAAATCGCCGCCGTTCCGAGATGCCCACACATTTCAGGGAAATTAATTCCCATCAAACTCTTTTGGTTAGCAAAATGGACGCTATAATTAGTGCTCCTGCATAGAAGAGAATGTATGCTTTATCTAAAGAGCGTAGGGTACCTAGCGTAAGGTACGCATTTCTGAAGAACATAGTCCCTATGGAACTTCAGGCTTAAGATGCAAAATTTTACGACAACATCTACCTCGATAACTCAGTGAAATAATGTGTCTATTTATGTCAACGAGACCTGTCTACAGTGGGCGAGCGTCGCCAGGTTAAAATCCTGTTCTCACATCCCTGATCCATAAACCTGATCCCTATTTCTCAGTTTTCAAGTTCAAATCCCATTTCCTTGAGCCTCATGATACCTAAGAGCGAAAATTGTATCATTTATTACAGTGTGTATATGACTTCAAATTTTCATAATGGGCTTGTATATGCATATAGGAAGCCACATCAAAGTCCTCAGGGAGGAATAGCATAGATATTGCTGAGAGGACGACTCCAATGTGCTGACGCGGCCTTCCAATTTAGGAAGCGTTTCATTTTGGCCTTATTATATCCATCCAGTATCTTTCAGAAACGTGAAGCTTACTAGGAGTATGTATGCGAACGGTCGGCCTTCAAGTTAAAGTATATATTTCTTGAAGAAAACAAAAAAATCATTTCGAGAGTTCCTAAAATTAAAAGAACCCTTTGTCAACATCAACGAGGTTGATCTATTAGTAAGCGAGAGAAACTGGTTGTGGATCGTATATGCCGGCTATGATGCAACTCTCTTCCCCTCTAGCCATTTCTCTTTCTACTCTATATACAAGCTATAAAACTGCACGATACATACGCAGAAAGCTTTTGTAAGGATATAACAGCTACAGTGGAGTCTACTCCGGACGGAACACAAGATCAGAGTTTGCTCAGAATTGGGAATTGAAATTGAGATCATAGATTACGGTCGTGGGAACAGGGTTTTAACCTGGCGATGCTCGCTCACCGTAGTCGTGGGAACAAGGTTTTAACCTTGCGACGCTCGCCCACCGTACACCCGCTCACAGAATTCTCATAGAAAGGTCGATCGAACGAAATCAGTCGAACAATTAACCAAAATCTAGGCTTTCATTGCTTGTTGATATCACAATTCCTGTGCCGACTGAAATCCGTCGACTTTGTAGCAAATTAACGACTTTAGAGAGAGTTTCGCACTCAAAAAACGACCCGTTTCCTAGTATAATGATATACTCCGTTCAAAGACTTAAAGACCAGCGCCTAAGTACAGAAAAATTGTAACTACGTCGAAAAAGCTTCCGCAATACACAATTGTATGCTAATATTTTCGTCACACTTGCATTTAGTGGCACTACGTCTTGTGGCATTCATGACTACACAGTCGCTATCATCTCCGTTGTACCTGCAATCGCTTCCAAATGATGCGGATCAGGAATGCAAGGAGATACTCAACCAGGAGGCGCAAGTGGTCACTACAAACAATCCTACCGACATCCAAAGCGAAACCCCACTCAGGGATAAAATGCGCAGAGTAACTGAAATATGGAAGCAGATCATGGAGGACCCCAAGCAAGAGAAGAATGCCCTCATGCAGATAGCCGAGAATGGTTTAACTGAGAGTATTTCTGTGCTGTGGCATAACTTGGAAGAATGGAAGATCAAAGATACGGCTATGCAGCAAGAGCTAAATAGTCAAGTCGAGGCGCAAGTGAAGAGAAATAGTGAGGAGAGGCTTGTTGGGCTCGCTGAGGACGGAGAAACCCTAGCAACTGTTCCACCAGAAAATGAGGAAGTAACAGCCTTGGTACGTTTTCCTTTTCTTTTTATTTAACACTGCTCCAACTCATTGGTTTAATTTTTAGTGGTCTAAAGACGATCAGGCTTTCTTTTTTTGCAGGTTCATTGAAGAGGTTCAGAGCAAACTCGCTGTCGTTGCCGGACTTCACTTGAAGCACAGATCCCTTCCATCACCTTCAATGCTCTGGCGGCAAGCCCTTGGAAAGGACAACGACTTCATGACACGTTTCAAGATCGCGCAAAGTCTGTTTGTAGGCGACAACCCGAAGGTTGTGCAAGCCAGAAACTTTTTGAACTCGGAAGGCGGTAAACTTGCGATCCAAGCGGTTGCCAAACCGCGACTGCCTGGCGTGCCTGGTGCGGATGATATCGAACCGGACGAGGCTTTAATTAAACACATGTCGGACGAGGTGGTAATATGTTTTTCCATCTTCTTGGACGACTGATAATGCATATGTTGGATAGAAATATTATAAATTATATGAACTATGTACATCAGTATGTGGTAGTATCATCGAGTCCAAAAAGAATCTGTGCTCTCCTTCATAACCCATACTTAGGTGAAGCCACGACTGGTCCCTTCATTAAATGTTGCCTTCGCCGGCGGGGGCGGGACGGAGGCGTCGGAGGATTCTGAGGCTGAGCGTTCGCAGGTACGAGGGCGATGGGGATGGGGTGCGAGAACTGGCGGGGGAGGCCATGGTTGAGTCTGTTGGATGTGACTTGTTCTTAAGAGGTTGATGAGAGATGGTCCGTGCGCAGCGATGACAATCAATTCCGCAAGTCATCCTTGATATTTCAGATTAAATACTTGAATAATCACGATCACTATCTCTGCGGTCAGTGGCTGGTCTGCAGAATCTGTTCATCCACAGCCTTCTGAGCCGTTCTACACGGGAGGACCAAAATAGATTGGCAATGGCTTGATAATAATTGAGTAAGATCTGAGTCGTTTTTCTCATTATAGAGTTGTTTACGGCTCCGAAGCGGGTCTGCAGCTTTTTATGTCTTTAAGGAACCAATCGTGCCTTCAAACTCAACACATACAACACAGTTTAAAACAACGAATTAATCAGCATTGTAATTTCTTTCGACCCGTCGTCTCCATAGGGTTTAATACCATCAAAACATCCATTAATAAAGTGAGTACTCTGCCTGAAAAAGCGAGAGCGGTATGACGTGAGAGGTACTTCACATACTCCTAGCGAATCATAAAGAACGCTAGAACGCCATAAAATCAGAATTTTAAACAAAGTGACTCGGATTAATACTGCGGGATGCCGGCTGAGATTTATCTTCATAAGCATTTATTATGATCTTTGTAAGAAAGTGATTTCGCTCGAGACACAGCGTTACCAATCGGAACGTATGGGTAGTTAATAGTTGATAGTCGATATTCTGTAGTGAATGAGACTCTAACAATAAAAACGGCTTCTTTTGCGAATTTCTGGGCATATAAGAGTTAAGAGATGGTACTTTAGCCCATTAAGCTCAGATCTGAGAACTCACTGCAATGGCACCTCAAGTTACACTTTTCGCTCATGGCAACGTTTCGCCTGGCCCTCCCAAAGTCGGCATCCTTCTCGAAGAATTGGGCGTGGAATATGCTGTTGTACACAAGGTACGACTACAATACTGCGTATAAGTGTTTCATAGATAATAGCTCATCTTTAATGAATTTAGGAACTCAACGACGGTCCTAATGGAGTCAAAGCTGCCGATTTCCTAAAAATTAACCCGTACGTTCAATAAAAATTAAAGAAATTTTCAAAATAGCTTACACTGAGCCCTAAATCAGTAATGCCCGTCTTCCCGTCTTGATCGACCACACGAACAATGACTTCATCGTTTGGGAATCCGCCGCAATCCTTCTATACGTCAGCGAGCGGTTCGACTCCGAGCAAAAGTACACGGGGAAGACACTGGAAGAACGTACCGAGGTTTGGCAGTGGTTGAGCTTCGAGGTGCGTATTAATCTCCGAACATTTATTCTAGTGCAAGTAGTTCTTACTTGCCAATTATATGTTGTAGGCCTCAGGTTTAGCACCCATGCAAAGCCAGAACTTCTACTTCAAGCACTTCCACCCCGTCAAGGACCTTGATGAATCAGTCTATGAACGGTATAGGAACGAAACATACCGGGTTTATGCTGTTCTTGAGAAACAGCTTGAGAAGCATGAGTGGATCGCGCTTGATAGATTCACTATTGTCGGTGCGTAGTAAATCCTACATATTGTTTTCAGCCGATTTCTGACCCGAATCTATTGTACGAATAGATATGGCTATTCGTCCATGTGAGTCCTTCATTGGTTAAAATAGTATGGTGCACTTACTTGATTTCTTCCTTTTAGGGCTGAACACTGCGCCCTTTGGAGGACTCGACCTCAGCAAATTCCCGAACGTGGTGGCTTACGCTGCGAAACTCAAAGTATTGCCGTCTGTAGTTAATTCTTTGGCAAAGATGGCCAAATAAGGAAAGGCTATGACGAGATAGTCATAGCTGAAGGACCCACAGTGGAATTTCTTCATCAGATATGGAAATGACTCAGGTGGGGAACTTGAATTCGAACTGGATTTATTTTTGTAAAAAGGTATATAAATTGGAGTATACGTAGCTTGGATGTCAGTCTGAATTTTACAAGCCAAATAGTAGTCCACAGTAGTTTAACTGTCGCCCCCAAAATGGTAATCAAGGGGCAGGCAAGGTGCTTCGCAGTCGTGTGATCATCTTCAGCTCGTCATATGGCCTATGAATCCAAATCAGCAAAGCTTAAAGTAATACTTACACAATAAGTAATTGAATCCATTACATTTTTATCTTGGTGAGTAATGTAAGCTCATTGTCTATTTAGAGCGAGTTGGGGTGCGTCGTGGGGCGGGAAGGAAAAGAAAAGCGCGCGTCGGCGTTATGGGTGCCTGAGGACGCGTTTGATTTCTATATTTCTCGATTTGGAAGGTGCACGGTTGGACGGTAATAAGAAGTGGAATGTCGGCGAATCCTATGGAAGCGATGATGAATGGGCCAATCTTCAACTGGTAAGTATTGAGTTAAAGTAGTTGGGGTGGAGTGCGAAGGAGGTGTGAAGGAGGGTAACGTTGAAGCCATATTTTTTCTATTACGTATGTATAGTATGAGGCGTTTTCTTGATACGGTAGGTAGCATGCACGACCGACTAAATGATACAGAAACTTGGGAATGGTGAATCCTATCCGAGGAGAAATAGGTTAAGTGGATGCAAAATCAATTCGGGTATGGGGACAGGAGAGCGAAGACTAGAGGACATGAATGTTAATGTTATGACCCAGTTGGCAACGGAGGCGTTAAGGGTAGAATTCGAGGAACTTAGTATTTGTGATAGATAAGTAAAGGCACAAACTACCAGTGAATGTTTGTATATAACACTATTTAAAGCATTACATTAGTCAGCGTTACAAATCTTCCCGGTGCCCCCGTAGGGAATGTTGGGATCTAGAGTAGTAATACGTACTACAGCATATTCACTATTCAATACTCTCTTAGACCAAACCTAATCTGAATGAAATTTGGTGAGTCAAAATACACCTCAATGATCCGGTGGAACTACTAGCGAATTATAAAGACCTCTCGGGCATTATGAACTTATAAAAAGTCTTAAATGACTCGAAGTAGGTGATGCGACACATTAACCAGCCAGTGAGAGATCTTACATAATAAGCATCTTGATAAGAAATGATTTGGATTGACAAGCGGGGCGAGAACCCATCGACATCATCCTGTAATTCATGTGAATAAATTTAGTCCTTTGGAATTTCTGCAGGCGTATAAGAGCTTCATCGCATTAAGTTAAAGGCATCTCCTGTTTTACAACTCTCCAGATCTGAGAACTCACAATGGCACCTAAAGTTACACTTTTCGCTATGGGCAACATTGCGCCTAATCCTCCCAAAATCGCTATTTTCCTCGAGGAATTAGGCGTGGAATATGCGATTGTACACAAGGTGGTACTACATGCTTGTTACTGCATATGCATTGGCTGACCTGATGAATATAGGAACTCAACGATGGCCCTAATGGAGTCAGAGCTGCCGAGCACCTAAAAATCAACCCGTATGTTGTTATTATCTAAACAAATTATAATACTCAAGAGTAAAGCACTTACATTGAGTCCTCAGTAATGCCCGTGTCCCTGCCCTTATCGACCACACAAACAACGACTTCACTGTCTGGGAATCCGCAGCGATCCTCCTATACGTCGGGGAGCGGTTCGACCCCGAGCAGAAGTATATAGGAAAGACCTTAGAAGAACGTACCGAGATTTGGCAATGGTTAAGTTTCGAAGTGCGCATCGTCGATCAATTAAATTACCATAATTGTTCTCACCGGATTGTAGATCTCGGGACTGGGACCCATGCAAGGCCAGAATTTCTACTTCAAGCACTTTCACCCCGTCAAGGATCTAGATGAATCAGTCTATGAACGTTATAGGAACGAAACCTACCGGATTTATGGCGTTCTTGAGAAACAGCTTGAGAAACATGACTGGATTGCGCTTGATAAATTCACTGTTGTTGGTGCGTAATTCAGATATTGATACCTTTCTTAACCGATTTTTAACTGGAATGTATGCGTATAGATATAGCTATTCATCCATGTGGGCCGGTCTTCATAAATGAAAAATTGTACAGAACAGCTGAACACTTACTTGCTTTTTTAGGGATGAATATTGCGCACCTCGCAGGTCTTGATGTCGGTAGATTCCCTAAACTGGAGGCATACACTGCTAAAGTCAAAGCGAGGCCATCCGTCGTTAGAGCTTTCGCAAAGCTTGCTCCTAAGGAGCGGGTAGAATGAACACGTTTAGTATCCGCGAAATTTCGTTGTCACTGGATGTAAGAAAGAGTTTAGTGGAGAACTTCATTCGAAGGCATTACATGTATTCAAAGCAAAGGATATACACGTACCTGTTAAATGGTCTTTATGCGAGTTATAAAGTTGAGAAGAACACAAGTGGAAGTTCTAATTCTTCTACCTAAAAGAAATCTCGAAGTCAGCAATGGCGTATCGGTATCGTGAACGCTACTAATTCAGCTCTTCAGAAATCAGAACCATTTCAAGTCCTAAAGGGTAAGATGATAACTAGAGATAAAACGAAGTACTTACCTGCGTATCATGATAACCATGTAAGATCTTCAAGTTCCGAGCTAGCGAATTCCAAAGCCTACCACAATACATAATAGTAAGGTTTTATTAGTTTAATCGAGATATTATGGGAATACTATTTCCTTAGATCCGGATTTGACGCGTCGTGGGGTGCTGGGGAACACCTGAAAGAAAAAAACGCGCTCCGTTGTGGGTGCCTATGGACGCGTTTGCTACCATTCCATCCCGCTTTAAAGCTGGATTGCTCTCAAACCAAGATCTGCGAATAATAATGGAGATTGGCAACCAGGAGAAGAAAATTGTCACTTCAAGGAGTGATACGGACATTAAAAGGGAGAATGAGAGGCCTCACTCCGGGATACGATGCGTGGAGTGGTTGAGATATGGAAGGAGATAATGGAGGATCCCGAGAAGGAGGCAATAGTGATCATGAAGATAACAGATATATTAAAGAGGAGCCAAGGAAGATCGATTTTACTGAAAACCTCCAAACGTTGTTGCACAATCTGGAGCAATGGCAGATGGTAGATGGGGATATACAGCGACGGGTAGGCATCCAGACTGGAGAGCAATTAAGCAGCGATAGTATGATCTCCATAAAGGAGAACGCTGACTTCGCTGAAGACACAGAAAAGCTGTGGAAGGTTCAGTCAGGGAATCGCGTAGCAACAGTACGTTCTTTTGCAACGTAGCATGAATGTAGCCGCCATTGCTTCAACTCATTCGTTAATTTTAGTGGCCTAAAGACCGGCAGCTTACGTATTTTTGTATTCTCATGGATCAGGTTCAGTGCAAACTCGCTTTCGCTGCCGGACTCCACAAGGCGACGAACCTGGGTACTCTATTTTGCCACATTCTGGCGTAAAGCCTTCGAAGCGGAGACCAACGACTTTGAATCGTTTAGAGGTCGCCCGTAGTCTGTTGGTAGGCGATGTCCCGCACGTCGTCCTAGCCAGAAACTTTTTGAACTCAGATCGTGCTGAGCTTACGGTCAAAATCCTTTCCAAAGTCAGCGGCGTTCATGCCAACCGCGTTTATCTAGAAGAGATCGACGCGGATGATGCTCTGATCGCATTCATGTCGGATGAAGTAATATAATATCTTGCCAACTATTTGTTTGGAAGCAACTAGCAAACGATCAATGACAACATTGTTAAGGTACTTACAGTGTACACCAAATACGTCTTCCTCTTTTTCGATTTAATAGCATTGTGATAATCCGTGGCGCTCCCACGGTTGTGGGCGTCTACACCGTGTGGCGTCCAAGATCGCGTCCTACGCATTCACGACTACCGTCATGCCCGCCGCTTCCACCTTAAAAGCCGACGATGGTTTTGTCTACAATGCTCCCCCACCTCGTACGTCCTCTTGCCTGATTTTGCGAAGACTTGTTTGATTGATTGCTATCTTTTCAGCACCAGCAGCAGAGGAGCCTGCAGTAGAGAAATTGGCTGAGAAGCTTGGGGATATGAAAACTGAGAATAAAGGTGGGTATCTGTATTTGTACGTGAAAAGGTATTATAGTCTTGATATGACTTCTGTTGCATTTAGTAGAGGAAGATGAAACCAATCTTTTGAACAATCGTTATGATGTCGTGGTATGCATAATCGTGTCCTCTCTGCAGTGTGTATCATAATCACCTTTTATCGCCTTTAGGTCACCCTTGCGGATCAGCAGGCTGATCCTAATTCCCCGTTGTTCAGTGCGAAGTCTTTCGAAGAACTCGGACTGTATGTGGTTTGCCCATTAAACGCGCAACGGCGAAGTGTTGACTAAACTGATTTACAGCCATCCCGATCTACTCAAGGGTATCTATGGTATGGGGTTCAGGAAGCCATCTAAAATTCAGGAGAGGGCGCTGCCGTTGATGTTGAGAGATCCGTATGTCCGCTCTTTCTCCACTCGACCTTGGGTGCTGAATTTTTAAATTCTTGTAACAGACCGCGGAATATGATTGCGCAGTCCCAATCTGGTACAGGGAAGACGGCCGCGTTCGTCCTCACCATGCTCAGCCGTGTCGATTTCAACGTTCCCAAGCCACAGGTGCGTTACTCTCCGCTACCTCGTTCCTGTCCTCATATTTATTCCTCCCCGCACTAGGCTATTTGCGTCGCACCCACTCGTGAACTCGCCCGTCAGATTATGGGGATTGTAGTGGAGATGGGGAAACACACGGCTGTGCAGACGGCGTATGCGATCAAGGATTCAGCGTCGAGAGATACGGTTGTTACACAGCAGATCGTCGTTGGCACACCTGGGACGATGGTGGACATGTTGAAGAGGCGCCAGATTGATACCAGCCAGCTTAAGGTGTTTGTGCTTGATGAGGCAGATCATATGCTGGACGCGCAAAGTTTGGGGGAGTATACGTTGAGGATTAAGAAGTGAGTTTCAATTTCTTTTCCTGCGCAGCAGCGATTGATGGAGTGAGGACAGCTTGATTCCGAAGACGGTGCAGACGTTGTTGTTCTCTGCGACGTTCCCCGACAATGTCCGCATTTTCGCGTCCAAGTTCGCGCCGAATGCAAATGAGATTGCGTTGAAGAAGGAGGAGCTGTCTGTGGAGGGGATCAAGCAGTTCTATCTGGATTGCAAGACCGAGTCGCACAAGTATGATGTGCTTGTTGAATTGTATGGGCTTTTGACGATTGGACAGAGTATTATCTTCTGTAAGGTATATATATATGCGATAAATTGGGTATCTGCATTTGTTAACGGATTTTCCACAGCGTCGAGAGACCGCGGACCAAATCGCTGCTCGCATGGTCGCGGAAGGACATCATGTTACCTCTCTTCACGGTGCCAAAGATGCGCAGGAGCGTGACAAGGTTATCGATGATTTCAGGGATGGAAAGTCCAAGGTCTTAATCACCACGAACGTCGTCGCACGAGGTATCGATATTCTTCAAGTTAACATGGTTGTCAATTATGACCTTCCAATGACTATGGATAATAAACCCGACTTGGAAACGTACCTGCATCGTATTGGTAATGTCTATGATTTATCCTGGGGTTGTGACCCTGTGTCGGACTAATCACTGTTGATCCGACAGGTCGTACGGGGCGGTTTGGAAGACAGGGTATTTCGGTCAATTTTGTGCACGACAAACAGTCGTGGGACGATATGATTGTCTTTGAAAAGGCGTTGGGGCGAACGATTGTGCGCATTCCTACTGATAACTTTGATCTAATGGAGAAAGTACGTGACCCTATACGGTTGTGGCGTTATGGGGCAGCGACTAATTGAACTGTTTATTTGCAGGAGTTGAAGAGAGCGATGAAAGAAGAGAAATAAAGAATTGATATAACGTATATCTTGTTGGATTTCATGTTGCTTTATCCCATTTTCCCCATTTTGTGCTGTAATACATTTCAATCCAAAACTTACGCGTAACGAATACAGTTTATAATAAATTGGGGAGCCGACGAGTAAATTTCTTAGAGCGCCCGCAGGTTTGAGGCTGGTTCCCGCTAGTAAGCGCCGCCGACAGCCAATCGCGGAGGCAAAACTGTCCCCAGCCCCAAAGGAAACTTTCCTAACCGTAGCCATAAAAGTATCTCGAGGTCTGTTTTATCCTAATAACAGGCGGCTACTCCCCGACTCCTACCCTACTCCCCATCCTCTCTCCAGTACAGTCTGGTGAGTTCAAAGTTGTCTCTAACGTCCTTACGTGCCTCTCTAAATTCCTGTTTAGTCCTCCCCATAAAAGCCGCAACTCCTCGTATTAGAAGCATAACGACAACCTAGAGCTTTATTCTCCCCTTTATTCACAATTATATCAGTCATGAGTGTTCCCAACGGACACGCCATTCACACGGAGAGTGATGCTATCACTGTTAGACCTTTGGTCGTCCAAGTTGGAAAGATTAGGGTGCGTCTGACCTCTCCTGGCGTCCGTGGCGTGTTTGAGAGGGTGCCTTTGGCCGCTCTGCAGTGCAGTCTGTGACGCCATTGCTTGCGCACACGCTGACTATATCTATGCATACATTCAGATCACTGTCCCCGTATCTGCAAAAATCAGCGACTGGATCGCCGCCGAGATTCTGCGCGAAGAATTCGTCCACGTCACAAAGGTTCAAGATGCTGTAGACAATGCTGAAGAACTCGAAGGCACCGTAGAGGCCGAGGTCGAATTGCTAGCCAAGCTGATCAGCTACGTTGCAGCCAAGGCCGCCAAGGAGCACACTTCGGGCTATACGTCTGTCCTGCTGCACGCCTTCCGCTACTTCACTCAAACGTATCTCTCGACTAATGAAATTCACACACTCGTCGCTGCGTACGACACGGCGGTGCGCAAGGACGTCCTCACGGCGTATTTCGCTGGGTTGGCCACACTAGAGTCCCTCGTTCCGTCTGCGGACATTCCACGTGCGCCTTCGTCTGCGCTGCTTGCGGCTGTTTCTGAATCCAAGGCATCCATTTATGCACTATTCGGTGGTCAAGGGACCAACGAAGTCTACTTTGACGAGCTCCAGTCCCTTTATGATATCTATAAGCCCTATGTCTCTCCTTTTATCGCCTCTCTTACGCATAATGTTCTCGTGCCTCTCGCAACTGAGGCCGAACAAGCTGGGTTCGCTTACTATCAATATGGGTTGGACGTGTACGGATGGCTCGAGGGAATTATTCCTAGACCGTCAGTGGAATACCTCGCTTCCATCCCCCTTTCTTTCCCTCTCATTGGGTTAACGCAGCTAACCCAGTATTTTGTCGCTTGTCGGGCTACAAACTTAACACCCGGTCAAATGCGGGAACGTTTGTCGGGAGCAACAGGACACTCTCAAGGTATTGTGTCCGCCGTTGTCGCCGCTGCTGCAGATGACTTTGAGGATTTCACCAACAACGCAATCAAGGGCCTTAAATGGCTTTTTGCGTGCGGAAAGCGCGGGCAGGAAGCTTTCCCTGTTGTCTCTGTTGAACCTTCCATAGTTCAAGATTCGGTTCAAGGCGGCGAAGGTGTCCCCAGTCCCATGTTGGCCGTCACTGGCCTCCCCCTCGCTGAGCTCCAGAAATTCATTAAGAAGACCAATTCTCACCTTCCTGAGAAATCACATGTCCATGTTTCTTTGCATAATGGCCCCAAAGCAAATGTCGTTACTGGACCGGCCAAGGCTCTGTACGGTCTCGTTACGAGCTTGCGCAAGGTTCGCGCTCCTTCTGGCTTGGATCAAAGCAAGATTCCTTTCTCGCAACGCAAGCCTGTCTTCTCGATTCGTTTCCTCGTCGTCAATGTTCCGTACCACAGCCCATACCTCGCAGGCGTCACCGATAAGGTCTTCAATGACGACTTGAAAGGACAAGAATTGTGGACTCCCGATCAACTATCGATCCCAGTTTACAATACCGAAGATGGTAAGTCTTTTAATTTAGATAACAAGAGGCTGTTTGTGCTCACCGAGACTTCAGGTACCGATCTCCGATCATTAACCTCCTCCCTGACACGATCGCTCTGCGATCAAATCTTCACGCAACCCATCCATTGGGCAAAGGCTGGTGCATTCCCGCCCACTGCTACGCATGCTATCGACTTTGGCCCAGGTGGGTTGAGCGGTATTGGCATTTTGACCGCACGTAACTTGAATGGTCGGGGAGTTCGGGTTATTATCATTGGTGAGAAGAGCAAAGGAAGCTACGAGCTTTACGATGCGCAGAAAGTTAAGTACGAGGAATGGTGGGCTAAGAAGTTCACGCCTCGTTTGGTCAAAACTAGGTGTGTATTAAATTTGTCTATCTTGTACATTTTATTGACATGACTTCCAGCGATGGCAAGATCCATCTCGATACTCCCTTCTCCCGTTTGTTGGCTAAAGCCCCAATTATGGTCGCCGGTATGACCCCCTCCACGGTGAAGGCCGGTTTCGTCAGTGCCGTTCTCAGTGCTGGCTACCATGTCGAGTTGGCCGGTGGTGGTCACTATAACGCTGCCGCTGTTCGTTCCAAGGTCGCCGAGATTCAGAAGCTCATCCCCGCTGGCGTTGGCCTTACTCTCAACGCCTTGTACATCAACCCAAGGCAGTTCGGCTTCCAGTTCCCTCTCTGGCAAGAGATGCGCAGGGAAGGTCTCCCCATCGAAGGTTTCTGCGTTGCCGCTGGTATTCCTTCTACCGAGAAGGCTGCTGAGATCATCGGCAGTCTCCGTGCGGCCGGTATTAAACACGTCTCCTTCAAGCCTGGCTCTGTTGATGGTATCCGTCAAGTTGTTAGCATCGCTGCTTCCAACCCTGACTTCCCCATCATCCTTCAATGGACTGGTGGTCGTGCTGGTGGTCACCACTCGTGCGAAGATTTCCATCAACCGATTCTCTCAACTTACAGTTCTATCCGTCAACACTCCAATATTGCTTTGGTTGCCGGTTCTGGATTCGGTGGCGCGGATGACTTCTATCCTTACCTTACTGGTGAATGGTCCGTCGAGAAATATGGTGTCCAAGCCATGCCTTTCGATGGTCTCTTGCTCGCAAGTCGTGTGATGGTCGCAAAGGAAGCTCATACTAGCTCCTCCGTCAAGGATCTTATCGTTGCTGCTCGTGGTGTTTCTGACAGTGAATGGGAGGGAACATACGCCAAGGAAACTGGTGGTATTCTTACCGTCCGCTCTGAACTCGGCGAGCCCATTCATAAGATTGCTACTCGTGCCGTCAAGCTCTGGAAGGAGTTCGACAACACAGTCTTCAACCTGCCCAAGGACAAGCGTGCTGCTTGGTTGCAACAGAACCGTGATTCCGTCGTGGAGAAGCTCAATCGCGATTTCTCCAAGCCCTGGTTTGCCCAGAAGAAGGAAGGAACTGTTGTTTACGACTTGGGCGATATGACATACGAAGAAGTCACTCTCCGTCTCGTACGTTTATGCTTCGTTGCGCACCAGTCTCGATGGATCGATGTTACCCTCCGCACTCTCGTTGGTGACTGGTTGCGTCGCGTTGAGGAACGTTTCGCAGGTGTTGGCAAAGGCTCCAAGACCTCTATCTTGCAGTCGTACACTCGCCTTGACGAGCCAACTTCCGTTTTGGAAGAATTCTTCAAGGCCTACCCTGGTGCGACCGAGCAGTTGCTTTCCAGCGATGATAAGTCATATTTCCTTGCTATCAGTCAGCGACCTGGTCAGAAGCCTGCTCCCTTCATCCCCGTCCTTGATTCATCATTCGAGGTTTGGTTCAAGAAGGTACGTGTTAGTTATGGTTTATATTCAAATTGATTGCTAACGTATTTCCAGGATTCCCTCTGGGCTGCAGAAGATATCGATGCCGTCTTCGATCAGGATCCCCAGCGTGTCTGTATCTTGCAAGGTCCAGTCGCTGTCTGCCATGCCACCAAGAAGGATGAGCCGATCAAGGAATTACTCGGCAACATTGAGTCGTCGCTTATCGAGAAGGTTTTGAACCAATACTACGAAGGTGATGAGAGTAAGGTCCCTACAAGTGATTATATTGGAGCCAAGACTGGCCCCGCTGTCAGCTCCCTTCCTGGGATCGAAATTAGCAAGGAGGACCCCACTGTTACTTACAAGGTTGTTTCCGCTCCTGAAACCTCTCAGTGGCTGGAACTTCTCTCCGGTCCCACTCCCAACTGGCTTCGCGCCTTCCTTACCTCCCCAATCATTGTGCAAGGATCCTCTTACATCGACAATCCAATTCGCCGTTTGTTCACTCCCAGAGTTGGACAAGCTGTTGTCGTCAAATATGAGCAAGAGAAGCCTGTTAACGTAGTCGTATATGGCGCTACTCGTTCGTTCGGTGCCCAGAAGGCAGACTTCAAGGCCGTGGAAGTTTCGTACGAGGCGTCTGCCCGCAAGATCTCCCTCACGCTCTTTGAGGATCGTAAAGAGTCCGCTGTCGCCTTACCTTTCGAATTCGAATTTCGTCCTGATCAAGGTTTCGCTCCCATCCATGAGGTCGCTGAAGGCAGGAACAAGCGCATCAAGGCATTCTACTGGAAGCTCTGGTTCGGCGATGACCAGGAATTGCCTTCCATTTCCCTCAAGGATAAATTCGTCGGACCTGAGGTCGTCATCGACGCTGCTACCATTGAACGGTTCTGCTCTGTCGTTGGAAATCAAGGCGAATCGTTCACATCTACTCGTACCGAGAACGTCAAAGCTCCCATGGACTTTGGTATCGTCACTGGTTGGCAGGTGCGTTCATGACGTGGTATATTATTCATGCGATTTTACTAACTTTAATCCCCCAGGCGATCATGCAAGCCATCTTCCCCGACTCTGTTGATGGTGATCTCTTGAAACTCGTTCACCTTTCTAACGGTTTCCGTATGGTGCCTGGTGCTCGTCCTCTCCAAGTCGGCGACGTTTGCCGCGCAGAAGCGAAGATTGTTTCCGTTACAAACAGTGACAGCGGTAAGACCGTGAAGGCAATGGGTTCCGTCATCTGCAATGGAGAGCCTGTTCTCGAGGTTGTTTCCTCCTTCCTTTATCGCGGCCGTTTCAGCGATTATATCAACACATTTGAGATCGTCGAAGAGGAAGAATATGCCGTCGAGCTTGCCAAAGAATCCGACGTGGGCGTACTCAACTCGAAGGAGTGGTTCCAATGGGATAGCTCGTCCGCTCCTCTTGTCGCTGGCACAACTCTCATCTTCAAGATTCAATCCGAGAGTACCTACAAGGACAAGAACACTTTTGCTTTCGTTACCGTCACCGGTGCAGCCTACACCAAGAACCAACTTAAGCAGCTTAAGAAGGTTGCGAGAATCGAGTCTCGTATCGAAAATGCTCACGGAAATGTCGTCCTGAGCTACTTGAAGCGTCACGGCAAACCTGTTGGCACAGCATCCTTGTTCGAGACCGGAGGGTATACTCTCACTTCTTCGGAGTATCCAGCCACTTTCAACACGCCTTTAACAAACGAGCCCTATTCCAAGATATCTGGAGACTTCAACCCCATCCACATAAATCCTTACTTCTCGGACTATGCTTCTTTACCCGGCACAATCACTCACGGCATGTGGTCGAGTGCTGCGACGCGCAAGTACGTGGAGAACGTTGTTGCTAAGGGTGTCCCTGAGCGTGTCGTCTCGTAAGTTATACTTCTTCGGTATTATTTCCCTTTCTAATGGTTTCATAGTTACGACGTCAACTTTGTGGGCATGGTGCTGCCCGGAGAGCGATTACAAGTCAAATTGAAGCACATCGGCATGCAACACGGTAACTACGTTGTGAAGGTCGAAACATTCAACGAGCGTGGCGAGAAGGTCCTCGACGGAACTACCGAAGTTGCTCAGCCAATAACTGCGTACGTCTTCACTGGTCAAGGATCTCAAGAGCCAGGAATGGGTATGGAATTATACAACAACTCTCCTGCAGCCCGCGCTGTTTGGGACGGCGCAGACGCTCACTTGCTTGCCGTTTATGGTTTCTCCATCATTGACATTGTCAAGAATAATCCTAAGAGCAAGACTATCCACTTTGGTGGTATCAAAGGTCAAGCAATCCGTCAGAGGTACATGGATATGTCCTATGACACAATGGACAAAGATGGAAACATCAAGACCTTGCCTCTCTTCGCCGATATCGATGCTCGCACGCCTGCATATACATTTTCGCATCCCAACGGTCTCCTTTTCGCCACCCAATTCGCTCAGATCGCCCTCGTAGTCACGGAGAAGGCAGCTTTTGAAGACATGCGGTCCAAGGGCCTAGTTGCGCCTGGCAGTCCCTTCGCCGGTCACTCCCTTGGTGAATATTCAGCTTTGGCTTCCATCGCCGATGTTCTTCCTATTTCTTCATTGGTCGACGTCGTTTTCTACCGTGGTATCACTATGCAACGTGCCGTTGAGCGTGACTCCGAGAATCGCTCCAACTATGCTATGTGCGCCGTCAATCCCAGTCGTATTTCCAAGACTTTCAACGAACCTGCTTTGCGTGAGGTTGTTGATACCATTTCCACAAAGGGCTCCATCCTGCTCGAAATTGTCAATTACAATGTTGAGGTGAGTAAATGTCAAATTTCGCGTATTCTGTTTCTCAAACAATTATAGGGTCAACAATACGTCTGTGCCGGAGAACTGGTCGCCCTTCAAGCTCTTACCAATGTTCTCAACTACTTGAAGGTTGAGAAGGTCGACATTGCCAAGGTACGTTTCCCCCCAACACTTTATAATATTAGTCTAATGATTATTTCAGCTTACCGAGAAATTCTCCGTTGAGAAGGTTCGCGAGATGCTGGGTGAAATTGTTTCCGAATGTTTGCAACGCGCATATGATCTACAAAAGGCAGAAGGTTATATTCAGCTGGAACGCGGCTATGCGACAATTCCCCTGCCTGGCATTGATGTCCCCTTCCATTCAAGATATCTCTGGGCTGGTGTGATGCCTTTCCGAGCTTGTATGTATTTTTTTCTCCACTCTATTACGAAAATTTACTCATATCAAATAGACTTATCGAAGAAGATTGATCCTTCACACATCGACCCGGACATGCTCATCGCCAAATATATCCCAAATTTGACTGCTGAGCCATTCCAAGTCAGCCAGGAATATGCTCAGGGTATCTACGATCAAACGTCGTCTCCTCGTCTCGACAAGGTTCTCAGGCACTGGGACAGAGACAACTGGGGAAGTGCCGAACAAAGGCAGAAGTTGGCCTATATCATCCTCGTCGAACTGCTTTCATATCAGTTTGCATCTGCCGTTCGCTGGATCGAAACTCAAGACCGACTCTTCAAGGAATATAACTTCGAACGTCTGATCGAATTGGGCCCTGGTCCTACCTTGACAGGCATGGCTACTCGCACTCTCAAGACGAAATACGAGGCTCTCGATGACTCTGCCGGCCGTACTCGTGCAATCTTCTGTCACTCCAAGCACCCGAAGGAAATTTATTATCTCTTCGAGGATGAGTCAGAAGCCCCCTCTGCGGATGCTGCCTCTGAAGAAACTTCTGCCTCCGCTGCAGCCGTCAGTGCTCCTGTTGCCGCCATGCCAGTCGCCGCCGCCGCCGCTTCCGCTGCAGGTCCTGTTGCAGCAATTGCTGATGAACCACTCAAAGCCGTTGACACGCTTCGCACTATTGTTGCTCAGAAATTGAAGAAGAAGTTTGACGAAATTTCGCTCTCCAAGAGCATCAAAGACCTAGTTGGGGGCAAATCCACTCTGCAAAATGAGATTCTCGGAGACCTTCAACTCGAGTTCACGTCTGCGCCCGAGAAAGGGGAGGAATTACCTCTGGAGGAGCTTGGTTCGGCTTTGAGCTCTGGATATTCTGGTGCTCTTGGCAAGCACACCTCTGGTCTTATTTCTCGTCTCGTCGGTGGCAAGATGCCTGGTGGCTTCAACTTGACTTCTATCAAATCTCATCTCTCGAAGACATGGGGTCTTGGTCCCGCAAGGGCTGACGGGCTTCTTTTGCTCGGTTTGACGCATGAGCCGGCCAAGCGTCTTAGTTCTGAAGTTGAGGCAAAAGCTTGGCTCGATTCTATGGCCGCTTTGTACGCTAAGCAACAGGGCATTTCTCTTTCGTCTGGTAGCGGTGGAGGCGGAGGCGCTGGTGCCGGCTCAGGAGGCCCGGTTATCAACAGCGAGGAATTCATCAAATTCCAAGCAGAACAGGAGCGCTTCGCAGCCCAACAAGTAGAGGTATACATGCGTTATCTCAACAAGGACTCCCGTGCCGGTGAACAAGCCTTCGCCAGTGCCAAGGAAGAGGTTGCTGCTTTGCAGGCCAAACTCGACAGTATTGCTCGCGAACACGGGGACACGTATACTGAAGGAATCCAGCCGATATTCGAGCCCCTCAAGGCGCGTCACTTTGATTCTTCCTGGAACTGGGTTCGTCAAGATGCCCTTCTCATGTTCTATGATATTATTCATGGTCGTCTTACTGCTGTTGATCGTGATATCACGGCCCGCTGCATAGCTATCATGAACCGTGCCGACCCAGCCCTCCTCCAATATATGCAATACCATATTGACAAAGTTGATCCCAGCCGTGGCGAGACATACAAGCTTGCTAAAGACTTCGGACAAGAATTGATTCATAACTGTCGCGAAGCGGCCGCCCAACCACCCTTGTACAAAGATGGTAAGTAACGTGTATTTATACTCTGTTTTATCTAACTAAACCATCCGTAGTGACTTTCCCCACTGCACCGAAGACTGAAGTTACAGCCAAGGGTGACATCGTGTATTCAGAAGTCAATCGCGAAGGCGTCCGTAAACTTGAGGCTTATGTTGAGGAAATGGCCAGTGGTGATACTATCTCAGGGAATATCAACATCCAGAAAGTTCAAGATGACGTCTTGAAGCTTTGGAACGTCGTGAAGTCGCAGGCTGGCATCAGCCAAGAGCAGAAGAATCGTATCAAGGCATTGTACGAAGGTGTCGTCCGCTCCCTGCACAAGGGTCCTGAGCAGCCACGGCCTCAGCGTTCACCTCGCACTCGTCGCTCATCTTCTCAGTTCCTTCGCCCTCAGATCACTGGAGCTACCTCCTTGTCTGCCGATAAGATTCCCCTTCTCCACTTGAAGCGTCGCGTCGGAACTCAATGGGAATACAGCAACAATCTTACGAGTGTCTATTTGGACATCTTGCAAGAGATTGCTACGTCGGGAACTACTTTCAAGGACAAGAATGCACTTTTGACTGGTGTCGGAAAAGGCTCTATCGGCGTTGAAATTCTCAAGGGGTTACTGTCGGGTGGTGCAAATGTCATCGTCACAACATCGCGGTATAGCCGGGCCACAGTTGAGTATTACCAGGACATCTACCAGAAGTTCGGTGCCCGTGGATCTGCGTTGACTGTCGTTCCTTTCAACCAAGGTTCGAAGCAAGATGTCGAGGCTCTGATCGACTATATCTATGCCACTCTTGGTATGGATTTGGACTACATCTTGCCATTCGCCGCTGTTCCTGAGAATGGTCGCGAGATTGATGGACTTGACGACAAGTCAGAGCTTGCTCACCGCATCATGTTGGTGAATCTCCTGCGTTTGATGGGTGCCGTAAAGACGAAGAAAGCTAGCCGTCACTTCGTTACTCGACCCACTCAGGTCATTCTGCCCTTGTCCCCGAACCACGGCCTCTTTGGTTCTGATGGGTTATATTCCGAGTCCAAGATCTCGTTGGAGACTCTCTTCAACAGGTGGAATGCAGAGAGCTGGGGAGAATACCTTTGCTTGGCTGGTGCCGTTATTGGGTATGTTTCTCACCTTTGAGACCGCTACATCTTAGCTGATTTTATTTATCTATTTAGTTGGACTCGTGGAACCGGTGTCATGGCCGCTACAAACATGGTCGCCCAACAGGTCGAGGCCAATGGTGTCCGCACCTTCTCGTCAAAGGAGATGGCCTTCAACATCCTTGGTCTTATGCATCCTCTATTGTTCAGTATCACGCAGGTCGAGCCAATCTGGGCCGATCTCAGTGGTGGTATGGACCGTCTTCCTGACCTTGGTTCAGTTACGACACGCATTCGTCAGACGATCAATCGACAGAGCGAGCTTCGCAAGGCAATCACTCGCGACAACTCTGCGGACTTCAAGATTTCTCATGGTTCAGAGGCCGAACGCGTACTCAAAACCGTCTCCGTTACCCCTCGCGCGAACTTCAAGTTCGAATTCCCCAAATTGGAGAATACAGAAGTCCTTGAGCAATTGTCCCAACTCCGCGGCCTCATCGACCTCGAAAAAGTCGTTGTCATTACCGGATTTGGAGAAGTTGGGCCATGGGGTAGCTCTCGTACCCGCTGGGAGATGGAAGCCATCGGTGAATTCACTATAGAGGGATGCATCGAGATGGCCTGGATCATGGGTTATATTAAGCACTTTGATGGACGTCTCAAGGATGGTTCCCTGTACGTTGGATGGGTCGATAGCAAGACGGGAGAACCGGTCGACGACAAAGATATCAAGGGCAAATACGAGAAGGAAATTCTGGCTCACGCTGGTGTTCGTTTAATTGGTGATTTTTTTCCCGTCTACCGACATCGAAGAGTTTTAACATTTTGTTTACAGAACCGGAATTGAACAAGGGTTACGATCCCAAGAAGAAGGTCTTCCTTCAAGAGATCGAGCTTACGCACGACCTTGAGGCTATCGAGATCTCTGAAAGCGAGGCTCGCAAGTTCAAGCTGCAGCACGGTGATAAGTGCGATATCTGGAGCAAGGATGGCGAGCAATACTATGCCAAGTTCAAGAAGGGCGCGCTCATCAAGGTACCTAAGGCCTTCCACTTCAGCACGCTCGTTGCTGGCCAGATCCCAACGGGTTGGTCTGCCGGACGCTACGGTATCCCTGAAGATATCGTCGCCCAGACTGACCGTACTGCTCTCTGGGCTTTGGTGTCTGCTGCGGAAGCCCTCATCATGTCGGGTGTCACTGATCCTTATGAGCTCTACAAATACGTTCATCCCGCCGAAGTTGGTTCCAGTATCGGTAGTGGTATGGGTGGTATGACGAGTATCGCAGCCATGTTCAAGGACCGTAGGGAGGAGCTTGAAGTACAGAAGGACATCTTGCAAGAGACGTTTATTAACACCGTCGCTGGATGGGTCAATATGCTCTTGCTTTCTTCTTCAGGGCCGATCAAGATTCCCGTTGGTGCATGGTGAGTCATCTATTTGTGTTCATATCATCTATTCAATACTAAAATATTCCCTAGTGCCACTGCCCTACAATCCCTCGAGATTGCCTGCGAGACCATCCAGAGCGGCAAAGCCAAGGTCATGCTTGCTGGTGGCTTCGACGACTTCAGTGAAGAGGGCTCCTACGAGTTCGCGAACATGAAGGCTACAAGCGATTCATTGAAGGAGTTTGCTGCCGGTCGTGAGCCAACCGAATTCTCCAGGCCGACGACTAGCACTCGTTCAGGAGTAAGTTTATCTCTTTTACGTTATATTGTCATTCAGTGCTGATATTCTCCCCAGTTCATGGAAAGTCAAGGTGCAGGTGTTCAAGTCCTTATGAATGCCAAGTTGGCCTTGGAGATGGGCGCTCCTATCAGAGGCATTGTTGCCTTCACTTCGACATCTACGTGAGCTTTACCATCATCTGACATCGTTATTCCTTGTTTACTCATTATATTTAGTGACAAGGCCGGTCGCTCAATTCCTGCTCCAGGAAAGGGTGTCCTCACTATTGGTCGGGAAACTTCCGAGTCAGTTCCTCTACCTGTTCTCGACATTGGTTATCGTGCGAGGCAGCTTGCCTTCCGTCGGAAGCAAATCTCTCAATGGATCGCCAATGAACATGAGATGCTCCGTGACGAAATTGCCTTACGCGAGAGTCAAGACCTAAATGTCGACCAGGCGTACCTCGCTGCTCGCGAGGCGGATATCGAACAAGAAGCCCTTCGCCAAGAGAAGTCAGCGCAGGCGACTATTGGTATGCTCGAGGGTCAAGATTCTCGAGTCGCTCCTCTTCGTCGTGCCTTAGCTGTCTGGGGTCTTACTGCGGATGATATTGGTATGTCTCTTGCAGATTGTAGGAATTTTATATTGACCACGTTATTTAGGCGTCATTTCTATTCACGGAACGAGCACGAAGGCTAACGTAAGTGCCTTAATGACAAGCTCTCATCCTTTCGTTGCTAACTATGATTACAGGAAGCAAACGAGACCAACGTTTACAACAACATCTTCACGACCATCGGTCGTACTCCAGGCAATGCGGTTCCTATTATGGCTCAGAAGAGCCTCACTGGTCATGCTAAGGGCGGTGCTGCTGCTTGGCAATTAATCGGTCTGTGCCAGACTGTCAACAGTGGTATCATTCCTGGCAACCGCAACGCGGACAACGTCGACAAGGAACTTCAGCAATATGAATATCTCCTGTTCCCTTCGAAGTCAATCCATACCGATGGCATTACGGCTGGTCTCATGGTTCGTAACTTCATCATTCTATTTTAATGTCTGCTAAACTTCAGTACAGACTTCTTTCGGTTTCGGTCAAGTCGGAGGATCCGCTCTCATTATCCATCCTCGTTACTTGTTCGCTACCCTCGATGCTGCCAAGTACAACGTCTACAAGAGGCTCAACCGTCAACGTGCTCTTGGGTCCTACAAGTCCATGACTGAGATGATGTCGACCAATGCCTTGGTAAAGGTGAAGGCCGGCCCACCATACTCTCCTGACTTGGAGATCCCTGTCCTCCTCAACCCTCTTGCCCGCACTGAGCTTGATAAGAACGGTAGCTACTCGTTCACAAAGAAGCTTCCCAAGGCCCGAACCATCCCCGAGGCGAACGTGGAGGCTGTCACAAAGCTCGTTGACTCACAGAGGCCAACTACTGGTGTAGGTGTTGACCAAGGTATGTTCATTCCCATTACTACTGTGTATACTGTCACTAAATACTTTTATTAGAACTCATCTCCGCCGTCCCATCCTCCAACCCTACCTTTGTCAACCGCAACTTCACCGATGCTGAGATTGCCTACTGCCGTGCACAGCCTGCACCAGCGTCCTCCTTCGCTGCTCGATGGGTCGGCAAAGAAGCTGTCTTCAAAGCATTGGGTGTTGCCTCAAAAGGCGCAGCTGCCGCCATGAAAGACATTGAAATCTTACCCGACGACTCTGGTGTTCCTCGCGTCACGTTGCGCGGCGATGCCAAAGCAGCCGCTGAGGCGAAGAGTATTTCCAGTGTCAACATCTCTCTTTCTCATTCTGATGTGAGTACCCATGTTGGAGTGTAGTGTTGGTTACCTTTTACTGACGGTGCCTTTTAGAACATCGCTATCGCATTTGCTACTGCTCAGTCTTAGAATTTCACTTCTCGCATAGTTATTTTCTCTCCATTTGTTCAGTCACGCTTTTCATGAGGAATATTGGTCTTTCGATATATTAATGTAACATAAATTAACAGAACCTCTAATGATAGATATGGACACTACTTTTCTTAAAATTTACGAGTTGGACCTCACTTCTGAAGATCTTAGCCTCTCATAGTCTTTCTTTGCCTGGTTAAAATTCAATAAGGGGGTATTCACCCGATTAAGGTATAGTAATAAATCGTCTGATGAGATTAATCGTTCGATAATATTATCAACATCCCAGTCCCAGAAATAAAAACCCGTTGCCAACATTGAACGCGTGACGTTCGCCAGCGTGACTCGCCCTCCCAACAGCGATCCGCCGCGTCGACGCGCACAATGCTATTCTTCCTCATATCCTGGCTGCACGTCTTCCTCGCCCCATACACCAAAGTCGAGGAAAGCTTCAATCTCCATGCCATCCACGACTTCCTGCTCCACGGCTCTGCCATAGAAAACGTGCGGCGGCGCCCTCAACTTGCGCTGTTTCTTGACGTATTTTCCTGCCACTAACGTGTTTTATATTGTCTGTTTTTCTGTGCAGAAAGTATGACCATTTCACGTTCCCTGGTGCTGTCCCCAGGTCGTTCATCGGCGCATTGGGGTTAAGCGTCATCACCGCGGTGGTGTCGGCCGTCCTAGGTCCTTTTCGGGTTATACAAAGCAAGTTTGAGTTGCAGGTTTTAGGTGTGTTGATTCGAATTCTTCCGCTTATTGAACGATGGCTTACCAGTAGAAAAATAAAATCAATAAAACACGTAGTCCGTCTGATCCTCGCAACCATAAACGCGTACGGGTTCGACAAAATTCGGAAAGCAGTCAAAAAGACATATGGCGCAAATGTTGCTATTATGTTCACGCTTATAACATGTACCCAATTCCACCTGCCGTTTTGGATGGGTCGGACTCTGCCTAATATGTTTGCTCTCTTCCCCGGTACGTAAGCACAAAACCAATAAAACATTATCTTACTTACAATAAGCTCTCCCAGTAAACCTCGCCTCCTCCTTCCTAATTCTGCACCAAGCCAACCCTTCGGCACAGCCTTCAATCAATCGTCTAAGCAAAGCCATTAAACTCTTAACATTCACAGCGGTCACCCTACGTTCCGAGCTCGTCCTCCTGCTAGGCCCAGTCGCCTTGTGTGGAATTTACGTTGGCAGGACGAGACTGACAACGACGATCACCTCCGTGTTCCGTGCGGGGTTGGGTTCAGGGGTAGTTTCTTTAGGTAAGGATCGTCTTTGCTTTTCTGTCATGATTTATTGATTTATTGATTATGATTTATTGCCTTTTCCTTATTCCTTAAACACACATTCTTCCGGAATGTGTTGTTTATGATTTGATCTGCAGTTCTTACGGTGCTTCTAGACTCGTACTTATGGAGACGATGGCCACTCTGGCCTGAATTCGCCGGGGTGTACTTTAACGTGTACGAAGGGAAGAGTGCCGAATGGGGTGTGAGTAATTTCCCGTACTTATTCACCGAGACCTTCTGCAACTCAACGTAAATCTTGATCTCCCTGTCACCTATCCCTTATTCTGTTTCATGGCAATCCAATCTAGACTTCCCCTTTCCACAGCTACTTCCTCGGGCACCTTCCAAAGCTTCTTCTGACCGCGCTTCCGCTCTCCCTGCTTGGCTTTGCCATTGACGCAAGGATCCGTACTCTGCTCTTCCCATATGCGGCGTTCATAGCCTTGCTCTCCTGTCTCGGGCATAAGGAATGGCGATTCATTATCTATGTCGTTCCGGTGTGGAACATCGCTGCCGCGAGAGGTGCATCCTGGTTGTGAGTAATTTCCTTAATATTAAAATTTCCTTCTTTCTGATGAGCGGTCCTGATGTATCATTTGCCCTGTCATTCCATTTGCCGTTTCTTACCCTACCCTTGCTTGTACTCCTTTTTGGCTCGGCCCAGGGTTTCGCCGCGTGTGAAGAAAGAGGATAGGAATTCCAATGCGAATGCGGATATGAATACGCGCAGCAATGTTCTGATCTCGCGTCGTGGGGCGTCGATGCTTGCTTTGGCGGGATGCTTGGTGGTTAACGTTGTGGCGACGGTGCTACTCACGCAGGCTTCGATGGTTAATTACCCTGGAGGAGAAGCGATCAGGGAGTTCAATGGCTTGATTCAGATGCAGATGTCGAAGATGGCGATGACGAGTGAGTCGAGGGGTCTTAAATGAGAAGGAAAGTTGTTTATACTTATATTTTCTCAGAACCGATCTCAGTTCACGTCGATAATCTGGCTGCGCAAACGGGTGCTTCGTTGTTTCTGCACGAGCACGCGCCGCCTCGCATGGGGATAGGGTTTGCGAACGAGGACGGTGTGGAGGTGGAGGTGGTTTATAATAAAACGGAAAACCTTGGTTCTGCCGAGGACTTCAAAGGCTTCGACTGGGTGATAACCGAACGGCCGGAGATGTTCGAGGGAGCGGGGGGTGAATGGCATCTTGAGAAAAGTATTGATGGGCTTCGTGGCGTGCAATTAAGGTCGCTTGGGAATGAAGGATTGTGGAGATTGGTTAAGGTGCCGACGGTGATGAAGGAAGCGAAATTATGGATTCTCAGGAGATAGTTCTATACACTCTATACGACGTTTTATTTTATTTCCTTAAGACATGGGATTAAGTGGCAACGTCGGGTTTCTTAGGTCGGGCGCCGAAGATGCCAGTACCCACACGTACGATGCCACTTCCTGCCTTGATGGCAGCTTCGAAGTCGCTGCTCATGCCCATGCTGAGCGCCAAGCCGCCGTGGTCATCACCCCATGTCCAATCTTGGGCTTGCTCTTGTCCCTTGGGAAACTCGCGGTTCAAGATCTCAAGCAAGGCAGCGCGGGTGTGTATGAGCGCCTGGAAGTCTGGGTTTTCTTCATCGGCGTGAACCGAGTTCTCGAAGGAACCGATGGTCATTAAGCCGACGAGGCGAAGGTTGGGACAGGACGCGATAACGTGGCGGGCGAGGGAGATGACGGTGTCTTCTGTGCTCGTGAGGGTAGTAGAGCCGGGTGCAGTTTCTATAATGGAAAGAGGGGGAAGACCGGACTTTGCGTCTTCGCCGGAGGTGTTGACTTGAATGAGGACGTTTAGCGGTGGATTACCCGCGCGAGCTTTGTTGAGGAGCGTAGCGAGTTTGATGGTATTGAGGGTGTGTAGGGCGTGTAAATTTGGGACGGCTAGGACGCGATTAATTGATCAGTTATGGGTGGGGAATGCCTTGACACGGACCTGCGATGGACTTGGCCTTGTTGGACTGGAGATGGCCAATAAAATGCCAGCGGATATCAGTCGGGAGCTGAGGCGAGGATCCAAAGAGAACGAGGACCGTAGAAGCGTATCAGAAGAGATTATTGGAGATCAAGCAGTGGTGTGGCGGTCGCTCACCACAGAGGCTTTCTCGAGGACTTCGTTCACGTAGTTCTCCCCAAAGTCGCGCTGGCCGGCGTCGTAGGCCCCCAGGATGTCGGAGGCGGGTTTGTACTTGGAGACGGCGACGAGCAGCGGCTGGAGCGTTGGATGGATGGAGGTCTCGACGGCGGCGGCGACGCGTGCTCTGACATCGGCGAGGGCTTCGGCGAGCTCAGCGGCGCGGTCGGAGGTTGGACGGGGAGCGTCGGACATGCGAAAGACGAACTTTGAGCGGGCAGCGAGGAGCGCGATAGAGGGACGAAGCATGCACTGAATCACGTGATATATAGTCCCCGTATATTTATCACAAAGGCAGGAAATACTAATTTGGATACTGTGAATAGTGGTCTCCACCATTTACATCGATGAGCACTGCCAGCACATCCTCTGGCCTATCTTCGGGGACGCTCGACAGCCAGCACCATTGGATCCAGCATGGGGAATCCCCGGACGTCGTCCCCGCCGTCAGCGACTCCGCACACTCATCTGCCCTGGCTGTGGAGCACCAACACCTCCCTCTTCTCCTTTCATATTTCGCGTGCTTCGGGATTCTATAGTAGTCGTCTGTAATTATTTCGCGAATACACATTGGCTGGAACTCTGGAAATAGGGCGTGAGAACGTCAACAAGGACAAACAGGGCATAAAATCAGGACGTTCAGTCTTGTCGCGAAGGCTGCCTTCCCCTCCCTCCACTGTTCTTCGATGCCCCCGAATATCCACCATGGCCGCCAATGTCGTCGAAACCAAAACAGTCAGAAAGTCTCAAGACATCAACTCTAAGCGTCCCTACATCAACCAGTATGAGCTCATCTCACCTCTGGGCGAAGGTATGCATGGCAAGGTCATGCTCGCATGTGATACCACCACCGACCAGGGTGTTGTAAGTTCTCGTTTATTTGTGCTTTGGTGTCCTCCAACATCTTCTAGGCTATCAAAGTAATGAAGCGCATCGATCCCCGCGACCGCAGGCTCCCAAAGTCCCGCCGCCTCGGCGCCCCGCCCCTATCCGCACAGCACGAAACAGAATCCAAAATTCGCCGCGAGATCGCCGTCATGAAAAAGTGCACCCACCAGAACCTCGTCCGTCTCCTCGAGGTCATCGATGACCCCAGCAACAGGAAAATATTCCTAGGCACGTTCCTCACACTTTGTACTCCGATTCTGGACGCTCAGCTCACCTACTATCCAGTTATGGAAAATCTCCAAGGCGGTGAGATCAAATGGCGTAGTAGAGACCATGAGGAGCCCGTCCTCGAACTCAGCCAGATTCAACGTATTATGCGCGACGTGACCCTCGGTTTGGAGTATCGTACGTGCCAATCACTGACTTCGCGTATCCTTTCCGCTCATATGTCCGTTGACAGTCCATCATCAAGGCATCATCCACCGTGATATTAAGCCAGCCAACCTCCTCTGGACTGAAGATCGTCAATCCGTCAAGATATGCGACTTTGGCGTCTCTCATTTCACCGCCGCTGCCGTCCAAGACGATCCCAACATCTATGACGAAGCCGGCCTCACAAAGACCGCTGGCAGTCCCGCCTTCTTTGCACCAGAGATATGCCGCATCCCGGACATTTCATTCGATGGCTCCCCTCCCCTCAACCAGAATACGAATGGTACTCCATCCTATATACCACCCATTACGAAACAGATTGATATCTGGGCCTTGGGCGTCACTTTTTACTGTCTTCTCTTTGGGAAGCCCCCATGGTCTGGGGGCACTCAATATCTCATGTTCCGTTCCATCTGCAACGAGGACTTTTACGTCCCACCTACTATGGCCCGTGATCGGATTCTAACAGGCGGTCGTCACCACGGAGCTGAAGGAAAGGAACTCGGGTGGATTGTCGTCGATATCCTGGTGCGCCTTCTTGAGAAGGACCAAGAGCGACGCATCAGCCTCGCCGATCTCAAGGTATGTCTCTCTCTCACGCGCTTCCCGTTTTAGCATCCTAATAATATTCTTATTTTAGAAAATCCCTTGGATACAGAACGGCGTCCGCGAGCCTGAGAAGTGGGTTCGCGACACAACGCCGAAGAACGAAACACGAGTTGTTGTTACTGATGAAGAGACTCAAGGCGCCATCAAGAAACTGCGCTTCTCGTGGGCCCCTAAAGAGCTAATGGAGCGACTTACCAAGAAATTGAAAGGGATACCTATTACGTTGACAGGTTCCTCTCGCCGCATCGAAGCATCCCCTGGCTCATCCTCCCCTGCAAAGTCATTGATGAAACCCTCAACGAAGAAGCCGAAACAGGTCCAGCTGCAGACGCACGCGCACACTCCAGTTCGGCCATATACGACAAACATAGGACCACCTTCTCCCGAATCTCACTCGCGAAGCACGCCACAATCCTTAAACAAGCGTCGAGCGGCCAGGGCTGCTGAGAAGCTGAAGAGGTACACCTTTGGACCTGCCTCGCCAGGCTCCCCTGCGGATCCGCGGAGGCGTAACTCGAGTGTCGGACTTACGGATCACCCAGATGCTGAGGTGGCAACGAGGTCGTCGCGGAGGCTGACGGTGAGTGGACAGGTGTCGTCCCCCGCGATGCCGTGGCCGCTTCGACGCAAATCAGATTCACTCCAGCCGCATGCTGCTCTGCAGAGTCGTGCGACGGTATGCGCGGCCTCTGGGTCGAGTGCGTCAGTGTCACCGACGCCTAGTCCTACGACGCCGGAGGACCACCCTATAGCGAACGGAACGTCGTTGGCGGAGCGATTGAAGCAGGTTGTGCGGTCGACAAGTATCAGGCGGAGTGCGAAGGGGAAAGCTCCTGTGCGTTCTAGCATCGACGGTACACGGACCAGCGCGGAGACGTTAGACATCCCGCGACACCAACGCGAAGCAAGCACCGATATCGACGATGATTCGATCTGTTTATCACAGTCGAAACGTGCGTCGAGCTGGGGCTCTCCGAGCGGGAACCCGGACGACGACGACCGGGCGAGCTTCGATATGATGAGCACCGAGGGGGGCATGGGCGGCGTTGGGGGCGCGATACATGATTTTAATAGGAGCGTTGTGAGGGTGGGGGCGGGCGGGTATGTCGATGCGCCGAATACGCCGGATAGCTCCATGAGCCATTCGACGGCGATTGCGTCGGCGATGAATAACCACCTTAATCATAACCATCAGGTGGGGATGACGTTTAGCGATGGCTCCGGGTCGAGCGATGGGACGGTGAGACATTCGTTGTATGCTGAGCCGGGGTATCATCCACCGAGGGTTAAGAGTCCCTTGAGGACGAGTTATCGCTCGGATGAAGATGATGATTTACCCAGTGTCTTTGACTCGGAGATTGACGATGATCATTATCCGGAGCCGTATTCGGATGATGAGGAAGTCCTTGAGCTGCGTACGAGGCGGCCATCTACTGTTCTCACAGGCCATCGCTCTGCGAATGCCTCTCCCCTTCGCCGATAATCGCGTCACCGCATCATGCCCGGTCTTCTCGCTTCCCCCTCGTTTGTCTTCGTCTTCTTGTTCTCGCTTGCTCCGTCGCTTTCTTTGCCTCCGCCATGGAGTTGTTTTCGCTTGATCTTTCTGCTTTAGAACCTTCTTGCTCTTGCTCTTACCTAATAGTTGTATCTTTATCTCATTATTCCCATTCCCATTCCTCCCCTCACTATGCACGTGTACTACTCCTTACTAGAAGCCAGTCATCATTCCTTCCCTCCTTCCTTCCCTCCTTCCTTCCTCCCCTCCCTAAAGCTAAACTCAAATGCCCCCTCATTCTTCATTATGATTGTGCACACTCCTTATGCATGCATCTACGCGCGTTACCTTTTTCCTTCTCCCTCCCCTCTCTAGTCTCGCTCGGACCTTTTTCATCTCCATGCCCCCATTCTTAGAAAGACTCGCTACGCTAGCTACTCGGGCATAGTTAGCATTATATTTTTGTACATGATGAACAAAGGCAGTACGAGCGACGACGATGTGTAGATCACTCCTCCCGGGTCCCCCCTTTGTTTTTTTACGGACACAAAACAGTACTTAGATGAAGGGGAACGATAAGGCATTCGACGTGTAGTTACATTATATTATTATTCGTTGATTTCGAATTCTCGAATGCGGAACAGGATGTGATTATCAATAGAATACTTATGTGGTTTTATGTAAAGGGTATATTGACACGAGACGTATATTCCACACAAAATACAGAAGCAGTACACGGAAAGAAGCATGTAGGAAGAAAGTGAGTGAGTGCATATAGACCCTAGACAGGCAATGAATAGTGTTAGGGGACAAGAAAGGAAAATAAAGAGAGAGGAAGGTATTAAGTAAAGGAGTGAGTGAGAGGGGATGTACTATCAAACCGTCCATCCATAAGATCTGTTGTTAAATACATAAAATCGTACACCCATCCATTCATCGTCAGAGGTATTATTCATAGGGAAAATAGCCTCTTAGGAAGGCATATTAACGCGTCTGACGACTTCAGCGCTGCCGAGGAGGACACGGCCTAGGACGGACCAGACGGCTTCGCCTCTGCCACCGCCGCCGAAACCCTCGCCCATGGCGTCGAGGGTGTTGAATGCTGTCCAGTACGCCCTGTCTTGGTAGGTAGGCATGCCGGGGACAGCGTATGGCGTGGGCGAAAGTGCCATGAACATGACAGACGAAAATACGAATCCGACAACGAGGGGTGTCGCGATGGAAGTTAAGGGACTGTCCGACTTGTTGTAGAAATAGGTGTTGTAGATGTTGTAGAATCGGTGGCGCGGGCGCTTGGGTTTCTCCGCTGCGGGTTTACCGACTTTCTTGGAGGCGTCGAGGATCTTGTCAATGACCATGCATTCTGCACCAAGTTCTTTCTTTATTTTTGTCCATTGCTCGAGGAGCTCGACGGAGACGCCGTCGGGGATGGGCTCGAACGGCATGTTGACGCCCTTGTGCCATTGTTTGAGGGTAGCTTCGGCGATCTTCAGCTCGATGCGCATGTTGTCGTGGTCGTGTTCGTGAGAACGTAAGAGCCTTGTGAGGACCTCGCGGCTCAGAACTTGGTCGTAAGAGGGTGGCGCATCAGTGGGAATCGATGGCTCGGGAATGGCCTTGGGGGTGGCGATGGGTGGACGAAGAGTAGAGGAGGACGATGCTAGCTCCTCATCGTCTTCTTGGGTAATAGCGGCCTCTGGCTCTGTCTGGATCTCCATAGAAGAGAGAACACGCTTCTTTTCTGGCTCGGTCTGAGTGTCGAGGGATCGAAGAGCTCGCGTAGGCTCTGGTTCAGTTTGTACAGAAGAGGTGTAGCGAACGGGTTTAAATTCGGGATCCGTCTGAGTGGCTGCCGCCCTGACAAACTCGGACACCTCGTGTTGAGTATAGGCATCGGCGTACTCTTTAGTCTCTGTGATCTCGACCACCTGTTTCTTGCCAGTGCCAATTTTCTATATATAATGATATCTTAGTAAGTGCATTACTCTGAGATATGAACACATACCCTCTTCTTCCTCGTAATGATGGTCTGGATCATCTCCTCGCCGTCAGTATCAGAAGTTTCCTCCTCTTCGGTATCCTCTTCGGTGTCTTCAGCATCATCATCTTGCATAGCTTCCCATTTATTCAGGAGCTCTTGTCCAAGACTCTTGCTAACGCTTCCAAATTGGCTAGAAGAAGAGCTAGGTCCGCCCGCCACGGCGTGCTCGCGGGTTCTCAACTCGTCCAAATCGAAGCGCAAGCGATCGATAGTCTCTTTGAGCACTAGATTCTCTTGTTTCTGGTCGTCGAGTTCAGACTGAGCATGACGAGCAATGACGAGATCCTGTTCCATGAGAGTATGCGCAGCTTCCATAGCCTCACGTTGCTGGCCCCACTTGATTAATTCCAACTGTTGCATATGCCCAAGGTCTTCTAAATTCTTTATGTCTAAATCCTTCTGACGGAGGGCGTTCCGCAGTTTCTCGGATTCACCTGGTACGGAATGAATTGATTGCCAGCTGAAAAGCTACAAAGCTGCTTACTGCATTGTTCCACATACTGCTTATTCAGATTTTGATACAGTCCCTTGGAGCTATCTAGGGCCTTTTGTAACTTCGCAAGCTCAGATTCGAGTAACTGAATTTGCTGGATATTTTGTCGCTGCAACTCATTGTAAGCCAAAAGATATCATTTGAAACATTTCTCTCACCTCTTTGTTACGAAGTTCCTTCTCCTCTCTCTTAGTAGCAGTCAGCTCACTCTTCAACTCATCCAGTTTACTTTGCAAGTCCTCGATTTCCATCTCGTGGTCGGCCAAGCGATTTTGCAGATTCTTCTCGGCTTCCATAGCACGTCTCGCGAGTTCGTGATTATTTTTCTGCAATGCCTCCAAACGTTCATGGGGTCCTAAGGAAGCAATGGAAGACGCAATAGAACGTTCATAATCCATTACCAGACCGATACGATGGGTTGGGTCATCATTGTCCTCGTCCGAATCAGAATCATGGGAGTTGGGCATAGGCAAAGAAGAAATAGTTTCGACCATATCATCCATGTGGCTTGGAGAGCGTGTCGTATAACGGTCCTCCCTATCTGGAGAAGGTGTCGTATTGTCGAAAGAGAAGTCTTCATTCGGTGAATGGGGAGAGCGGCTGCCAAATTGCCGCAGTCCGTATTCAATACTGAAATTCGAATGGGAATGTGACCTGGAGTGTGGACGCCCGGGTAAGGAAGGAGACTTTGCTTCGGGAGAGTAAGTCGGTGAAGAAGGTGTAGAAGGAACACGAGTACGAGGATTAGAAGGTGACTAGAAGACCAAGGTAAGTAATCAACGCGTTTATGTTCAATTAAGACCATATACCTCATTATCGCTCATACTTCCACGACGGCTACCAGCATCACTCCTACGCCTGTGGTGGGCCGGTGCAGGACGCGGGGTCCAGCTAGATGGGGGACCATACAGTGGCTGTGAACGTTGCCTGCTCTTCGATTCAAACGGAGAGTTTGGTACTCCCCAGGCGCCGGATGATTTATTGTCAGCCTTCCAGTTCGTCGAATCATCACCGCGACTAGAAGAACGCGATGTGATCGGTGACGGACGGTTCCTCTTCTCGTCTCCTCGTCCTCTACTGTTGTCCGATTCGTTGGGTTCTGGAGATGATGCTCCGGAGGATGAATCGTTATGTTTGGCAGTGGCCGCCGCAACGAAGCCGAGTAACAATTCGGGAGTGACTTCGATGCCTGGGTTATCTCGAACAAACGCCGCAACTTGTTGCTCTTCGTCCTTGTTCAGAACTTCGACGTTATAGCGCGACGATAATTCTGCGATAACGTCGGGAAGCGCATGAGCTGGGATAACAGGAGTGTCGGCTTCATTGAAATGAGCTTCAGGATGGTTTGTGAAAATGTCGCTAATTTGTTCTTCGATATCGACGATGGATTCGCGCCTACGACCGTAGGCTGCCTGCGACATTGTAGTGGTGTTAGGAAAGGAATATAGATAAATTGAATAAGCATACCATGCCGTAGGAACCTCTGAGGAAACGGCCAAAAGGGAGCAAACACGAACAACTTGTGGAACACTATTGTCTGTGGCCATTGTCCTTACGTCAGCCCCATGGTTTATTGGTTTCCTCTCTACCACAATGGATTTCGCGTCCGCTTGTCAACTGAAGCTTATGGCTTATGAATTCTTTTTATTAATATCTCATTAATCGCTGCTGTAACTCTACAGGTCCTATTGCGCCCGATCCCAGCTGCCCATTCGACCTTCCTTTGTTCCAAAGTTCTGTGACCATTTCTCCGGCATTTTTCATCACTTTGTCACGCATTTGCCAGACTACATGCTTGTTTGTATCAACCCGTTCGTTTCGTATACGGTGGTCAGAATCTACTATGATTCCAAGGCAGAGAATAATCGCGATCATAGCCCCGAGCGCGGTGCTAGAGCATATGCAAAACATTATTATGACTGCCGACGAAGTCTTCGTCAAAATACCGTTATTATTTGAGAACAATTCTACTCAGTTTGCAGCTTTGCAGCTTGCTCTACGCTGCTGCCACCCAGAAGGGCACCGGTCATCATTCCTGGAATCGCTATCATTCCAATGACACTAATATTTTTAGTAAATATTATATTCCGCCAGATTAACGAAATGATCACCTCATTTGGTTTATACTTGGCATTAAAGCTAGCTTTAGAGCTTGCTGCATTAATGGCCTGCAGGCTTCTCGACGTGAAGCTCCAAAGGCTAGGTGCATTTCGATCTTGTCACGATTTTCGTTGATTTCCCGCGTAATTAAGGATAAAGCTACCACAATAGCGGCCACTGTAGATCCTGCGAGCATTCCTACGATGGGAACTGTCCAGTGTCAACTATTAGCTGAAGACCAACCGCACTAGAAGGATATTCCTACTATATTGGTCTGGCTTCCAAAAAGGATCTACAGCCATTATGAAGCGTGTCGTGAACAGAGAAATTGGTATAGTGGATGTCAACATTGCAATTAGAACTGTGGGGAACTAAAATCGTGGGCTAATATTATTTGGGGGAATGATAACTCAACTACTTGACATACCATATGCGCGTATCTCCTAGGTGAACGATTCACAACTGTTTCAAAGGCCCCAAGGATATTTAATAGGACTGGCTCCTGCGTTAGAATCTGCTTTAGACTTTGAAATTTGTGCTTACATGCGATGCCCGCGACAGCCCAAGGATTATTGGTCTCGAAGACGCTCCTGAGCACCAGTGCCATACACGAGAGTTGGACAACGCATCGAATCGCTCCAATTACGAGTGAGGTCCCAATATCCAGTTCAAATAAATACGAAAGACCAGCATTAATTGCTATGAAAGTGAAGGCGAGGACGATACTGAGCCATGTCAAGTGTGTCCTGCCTTCAGCCTTGAAGTCCGCTGGATTCGCTTCCATGGGGCAATACTTGGAGTGTCAGACTCTGTCGTCTACATCATGCCTCACCACTACTATAATATATATGGGATTCCGAGAAGGTACACATGTCAGGGGACCACGTTCGAATATGGACAGCCAATAGCAAGCCTGTATTCTCACGTAAGGACAACTATTTTTATTTCAGGCACATGCGTCTCTAAATCTAGGCGGTTATTTAGGGAGAACACCAACGCTGGACTTCGATATTCCACTAGTAACAGGATTTATGCCACCTGTATGGAACACGAAAATAACAGTCCAACTATTTATGTAACGATAGCTGAACGAGGCTTCATCGATTCATCGGTCAAATGCGCAGGATATATATATCCTGTATCCCTGGACAAGGTTTTGATACATCGAACTCTATCCTGCAAGAAACCTATGCTGAAAGGTCACCATTAGGCCGACTGTGCCTGTTTAACAACTTCTGCGAGCCTTCTTAATGCTTCATTAACATCCTTTTCCTCTAATAAACTAAAGGAAGCCCGGACATAAGCTGTCTTTCTGTCGTTGGGGATGAATGCAGTTCCCGGTAAAGCCAAAACACCGTTTTCCAACGCCTTGGTCCGAATTAACTCTTCGGAATCCCCTTCGGGAGCCCCTTCGGACGAAGGAATTAGCAATTTGAACCTTGAAACAAGTACGAATCAGAGGAATAGTCGAAAAAGAATTAAATGCAACAAATTCATACCAGAAGAACATTCCAGCCTCGGGAGCGACCCATTCTGCCAACCCAGTAAGATGTTTCTTCATCGCAGTTTCAAAAGCATCACGCCTGGCCAAATAAATTTCAGAAACTTGCTCTGTGTGTTTCTTGAAGCCTTCGTATCCCCAAGAAGCAAGTAGGTTGTATACTATGATTTGTGTCAAAGAAGATACTTGAAGATTGGCGGTGGCCGTATGCATATCAATAGCCCGAAGGAGCGGTTCTGGTCCTGTCACGAATCCAACGCGGATACCTGCACTGAGAATCTTGGAGACGCTGTCGAATCGCAAAACATTGCCAACGGTTCCTCCTAACTGCGCTTCCAACGCGAAATACGAAGGTGGACGTGAATTGGAACCGAAGTACAGATAGAAATATGGATCATCCTCCAGAATTAGGATATTGTGCTCTCTTGCAAGCTTCAAAACTTCTGTGCGTCTTGCTGTGGACGCGGTCATCCCAGTTGGATTGCAACCATACTACGAAAAAACGGTTAGGACAAATTATGGAGTATAATTGATATAGAAAAGACAAACAGGAACAGTATAGAGAACTCGAGGCTTTGATTTGTCTTTGGGCCAATTTGTCAGAATGGTGCGAAGTGAATCGGCACGGATTCCCTCAGCATCAGTTTCGATTTCTAGATGGATGAAGTGAGATTTCCGAAACATAAAAGTATTTAAATTAGGACTCACCAACAAGTTTACAATGGAGCGATTGGAAAATGGGAAGAACTCCTCTAAAAGGGACGTTAGAAGCAGAGACGCTATTCACGGGACAATAGAGTGCTTACGCGTAAACAGGAGACTCGATAAGAATTGGATCCCCGTCATTGACCAGACAATGGAAAGCCTATAATTTAATTAGTTTAATCCTCCTTTAAAATAAGCAAAGCGTGGAATCCAACCTTATATAATAAATCCTGGCTGCCAGCGCCGACGCTGATTCGCCATCCCTCTCCTTTCTTACGGCCATGGAACGTGGTCTGAAGACCTGTTAACCATTCCAATAGTTGTGGAATTCCACTGGTAGCAGAGTACTGCAAGGCGGATGCAAGCTCTTGTCCATCGATGGTGCAGGATGTCTCCGAGGAAGGATCTGTTGGTGAGCGCGCTGTAAACGAAAAGGACGTGAACGGGAAGCTAGAGGGGTTAGGCTTTCCAGCCAGGAGAGAGATCATATTTGGCCTCAATTCTAATGGGTATAAACTTCTAACTGTTGATTTTATATATCAAATTGAAGCTTCTGCCATATAGAATGCGTACTGGGCGAGGGGCGACGCTCCTAAACGGAAAATGAGTCAATATGCAACAAATTCGATATAATCGAAGGCTGCTTACCTTTGACAAATTCGAAAGGTAGGACGCATAGAACTCTTCCGGATAGAAGGATGGAGCCTGCAATCAAAATCGCATGAGCTTCATAACAAGTATAATAAATAAGTATTTACTTGAACATCGTCTGTGAACATCGTTGTGGGAGATGGTATCGATAACGCTTCTTAGCTTCGTCGAATTGAAGAGTCTTGGTATTCCGCGACTAAATATAGTAGGGCATGAGTCAGTTTTACGTAAAAACCTAATCGAGCATTTTCAACGAATAAGAATTACTTAAGTTAATCCCAATGTATAACCACCTATTGTATAGGAGAATGCGGTTTGTTATGCAGCTTGAAGAGCACAGTCACTGTTGAATGACTCGAAACTGCGCCAAGAAAATCGTACACCGTCACGCGATGTCACAGCTACGTCTTGTGGAGCCTGTCAAGTCCAGATCCTTACAATACTTATACAACGTTGTCAGGCCCTCGACTTATGATGCTATATTATTTTTCGTCAGAGAAAGCTTACTAAATCCTTTCAGAAACATTTATCACCCATCAGGTGCAAACTAGCTATAAAGCTCTCATCAGTCAAAATCCCAGGAAATTTTGTTTATACAAGCGACATACTTACTTTATCAAATTCATGTTATTTTAATGTATTTCTCATGACAATAAAATAATGTTTTACTGGTGAAGCTGTATTAGCACACTTACAGGCTAGCCGACTATCTGGCGTCCTTAGTAGGCTCAGGCTTTACGCTGACTGTGCCTGTTTAACGACTTCTGCAAGCCTTCTCAACGCTTCGTCAACATCCTTCTCTTCCAATATGCTGAATGAAGCCGGGACATAAGCTGACTTTCTGTTATTGGGAAGGAATATTGCTCCTGGTAAAGCCAAAACACCGTTTTCCAGCGCCCTTGTCCGAATCAATTCCTCGGAATCGCCCTCAGGAGCTCCTTCTGACGAAGGGATTAGCAATTTAAACCTTGAATGAAATGTTTAAAAAGCTCCCGTGAAAAACGATACATGCAGCAAATTCATACCAGAAGAACATTCCTGCCTCAGGAACAACCCATTCTGCCAATCCAGTAAGATGTTTTTTCATAGCCATTTCGAAAGCATCGCGCTTAGCCACATAAAGAGCAGATATTTTTTCGATAAGTTTCTTGAAGCCCTCGTATCCGATGCGAATACCTGCACTGAGGATCTTAGAGAAACTGTCGAATCGTAGAACACTCCCAACAGTTCCTCCCAACTATGCTTCCAAAGAGAAATACGAAGGGGAACAAGAACGAGACCCGAACTACAGATAGAAATAGGGATCATCCTAGAGAATCAGGATATTATGCTCCCTTGTAAGCTTCAAAACTTCTATACGCCTTTCCGTGGTTGCGGTCATTCCAGTTGGGTTGCAACCATACTAGAAATAAATTATTAGAATACACTGTAAAATATAATTAAACAGAGAAGACGCACAGGAACAGTGTATAGAACTCGCGGTTTCGGTTTGTCTTTGGGCCAATTTTTCAGAACGTTGCGAACCGAATCGGCTTTGATTCCCTCGGCGTCAGTCTCGATTTCTGAAGGAAATGAGTTTTCGAGATATAAAGAGCCTAAATTAGAACTCACCAACGAGGTCACAATGGAGTGATTGAGAAATGGGAAGAACTCCTCTAGAAGAGCCGCTGTAAAGAGGGTTGTTCGCGGAAGCAGTGATAAGATTGCTTACGCATATACGGGGGACTCGATGAGAACTGAATCTCCATCGTTGACCAAGCTATGGAAGGCCTGAAATCTGGTTAAATTTAATCGGTATTTACATAAAATGAATACACCAACCTTATATAATAAATCTTAGCTGCCAGAGCCCACGCTGATTCGCCATCCTTCACCCTTCTGACGGCCATGAAATGTGGTCTGAAGGTTTGTTAACCATTCTAATAACCGTGGGATTCCACTAGTGGATGAGTACTGCAAGGCATCTGCGAGCTCTTGTCCGTCTATGGTGCATGCTGTCTCGGAAGAAGGATCCATCGGTGAACGCGCAGTGAACGAGATGGAAGTGAAAGGGAAGCTAGAAGGGTTGGGCTTTCCAGCCAGCATAGATAGCATATTCGGTCTCAGTTCCAGTGGGAATAAACTTCGAACTGAAAAATGCATATGTCAACTTGTGGGTCCGTCAAAACTTCTGTAAGGCAGGGTACATACTAGGCGATGGGCGAAGCTCCTGAAACAGCAAAACGAATCAATATGAATTAAATTCCATGTAATAAACGATCACTTGCCTTCAAAGAATTGGACATGAAGTGCGCATAGAACTCCTCTGGAAGGGTCGAGGGGCCTACCAAACCAGATGAACACCACGAGAGATACAATAAAACAATGGATTTACTTGAACACCGTTTGTGGCCATAGTTGTGAGAGACGTGAATGATAAGGCTTTGTAGCGTCGTTGAAATTGAACAGAAGGAACTTTGCCTATCTCGTCCCTAAATACAGGTACACGCTGAGTAAATTTTCCATGTAATTTTTTTTTTAACTCTTGAGACCTCTCCTCGAATGTCACGTACTTTGCCTAATTGCCGCTATACCAGTCATCATGGCTATTATAGACATTTATGTATACTAGAGAGGAAGAACCATAAGAGAGAATGCAGTTTGTCCGTCCAAAGAGTAGGTGGAACGATTGGAAGATACGAGACAAGATCACGTGATGTCACGCGATGTCACACAGTCACGGTTCTACGCAAACTGTTTCCATCGAAAAACATCCATCAGCTTCTTTCATAGTACGTGTAGCATCTTCGTCATTTTTATCCGCAACGTTTAACGTCAAATCATACTCAAATGAAACTCGTATTGGCATATTTTAGCTACCAAGTTGTGTCCGAGTTCGATGTCGACAAGACGATCGTCGCGACGATTAAGTTTGGACACACCCAGCAAAATCGATCCACAGAAGAGCAGATAGCGATTTTTTGATCTATATTTCTCCCAAATTATTGTAATCTATGAATTTCCGATAGCGTAGTGCAGAAGAGGCCTATGAACACTTTCGAATCACGGCGAATATGACCCGCTCTCTCCTGCCTTCCTTGTTCTAAACACTTTATTTCCGTTACATGCTCACATGCTATGAAGAACACATCCGCTTTCCAACCAAGCTACTTATTACTTGTATGAGTTCTGTTTGGAGTGGTAGCTGGCAGTGACGCCGTTTACGCTACAGGATCTATACATGGGACACAGAAACCATCTAGTCAGTAATGGACATCGGTGCAGAAAGGGGAAGGGACCTGCCTGGCCGAGGGTCACGGTGATCGGGAGAGACCGTCGCCATCGTCGTATTTGCAATTAAAATACCAGTCCTTTCGATCATAGGCCAAGAACCGTATCCTAAGCATTGGAGGATGAAAACGCCACGGTATGGGATGCAGAAGCTTGTGAATTCTGCCAGTGAGATGCGAGCACCCAGATTCCATTCCACGATAGCGTCCACGGATTACATGAGACGGATAGGATGGTGTAAAAGCCACAATGGTGGATTTATTCGCCAGCATTCCATCTAGGCAGCACCCTGGGGTTCCCGATAAGACCCATGTTGGCTTTATCCTTCTCCCTTCCTCCTCCGACCACCCAATCTTGCTTGCCTGTAATTGAATACAAGACCGGATTTAATAAGCTAACCGGTTCGACACACTGTCGTACTACGATTTCATGCAAAAGCAAAACTTAAGGTTGCCTGCTAATTTAATATCTTTGCTGATTATTAGTAGAGGGAGACAACTTGCAGAAAGTTAAATCATCTGGCAGAAATAAATATGATTCCCGTGCAACGCAGTTCAAACATTTTCTTGCGAATATTTGGCCTAGTTCTGAAAGAATGCAATCTGGCGGACTGGAATTGTGTCCTTCACATGGCGTTGCTTCTAATAGTCGAAATAAACACGAAGCCATGTAATGGTCGCCTGTCCCAGACTGCCAGAAAAATGGATGATAGGAATGTAGAAGGCGAACTAAATGTCGAACTTTAGATAGCATTTCCGGTAATACTTATTCTAGAGTATACTTATCCTCTATCGCATCTTCGACGTACTTGCCTCGGTTGATGTCGTTTTAATGTCTTTGAATTTAGTTTATTTACCCATTCCTCAGGTATTCCTGTAAGCTTCATTGCGATGAATGAGGCCCCAGGACTCATCCGCAGACGGCATCTTCTACACGTTTCGCGGTCTGCCCCCATTTTCTCTGTTTAATATTTAATATTAATCTTGATTTTAACATTTCCTAACAGTAATTGACCTTCACCTACCTTACAATAGCACTGTGCCTAAAGATACCTTTCTCTCAGGGACCCTTCTTTACTGACATCTGGACATCACCCTATATGCACCGCACGTTGTGTCGAGATTTCCGCAAAATCATACACTACTAATGAGTCGGAAAGAACAATACAAAATTAGGGGAAAGAGTATTATTACAATTGATATACATGTTATGTGCTATGCTGGATAGTGCTGGGTATCACTTCGTAAAACATTAATGAGAATGCTAGTCGTAACCGGAAATCATAAATATCCTGTCGAAAACCATTGCGAATGCAACCTTCAATAGTCCGAATTGTGTAATAAACCTGCTCGTTCTTCGCGTTTTCCTCTTTTGAAGCCAATGCATGCAACGCGTTGAACTCCAGAAAGGAATCCTCTGGCGATTTTATTTCTTATACGGTATACAATATGTTCCTTAGAATCGATCCTGTCACAACGGACACGGTGTTGTTGGTCAATGACAATGGCTAAGCAAGAGATTGTAGCCACAATGGCCCCTAGAGCCGTACTTGCGCTTATACAAAACATGATAACCACTAGAAGTTAAATTAAAATAAGTTACGCGGAAGGGATGTATCATCAAAGATGCGCACTCTGGAGTTTGGCTGCTTGCTCGACGCTACTACCGCCTAGAATCGCACCAGTCATCATTCCAGGAATTGAAATGATGCCGATAACACTGGAGGGATAATTTATTTTAGCAATCGCGGACAAAACCGATCAGCAAACAACGGGGACCGACCTCATTTGGTTTACGGGTGGTGTGAGCGCCGTCAACAAAGCTTCCTGCATGATGGGAAGTGCCGCCTCCATCCGGGAGGCCCCAAATGCCAGGTAAGTCTCGACTTTATCTCGATTTTCTTCTACTTCTCGGAGAATGGTATTAAGGACGATGACCATGCTAGAGATGGTGGAGCCTGCCAGCATGCCAACAATAGGGACTAGCATACATGAAGCTTCAGGGATGAAGGTTAGGATTGACGAGAAGGACATACTGTATGTTTCTGGCGACCAAAATGGCTGTACCTTCATAATGAAATGTGTTGCGATTATGGAGATAGGGATTGTGGATACTGTCATTGCCAACAGGACAGCAGGGAACTGCATATATCAAAAGGGTTCACGCAGATTAGTTCTCGATATTAAAGAACGTGTCCAAATGACGCACCATATGAGTATACCGCCTCGAACAACGGTTCACGACCGTCTCAAATGCTCCCAACACGTTGAGTAAACCTGAAAAGCACCTGGTAAACCGGCGGACTCGAAAAATGCGAAAGAGACGTACAAGCGATACCTCCTACAGCAAAGGGATTATTTGTATCGAAAATGCTTTGCAAAAGCAAAGCCACCAGGCCTAATTGAACGACGCATCGCGTCGCGGCTATAATCAAAGAGGAGCCGATTTTGAGGCGGAAGACAACAGATAAAACAGCATCAAGGATGATAAAAGCAAAAGCTACGGCAACGCTGCCCCACGATAGATGTATTTTGGTTCCAGAAATGGGAGAATCGTCCATGGGGAAAGAGAGAAAGGATGGAGTGGTGAAAGAGGGTCTCTGACCTCACAGGCCCGCAAAAAGCCACTGGACCAATCACAAACCGGTGGCATCGTAGGGCCACCAGAAAAGGCAACTGAGCCCGTTGCAACAATTGCTGCCGAAGACTTCTTGTCGTTATCGACAACCTTTACGTTGGCCTTTGTGTCCAACATTACTGGCGCTAATTACGGCCATAAGCGTGTATATCGAACTTTAGAACCTGTAATCTGTATGAAATACCTTGTCCTGCAAGCAAACAGCCAACGTTTTCTGGAAGCTCAGGGAAATTGAAGGTCCTCATCAAGCCAGTATGATGTATCACTTCTCTCGCTACGGACCAGCTAGTTTACCGTGATCTCTGGTATCAGTCAGGATCAGAAAGATTAGAGCCTTTCTTATATAAGTGAATTCAAGTCTAGCGCTGGGAAATTATTTAAGGAAATTCTTGTTCAATTAATGGATATCGGCTCCTAGTTATCTCATTTGAAGTTGGCACTCGAGGCACTGTGTCCGAGTGGTCCAAGGAGTGTGACTCAAGCGAAAGCTTGCCCTGATAAGGGGTTTCTCATCTGTGTATGCAGGCAGGGGTTCGAATCCCCTCGGTGTCATGCTTTTTCTTTAAAGTACCTGGTATACCATACCGTTAAGGTACGACTTTTTACTACTTATTGAGGTCTTATATACAAAACATCTAAAATGATTATTATACAAAAGCGTGTTATAGTGATACTACAAACTATTACAATTACATAAACCCGTTATTTACTAATTTCCCAAAGCGTTTTTCCAATTCGTCCCGAGTTCACTCAACACTCTCTGAATCTCTCCCATCTCAATATTTAGAATCACCTTCCTATCCCCTGGTGCTTTCCTTGAAGCCGCTAAGCCATCTTCTAATAAAATAGCTTTGGAGGCCACAAGCGAATCTAATACCAATGCGAGCTCCACAAGTGTTAGCTTCGTTTTTGGGTCTTCTGATCTTGGAAGGATGTTCATATATAATGAGTGCTGATGCGTGACCTTCGGAGATTTTAGCATACGTAGAAGAAGACAAAGAGAAACGTACGTCTCCCCAGCAAATTTCTTCCACTCCTTCCCTTTTAATACATTTCACCAGTGCAGCCAGCAAAATCTTTTCATGAAAGCTGCAGTCTTCCAGATATCCTGCAGTAGGACTATTTTGCATCAAAGCCATTACCTTATGAATATGGGCAATGGTTACTATTCCTGAATTATTAATGCGCACGAGTTCAACAGCTCGTCTATAACACACTTCGTCAACCATTTCTTCAAAGCAAATCATTCCAAGCTTACCGGCATATATCCAAGATCCTCCGCGCATCGCCGCTTGTACCAGCGATCTTGGTAGCTGTAAACTTAATGGCATCGGAAGCAAGGACGTCTATGGCTTTGTCAGGATCCAATCCTTCTTTAGCACTATTTAGACGTGCTTGAACAATGGTACACAGCTGATCTCGTGTATATGGGTGGAAGTTGATCCGCGAAAATCCTAGTCTTCTTCAGAATGCACCCCAACATTGGTCAAGTAACGTAGAACTCACCAAGTCGACTCCGTACTTTACCAGTCATAGCACGTTCTGGCAGATCATGCGTATTAGCTACGGCAATAACGATCAAGTTCGACTTTGATAGATTGGGCCAATTGAAGAAATTGTAGATAATGTCTTGCTTCTGGGTCATTAGCTGGTCCAGTTCATCCATGAGAACAACGCTAGACAAACATAAATGGGTTAGCTCCCTACACTGGATGACCTGTTTGAGTTTGACACACCAAGCATGTCGGCTAGGACCTGATCTGGCATTCGGCGAGAAATAGTGATTGAGATTGCGTAGAGCTTCTTTGGAGCTCATCTTAAGATGTCCCTCCTTCTCAACGTCATGCGAGGAGAGGGCCTCCCAAAGGACAGTGTACGCGGCGGACGGTTCAGGGACCTTGAGACCATTAATCTCTACATAAGTAAAGGGATTGACATCCTAGGCAAAGGATTAGAAGTCATATAAAATTGATTCTGTAAACTTACACCACGTTCTGCCATAGCTTTCAGTTCCCTGACAATCGTATGAACCGTCGCTGTTTTTCCAGCTCCAGGTACCCCAGAGATATCTGAATACCACATTAATCGATGGATATAAAAATAAGAATAATCTCACATATGCAACCTCCGGTATTATCCTCGAGCAGAGTAAAAACCGCACTCATAATTTGTGCGTATTCATCTTCACGGCATGGTAGAGTTTCCGGGCGTGCACCAACGTGCAGAACATGCATTGCTCTTAAGAAGGGATCTGGAGGTAATGATTTCAGTCTTGCATAATCGGTGGTTGTTTTCTGAGGGCGGAAAACCATCGCTTCCACTGCTTTCCTGCGCTTCTTCATTTTGACAACCCTCTTCGAATGCGGTGTTGGAGCAGCAATACCATTGATTTTTGGCTGCTTGCGTGGCGTTGACTGGACACCCTGCTTCTTTCGTTTCTTTACTCCCGATTCGTATTCGTCATCTTTCTCGACTTCCTCATCTGCGGCTTCAAATTCTTCTTCATCCACAACAGATTCTTCAAACTCCTCATCGCCTTCGCCTGGAAAATATTCTTCAGAACTGTCGTCGCCAGATTCACTACTTTCGCCATTCATTTCCTCGACAATATTCATTTCCTCCGCATATATTTCCTTGGTTTGTTTCTGAGTCTTCTTCTTTTCTTTCCGTTGCACTTCCTTTCCTTTTTGCTGTTCCTTCTGCATCTTGACCGCTTTCCTATTGGGTTTCGGATACTCAACACAAACCTTCCAAGGCTCATTGTCATCATGAGAAGCATTGCTCAATGCTCGTTCATGATGCTCTGGCCAGTTGAATTCATAGTACAAGCCTGCTGAGACGTCCGCCGCGAACCGACATATGAATTCTTTGGGAGCATCCGGATCGACGTGCTGTTTCTGCTCAGATTTCTTTGGAGAAGCTTTCTGTTCGACATCCTCAGGAGGTGGGATTACAAGACAATGCCGGATGATGTCTTCTGGGCCAACCTTCGAGCTGTCGTCCAATGCATAGTATATTTCATTCTTGATTATCATATTAAGCAAAGAGTAATAAAGAATGATAAATATAAAGAAAAATACCTTGAGGGCTTGCCGTTTACGTCCAACTTTGGGACGGTCTCTGTCTCGCTTGAACCAGTGCAATTCAACATACATCCCTCCAGTCTCGAATTGCTTTGGAGCCTCTCCTTGAATAACATTTGTCTCCCACATGGATGTTATAACACCTATAAATGGGAACGACTTGTTTGTTGATAGCGACAAGACCGTATCTCCAACATGGAACGTCTCCGTGTCCCCTACCCGTCCCTTTCCTTTCTTGCCGCGTAACGGAACATTGGACTTCCTACGAGTAAATCCGTTATAGTAAACTTCCTCGTACACCACAGGTTCTTTATCTCCATCGCTAGCATCGTCTCCATCCTTGTTGTTGTCCTCGTCTTCCAGCTTATCCTCTGGGTTTTCTTGATCAGGGCTCCATTCATTTAATGTAGACCCTAGCTTCTCTCCAAACCATTCATATGTATACTCCGAAAGACCAGCCATTGATTGTGAAGTTCGTGCCCGGGCGTGGCCAGTGAGAGAGGGTGGAGAGAACGCGTAACGTCACGCTCTGTCACGCCCTTCACTGACCTCATACCCTTCCACGTCGACGACTTGATATCCCCTCAGGATAGCTAAGCTTGCTCTTAAGTTGTGCCAAAAAGTAATACTTATATTATACCCTTAAAATGAACGTTGAAGGTGCGAACTGATCCTTTTTATCATGTATATTACACTTCATGACGCGTATAATTAGCCTCAGCCTCGAAAGAGGAATATATCAGATGTGATCTATGTCGAAAGAAATTCCTCGGTGACCCAGGAGCTCTTCAAAGACTTCAATCCCATCGTGGACTTTCAAATTGCAGGCAAAGGCAAGCGAAACGGTCTCAGGAGGCGAACGGAAACGCAGACGCACCCACCGCAGTATCAACAGGTGCGCTATTTCGTAAAGAAAGAAAAAAGCACCCAAAATCATTCTCATAAATATCGAATCAATTTAAAAGTCACTAATTTAACTGAGGATCCACCCGCTTCTCAGTCTCCACCAACTACTAAGGGGAAAGAGAAGCCGAAGTATATCTATCCTCCAGTCCGCAACGAGAAAAAGCAGTGGTTACGGAAATGTGATTTATGCGAACAAATGGTCAAACTAGACAGCTCATTCAATGGAGGTCATTTCGAACAGCATCGGAATAAAGGTCCATGTCGGAAGCAGCAAAGGAAATTGGGGAAGGTGCCGGAACAGAACTTGACAAATGCTCTTCCGACGTCTCCTGAGGTTGTCGAAAGTCGTAGCAGTAGCCCGAAGGACACAGCGAAGGTTTTAAAGCGTCTTCCTTCGGCGAAAGATCTTGGTTCTTCGCAAGAGGTTGCAGAGCGTAAAATGCACCTCTTTAACTCCATTCCAGGCTCTTCCCGGCCGACAGAAAACGGAGCACAACCATCCTCAAATACCGCGGGTTCTTCTTCGATACATCCACCAACACACTTGATCGAGGATGTCGACATGGATGGACCTCCTCTCCCTGGGAGTTCTTGGAAGATTGAAGAGGAAAGAGCGGTGGTTCCTTCTGCGATCCTTAAAATGCAGTCGGATTCAGTTGTGGCTTCCTCATCGACCTCTAAAGATGTCATCATGGATACTCCTACGAGGAGAGGTCAAATCAAGCCATCGGATGCCGATCTGTCCACTTTAGCACGGGACGTTAGGCGAGCATTGGGTGTATCAGCAAATACGAAACGGAAACCCAAAGAAGTCGACGGCGCAGAAGAGAAAGGGAAGAAGAAGAAGAAGAAGAAGAAGAAATCAGCCGTCACACCTATGGTTTAATTTAACCAAATATTACTGTAATTATTAACATATGTACATATAGATAGATATAGTTAACATGTATCATGGAACCGGTATGTATGGATAATCCAAAACTGGAGGAGCAAGCCGGACAATGATGTCTAAAACGAGGGGATAGTGAAGTCATTGTGATGCGCAGGACAGTTGCCTAGCTTAGGTGGCTGGGAGGGTTCACCCATCAACTGACAAGAGAATTGTGAGTAAAAGTCATTCTCTTAAGCAGAGGATAGCGAACCTTGAGTGTCTGGACCGTTGTAAACACAGCGGCAAAGGCTCCAAACACCATAAGTACTATGTCCACCGCCTTCTGGGTACGTGTGCGGGCACATGCCTTGTAATGCAGCATGGGCGGGTATACATAGCATAAAGGAACGCTAAGAGAAAGGATGAATAATCATCGCTTTTTTATGAAGACATCACGCTTACCAAGCGAAGGAACCGACGAAAGCAACGAACTTGTCCAAGTCGGCAGCGCCTGCCCAACTGACGAGAGTGCACCCTGCGACCACCAAGCAGCGGAATGCATTCTTCTGCCACTTGACTCTCCAAGAATGCTTGCCGCTACGGGTGAATATTCCATTCTCCATAATCCTTATGGCGGGGAAGAATTGTAGGGGAATCGAGAGCAGGATGGCCATAGAGTACAAGAATTGAACCTATAATATAAAGGAATATTCTTTAGCAAGATATTCGTTATTATTTCACAACACATACCACTTGGACAAACTTCTGGTCTTGGGGTAAATTAAGGATGATGACAGTCTGAACTTTACTACCGTAGGCGGCGTACGACCATATACCGGAGCCAGCGAATAAGACTGATGTAGTCATGAATAAGAAACATTGCAACAACTGCACGCGCAACGTTACTTACAAGCTAAGAAGATCATGCAACCTGTCAGGGCTCGCGAGAACTTATGAGGCTCTTTCATGGCATCGGCAATAGGAATCACAAGGCCGATTCCTTCGAAACTGAAGACAGCCGTCCTGTCAAATACTGCGTTAATATACCGGCATACTCTATAGAGAAACCAACATACCCAATCAACAACGCATAATCTTTAGGATTAAACATCTTGACATCTGCAATGCCGTTTGCGCCCAGCACTGCAAACTCATTCCCGAAGATATACACAAGTCCAACAAGAATGAAGGCATCCGCAATAAGAGCAGTTGTACTGAGTTTAGCAAGGTTCCGAACCATGGCGAGAGGGAGGAAGACAACAAGTTGTGCGAGAATTAGTCGGAGTGAACTAACATATGTCGTGCAGTTTGTGACCGTCATGATGAATGCTTGAAGGTTTTCCGCGACAAATATTAGGTATGCGCAAGTGAAACCGAGTTGCGAAATAACGATAGATGTAAGGATGGCAAAACGCATTGGTGCTCCATATAATGCTCCGCCGATATCTGCAAGGATGGAATGTTTATAATAGCAGCATAAAATTTTGAAATATTTACGTACCACCGAAACTTCCGCTGACAACAAACTTAGTCTTGACAAGTAAAATGAATGACCACCAGGATATGAATGCAATGAAGATTAGGGTAATTGAGGAAAATAATAATCCACCGTTAAGGAAGGCTTTGCCCAAGAACAGAACGCCCGTTCCAATAAAGCCCTTTAATAACTGCACAAAAATTAATTAGAATATCAAAAAGTTATTCTTGAGTGAACATTACCATAAGGACAGCCTGCGTAAATGAGGCATCGCCATGCTGCTCTCCGACTGTACTTGAAAGACGTCGTAATCGGCGGCGGGAAATACTCCGAGCAGTTCCTCTTCGCTTTAACAGTGGTGACTGTTCACTGGGAACGTTATAAGTTAAAGGCTCTGATGGTAGAGGCACTATGGCCGGCAACGGTTCTTCAATGGGTCTAGGCAAGGTATTATCGAGCGTGTTTGCTCTAAGGATGGCTTGTGCTTCTTCATCAACTTCTGTTTCTTCATCCTCCTCTTCTTCCTGCAGGTCTTCACCAGCCTACATATTAATGTAAACCCAAATATCTCACGGTATATAATAAAGTTGCTCACAAAATGTCCAAAAATATACAGGAAATCGATGAAATTGGCAAGCATCCTGCTTCTGCCAGTTCCGTCGATGCCAGACTCTAGATCCTCGTCACCCCGTAAGAGTAGATAGTTCCGCCGAAACCCTCCTGGTTCACGGATGTGCTCAAAGGCAGGGTGTCTGTTCCCTGAAGTGCCGGAGAAAGAAGCCGACCGAACGCGTCGGAGATCCCTTCCAGACTGCCACTTGTAAATGTCATGAGTAATGTCACCACCGGGAACATCGTAAGGAATTGGGAATATCTCGGAGTCCTCTCTACGAGATGGCCCAGGCGCAACAGATACAGATCCATATGACGAGCCTAGCTGCACAGATGAACCTTCAGCTGTAAGTTGCGCTTGCGCTCGTTCCTCACGAGAAACTAAATGGCGTCTGAGGACCTTAGCCTTCTCTTCCTCCGATAATTCGTCAAGGACCGCAGGATTTAGAGACGGTGTGGCTGAGCCCCTGCGAACCAGAGGTGATGGCCTTCCGGGAATGGAAGAACTAGGAAGGGGAGGTGTATTCGTTCCAAGTGCACTTCCTCCCCTCGGGGGAATATCTAACGGAGGAGTTCCGAATGCTCTGCGAGATAGGGGTGTGCCGCGAGGTGTATGAAGACTCTCGATTTCGTCCCGAAGTCTTGCACTCCTTGCAATTGGAACTGGAATTGAAGGTGATGTGCCATTGCGTATAGAATTTGGTTGATTTGGCGAGGACATGGTAAAAGGAGTGAAAGGAGGTAGTTTCAAGAGCTCCGGCGTCTCGTCAAGCGCCAGAGGTATGCGCCACACAGGCATTGGCATTTTGGGACAAGGGCCGTCGGGACTCGGCTCATAACCGACCACCTTCGCTGACTCGCTCACAGATTTTTAACTGTGAGCCAAAGGATACATAAGTCCAATTGCAATCTCTCCTTCGAGCAGCTACGTATAGTCTTGTTCACTGTGAACTTTAATTGTATTTTCCAGAAGTATTTGCTTGTTACAATATTCGGCCCGATAGAACTTGTACAACCCTACGCCGCCATATACACGCCAAATTCGGAACATCTGGCTTGTCGGAGGGCGAGTTAAATGTCAGTCTTTTACACCTGGCCACTCGTATTCGTATTATCAGGCCTAACCTGTGACCGATTTTTTCATTCCCATACTTACGCAATTAATTTCGCCGGAGGCCGATCGGGTACATGCTTCCAATATAGTGATATCCCTGCCTTCGGGTGATCCAAAAGTGACCTTTCCTTCCAGTTCTCGTCGAAATGGTATATTTGGATGGAACGCCATGAGTAGCAGCTCCTCTTGGCTTGCCGACTCAGAAGAATATCTTGCTTTCTTTAAAATTCCTGTCGTTCATTCTCATTGACAGGTAAAGTCTTAATTCGATGTTAGTGATACTCATTGATCTATTATACAGCCTGACTATGAATTCTTGGATCCTAGTGAAGCCTTAAATCAATCAGCCACTCTTATGACAAGCGGGCTAAGTAATAGTATAGCAGGCCTAGTCAGCCCTCGTGTCAACTGAAAATGATCTAGGGATAAAAAGTAATGTTTATTATCTAAATACCTTAGCGTCTAAATTTTCAATTATTACCCTCCTTTTGGAATGACCTTATTAATTATAGCTCACTCAGAATAAATGATATCTCAGAATTTGAACAATTACAATTACAATTACCAGTGGATTAAGAGTTGTAAATTATTAAGCATGAATCATTACTGGTGTTTAATTTCCAATTAACGATGGCAGGATAATTCCCTCGGCCCTCCTGAAACTATTTACAGCAAAAATCCTTGACTCCTTATCCCAGAGAGTTAGAGTTAGGGTTTCTTCATCGGCCCAGGTACTTCCTGCAGTTCCGAAACTACTACGCGTTTTAGAGTGATGGTCTCCCTCAAATTTTCTTCCGTGCTGAATCGATATTAGAGCATCTCAGGCCCTTCTTTATCCATTTGTACAGTAAGAACGTTGGCATCTTCGGATGTCATAAATAACAGGTCACTGTCAGATGTACCATCTTCTATTCACTTGTTGGAAATAATTCTAATAGGCCGACTAATATCCAAGAATGTTCAGGGAGGATGTGCCGATCGTCATGCTCTTACTTTTGCTAAGAAACTCACATTGTAGGGCTTCTATAAACCTGTATCGAGAACAGAACACAATCTTTCCTCACATAATAAATTACATATCGAAAGGAATACAATTCAATTGTCAAGCTTTTCGAAAGTATGGTCGGGATTATGTGTGATTTTGACTGAGAGGATACACTTGAAGCAATAGTCGAAATTCAGGCAATCCTTGCAACCATAACTTGGCCCATATATATCCTGAAAGAAGGAATAAGCTTAAAACGACGACGAAATGGCTAGAACATACCAATTGGCAACCATCACATCTCATGTATTTGTGCAAATATCCTACTTCAGCTTCCACAATCTCATTACTTCCAGCGAATGAAATCGGTGTAAGCAGACTCGACTGCCGCTTTGGTCCAATTGACGGCGTTAATGTGGGCTTCAGCGACAAATTCCTGTGGAAAATCGCAACTCGCAAAGGGTTCCATCCGTATACATCTGTTGTTGCCTTGTCGGAACCAGCTTCCAGTAGAAGTTTAACAACGGAGTGTTCTCCCTTTTTTGCAGCCCAATGAAGGGGCGTCCAACCATCACGATCGACTAAATTGGGTTCAGAGAAAACCTTTAGGATGAGGTCAACAACGGCTGTTGATCCACTGCATGCTGCGTGATGAAGAGCAGAGCGTCCTTGATAATCGATCGCTTTTGCATCAATTCCTAGTTCCATCAGGTACTCGACCATGTCACGATTTCCACGAAATGCTGCTATATGCAATAAATTTCTGCCTTGAATGTCAATTTTTTCTTTATTGGCACCATTTTTCAAGAGCACTTTCGCTGTTTCCCTATGGCCAAAGAAGACCGCTGCTTGAAGTGGACTACTATATTCTCCTCCAATTCCGTTCACATCCGCTCCCTTCTCAATTAGATATGCAACTATGTCTGAGAAGCCATGCCGACTAGCTGCCTGAAGTGCAGTTCCGTAATAACCTCCGTAGGAATTTACTTCAGCTCCATTGCTGATAAGTAGCTCGACTATTTTAAGATTACCGCGAATGGAAGCTGCTTGTAGTGGGTTATTATAGTTCCCTCCCCGCAAGTTGACGTCCGCTCCGTTCTCGAGAAGGAGCCGGACCACTTCTTCATGTTCCCAGTTGGAAACGAATTCCCGATGGAATTTACCAAGATATCTTTTCCCATCGAGCAGCACAACTACCTCGACATAATTTCCCAGGCAAGCCATTTGAAGGGCGCTGCCGAACCGAGCATGGGTGTTATTGACGTTAACCCCTCTTTTGATACGTCGGCGTACAACTCCTTCATAGGTGCGCTCCAGAATCTTCTCTAGGTCTCTCTGATATTCCTTGTCAACGTTTGTATTTGCTCCGTTTTCGATGAGAATCCGTGCGATGTCTCCGTGATATTTATGGTGCACAACAGCTTGTAGTGCATTGCCGTACTTGCCTCCTTTAGCATTAACGTCTGCGCCCTTTTTGATGAGTTTCTTGACGGTAGCACTTTGATACCAAAAGGCAGCAGCCTGCAAAGGCGTTCCAAAATGTCCTCCTTGGATATTTACATCGGCTCCCGATTCTATTAGGAAGAACGCAGCATCACCAATATCCCCATATCTGGATGCACAGGCAGCTTGTAACGCATTTCCATAATAACTCTCCTTACACTGTGCATTAATGTTGACACCTTTTTCCACCAACAGCTTAAGCATAACCATATGGCCATAATATGCTGCTATGGTTAATGCATCACCATAATAACCGCCTTGAGCATTGATATCGGCGCCTTTGTCAAGAAGAAAGCGAACAAGCTGCATATTATTGGCATGGCAAGCTGTCTGAAGTGGGGTAACGCAGCTAGAGACTTGTGGTTCGTAGTCTTTGACACTAAATTTCATATTAACATCAGCTCCTCGGTCGAGTAGGAGCAGAATAATTGCCATATTGGTCCTCAGGCTGATTATAGCGTCCTTTAAGGCATGTCCAGGCTGGCCACCGCTCAAGTTAACATCGGCCCCATTCTCGACAAGAAGCTCGACAATGTCTTGGAGTCCAAAATGGCACGCAGCTCGCAATGCAGTGCCCTGCTCGCCACCCTCCGCGTTGACGTTAACTCCATGTTTGATTAGTGTCGAAACAACCAGCTGCGCCCCACTAATTGCTGCTGCCTGTAGTGCATTTCCATGTTTCCCACCTTGTATATTGACATCAGCTCCACGCTCAAGAAGTACCCGAATAATATGCCACTCGTTTCTAATACAAGCGGCTTGTAATACTGTGCTACCATCATTGCCTTGAAAATTGATATCAGCACCTTGATCAAGAAGAATACGAATATCCCCTTCGTCCCCGTGAAGGCAGGCATCCATTAGCTCTCTGTTTAATTCTTCCTGAGTTTTATCCGCTCTTATTGTTGGCATATTATCATCGTCGATCCCCATTGACGGACAATCGCAAGTTGTTAAGTCTGCATGTGGGCCGCCACCAACTCGAAGATGCTTCCTTCCAATTCGGCCCAATTTATCGGCCCACCGCTTATTATATAAAGGAAGACGTAGAAGTCCGACCCCTATCTTCTGCCATATACCGTCACTATTCTGTCCAAGAAAATAGACGACTGGTAAGAATCCTCTGCGGTGTATCCGGAAGGTAGAACCTGGCATCCTGAACTTGTGCTCTCCTATCAAAGCCATAATAGGTCCAATAGATCCATCGACCACACAGGTTGCAGTGACGTTATAAGTCGAGCCTGTTAAATGCAAGTCGCATTCGAATGGAGACCCGGGAGCAATATCATCAGGTTTTCTACGATCTCCCGAAACGTCCTGCACGTTGAACATTCGGGCACAAATATTATGCCCATCTATAATAGAAGTTGACTTTATAACAATGTCAATGCTCCTGCATCCGTAATCGCCGTTCACGAGACTTGCGGCTGGATAGCTTATTCCATCTATTTGAATCGTTGGGGCAGAATTAGCAGTAAATGTAGGCAGAATTGGAATAAGTCCAGAATTTGGCATGACAGGGATCCTATTTCCAATTAACAACCATTCAGGGATAGAGGATGTTTTGTCTATAAGCTCAAACAGAAGCTCTTCGAGCTTCCGTTCATAATTAACGTCAATATCTGCATCTAGAAGATGCATCATACTGAAGACCATGTCCTGTGATTTCGTTGAAGTACGCAGCCACATACTACGCCATGCGGAAAGATATCTGAGAGCAGTACGGTCCTCCTCTGAATCGCCATCTTCATCTTCATCTTCAGCATCAAGATCCTCTTCATTGCGATTATCTGTATTGCCATTGTTGCCCGGTGGTTCATCGTTACCGCCTTCATCTTTATCGTTACTGCCTTCGTCTTTATCGTTACCGCCATCGTTACTGCCTTCATTATTGTCATTATTACCGTCATTAGAGTCCATGTTACTGGTCATATCGAGATCCTCTTTGGAATTCTTGTCGCTGTCATAATCAGCATCGATATACTCTGCAAAATCATTGTAATATCTGGCTTCTTCACCAACATCCACTGAATTTCTTCCACCAGCGGAGCCCGGTAAAGGAAGAACATTGCCTCGAGAATGAACGACATATTTGGATTTTTCACCATTATTACTTGAATTTCCAGTAGGAGCCTGAGGAGGATTCGGTAGAGGGCCTCCGAGAGAATCGTCCACGGGCCACATTGCGGATATTGCTAACGACAACGCAGATATAGCTCTCTCTTCTGTGCCTAGACATCTAACCTGGAGCTGCATCTCAGTTTCGGTATATGAGCTATCACCACGGTTTAGATAACCCCTACCCAAATATTGTCCCGGGTAGAAATTGAGAAAGGCGGTCAGGGGAGCAATAGCTATCCCTCCAGGTAAAGAGGTGAATCTGATATAGTTTTTTATGAAGTGAGAACCATGACGAGTGATAATCGTATCACTCAAAGAGAACGATGCGTTGGGATCCGGGGTATTGGTCCAATCGATAACGCCGTATGTCTCCTGACAAAGTGTCGCTTCTTGCAAAGTCCATGCACGGTCAATCCATGCAGTCGGATGCTCAATACCTTGAGCAGCCGAAACTCCACCAAACATGACGAGAACGGCAGAAGCGTTTGAGTAAATTCGGCTCATATTCTTGATTTGAAGTATTTTGTCCGTCTTGGATAGCTGATTGAGACACAGAAAGTCGAGCCAGAGGTAATCACAATTCAGAATCTTCGCAGCCGTAGCACACTGGATCAGCCCGTGCCAGCTTATGACATGCGGATCTGGGTTCCCCGTATGCACATAGAGAGGGCGTTTGACCTCCTTGGAGATGCGAATAACTTCATCGCTTTGGGCCCAGACATGGGAAATGGCTGCGTAAGATGGTATGTTGGACCTTTGTCTTGACGATGGCATCTGATTTTGACCCGAATGAAGCTTCGACGGCGGGAATAAGTTGATCCACTCAAAGAGGTCGATGCTACGAGCGCCGTCTGACAATAATTTTTCGACGGAGATTAGACGGACAGCACCAGGCGTGCCATTCCCTTGGTAGGTCCAAACGGTCTGTCCACTATTAGTTTCGCTCAAGCTAAGGAGCGGAATACCATGCGATTCTTTATCCACAGACATCTGTGTTTATATAATGATAAGTTATACACGATCGAATATAGTTGAAGTACTTACGAAAAATCTATACTAAAGATATTCGTACGGAGTCTCTGAATAAATTGGTGAATTCTGTCATGCGAGGATGGTGAGATAGGCGAACATGACAAGCGAAGGACCACTTACGGCTAGGGCGGTTCGACAAACTGGACGTAATAAGCGTTGGGATGAACCTTCGATGACAGAAGACCTCCTTTATATACGAACTTACTATTGCCAAGCGCTCAAAGAAGTACACAGCCAAGTGCCAACGTGATGGCAGCCGACTGCGACTGTCAACAGGGGTAATTCTTCACAACATCATATAAAATATGTTCGAAATCATTGTTTGTGATACTGTTGGTATTCAGTATTAGTAATATCTGGACTTGGGGAAGAGAGTGGACCGTATCGATCCTCATAGAGGTTCAATTAAATCCAAATGCCGGTCGTTTCGGCTTAAGGAGATACATGCTTCCAACCTAGCAATTTCTCTGCTTTGGAACAATCCCAAAAACCATCCTTTCCCTTCAGTTCTCGTCGGAAAGGCACAGTTGGGTGGAACTTCTTGGCCAGTTCCTCCGCATACCCCTGGTTCGCCAGTTCTGAAGCGACAATGAAGAATGCCTCATGCCCTTGAAAATTTTCATTCTCTGTCGCAACAGCAAGTAAGAATGCTCGAGCCACTTCCTCGTTATGAACCCAACCCCAAAGTTGCTTTGCTCCAGTTTCTTCAGAAAGCCTCAAGGCTCTGCCATTGTCAGGCAAAACCCTGATGAAGTGTCAATAATGTTTATCGTACAATACGCAGTATTTTCGTACCAGTGAAGACGTAAACTAGCCACCCTCATAAATGGATATCTTCGTACTATAGTGTCGGCTTGCAGCTCACAAATTCTATCCAGGTATAGTTTAAACTGCAAATAATTGAAATATGACTTCGGATCGACGCACTGTTTTGAAAGCCCATAAGGCTCGTCTGGACGACATGGATGATTTTCGTCAACGGGAAAATAGTCGAATGTTGGGGGGTTTGCGCTATACACAAGACCAATGGCATTAACACTTGAAGCTAGTGCAATTCTTCGTATTTTATGCTGGAGAGACGCGTGAGTCGATTTCTATCCTACTATTCAATGAAATAGTTACCTCGGCTGCCGCTCGCAATATGTTCCAAGAAGAAACGACATTCCTGTTCAGCCAATTTCAGTAAAAGGATTGATGACTGAAGAGAGAACATACGTGTTGTGAGCTTCAAATAAGTAATCTCCAGGCCAGCGTAGGGCAGCCAGATGAACAATGGCGTCACAACCTTGGACCAACTTCATCACTACCTCATGATCACATACATCCGCCTTGTGGAAAATGAATTTGGAATGGGAAATACCAGCAGGACTATCCCCTTTATCTACACCCAGCACACTGTGTCCATCCGCAAGGGCCCTTTCTACGACTTTGAGTCCAACATCACCGTTACATCCAGTAACAAGAATATGCATGATGGCTCAAGTACTCGGATGGAAACTGATTGACGGGTTCGTGGTAGGAGGAAGTAATTCCAAGTAAGATGTCCATTGCCCATTCTTAGGCATCGTTCGGTTGCGTTCACCATACGTAATATGCCGCTGCGACTCCAGTTGGCTACGGCATGGTTGACAGTGGGCGCGTGTGGGTTTTCGCACTGATCGGGGATGATACATGTGAAGATGTAAGCTCCGCTATTTTATAACCCTGCGACGTATTCTTGCGCAATAGCATTCTTTTCTCCTTGCCAGCATGCGTGCTTACTACTTCGATAACCTGCCCGGTGACCAACGCCTCCCTCACGACTATGTTCCCTCTCGTCCTACCAGCGAAGAGACTCTGACAAAACTTGGCTTGAAGCATTGGCATATTCCTGTCGAAGGTCATGAGCCGAAGGTGGACGAGGTTGCTCGCACTCAGGGCTATAAGAATCGCGATGTCATTAATGTGTCTAAGGAGGGTATGGGAGATGTGAAGCCGATTTACTCTGTTGGGGTTATGTATGATACTGAATCCGCTTGAACGGCAGGTGTATGAGGCTAAGATCAAGATGTTCTTCGAAGAGTGAGTTGGAGGAACAGACCTCAGCATTGCTTGATTCTTACAGTCAGCAGGCACATGCATGAAGATGAGGAGATCCGTTACATCTTGGCGGGGAGTGGTTTCTTCGATGTCCGAGGTGCAGTGCCATTTATCATCGCGATACTTTCTTTTGACAAAGTGCAATGCCAGAAACGCCAACTGATGCCTGGATCCGTGTTGCAATGGACCCTGGTGATCTCCTAGTACTTCCTGCCGGTATCTATCATCGTTTCACCTTGGACGAAAAGAACAAGATAACCGCCCTGCGGCTTTTCAAGGTGCGTCCTTTTCAGATATGCTTATCAATGCTATTTATTTATTTATAATTGATAGGATGAGCCTAAATGGACACCTTACAACCGAAGTGAAGAAACCGATATCAACCCGTACCGAGAGGAGTATTTGAAGAGCATCGGCGTAGGGGCTTGACGTGGGCGTTGCTGTCATCTGTCGAGTGTTCCATATGTGTACAATATGTGTTTGAAGAATTTTACGCAACTTCCGAGCATTATAGTATTCAAGTTGTATCATCGGGTCTACAAGCTAATGCTGGGTACCGGTAGTATATTCAGGTAAGTACCCTATCATGAACTCATTTCGTAAGTTCATATATAGCAAATATTCTTTTGCTATTATGCCTATATGAGGCCTGATTTTTTTTCTCGATCTCTTGAGCTACGTGTTCAAGTTTATGCTGAAAGATATTCAGAAGATTTTGTTGCGTCGAACGTTCAATGCATTTCTGTCGGCATGTTCGGGGAACCTGTATCACTGTTATATGGCTACTAAATAGTTTGACGTCCGAGCGAATACGCGGAGTATGGAAGAACTTATTTTCATGAATACTTACTACATAGTATATATGCTAATGTTTTCCTTCAGAGAATTTATACGAGAATTCGTCCGTGGTCAGAATCAGTTAGTTCCTGACGTCCACCATCGCTCCCGGCCCAAGGAACAACCTTCCAAATTGGACAAGACAGAATCTGAGTTATTACCAGATTTCAGGTGATTTGCAGACTCTCTACTATTAAGAGGAGGTAGGACCTTAGGTTTGCGCAGTAATTTATGCAGTGATATTTATAAATTACCAGCATACGTCTAATGTATGTATGTACTGCAGTATTTGTAATGCAGTACCTATTACATACTTGAACATGGCGACCACGCTGGGGAAAACGAATCAGAGCATTGTGTTCATTATCAGTATACAGCCAATAGGAACCATCTGACTTGGGAAACAATCTAGTCTCAAGGTTCAAGCTAAGCGTTATTCGTTGATGTACAGGCAGGGTGCGGTCACTGCGGAGCCGACACCAGCAAAGTCCGAGTCACTCTTGACTGTCATGGCATATTCTAGGTTTCCTACTTAACTTATTTACCAATAAAAGATTCCTAACCTGTCCAAGTATTCACTTTTCAGCACTTGAAAGAGGCTTGAACCTGCGACTTGCATGAATAAGCTCACCTTGAAGAGACCAGCCGTCGGACTGCGAGCATGCCGAACCCCAGTGGTTACTTACTCTCGAATGCCTGAGGTCCGATCTTCACAGGATTGCGGATCCGACTTAGGAACCGAAATGCGAGGAAGATTCACGACTGACTCATCATCCTTCAATTGGCATGATACCGGATGGTGACTCGATTGACTCGTCCGAAAGATAAAGACTAGCTTTTCCGAAGCAAACTAGTAGCATCCACACCTCTCGCAGGGACAGGAATCTTTATCTTTCCTTCTAAAATCCCAACTCAATCGACAAATTTTGAGCAATGGCGGGACAATCTCAACTTGAAGGAAGCATGAGCGATGCAATCTCCCAGACTCGGAAGTCTTACGCGCAAATCATTAAAGACCGGGCAAAGCCTCGTCCTCGACCACCAATAACACTAGAGGCATCAACGAATAATAATGAAGATGACTGGACGGATGTCTCTTCTGTTACTTCTTGTGATTGGCCCAGGACTCCTACTGGCCTAAGTGAATGTTGGCAGCAATCCACATCTCCTATGCCTACGGTCGCTAACATGCAGTTTTTTGCACAGCCGGAAGCATCCATTCTGCATGCGAAATTTCGACTGTACCGTACGTGCAAGAGGTATACCAATTAAATAGGGAGTCCGAGGTACTTGAAATGGATTCAACACTTTGGGAGGAGAGCATCGATACCAGAGCACCTCAAGTATTGGCCGGTCGTATAAAGCACAAGGAGAAGTCCAATTGGCGTTATCGAAATCTCACTGCCCCATGTAAAACACAGGAAGATATCATAAAGAAGCCTTGGAAAGAATATCCTGGTAAGTATTTCTGCCCATTATCCACATTGAACAGCAAATGCTTACAGAGGCTAGGTTGCTCACATCGAGGTGGACATTGGAAAGACTATGGCGAAGAGAAAGTCAGAAAGCAAGGGAAGAAGGACTTGCAGACTCATATAAGAAGTAGAGACTCGGAGACCGAAACAACACGCATCAAATACGCGCAGGGGAAACCCCGGAGACTCCTACCCATGGACCAGCCGTGGAGGTAATTAGTCTAGAGGCGAATAAGGGCTTGAATGTGTTTAAAGCGAGTGGGAGAGTTGTAAGTCTGTACTTGTGTAGTTTCTAGCTCCGATCGAATTTGGATCGAATATAATTCAATGTCCGGGCTTACTCTCTTCCCCTTCCTCATTCCTATCCTTGCATCCCGCAGCGGAATCATCAGATTCGCATATATTGACCTTAAGAAATTGAAGCGTTATGCGTTGATATATCTGATAGGATGCACCTAAATGGACACCTTACAACCGAAATGCAGAAACCGATCAGTACCTACTATACAGCGAAATAGGAAACATTTGATAACGATCCTCTCAAGTGGCGATGTCTAGAAGAGCGGTTCCCTTGCGGTGCCGACACCAACAGTTACAGAGTCAGCCAACTGTCATAGCATATTCTCAGGCTAGGTTTTCTGTCCAGTTAATAATTTATTTCCTTACGAAATATTCCTTGAATGGAGTACCTTGTCCAATTATCCAGTTTTCAGCACTAGAACAAGCCTGTTTATGTGAATGATTTCACCTTGACGAGCTCGCCAGTCGGACTCGAACCCGAGTTGGGAACCGCAATGCGATGAAGACTCGCGGCTATGACTCCTCTGTCCAAATGTCATGATATCGGATGGTGATATGCGTCCGAGTCTGAAAGATAAATGTTTAAACACTGGATTTCCAAAGCAAACTACTATACCAATACCTCCTTCCCCGTTTTCCGTTCTCAAACCTCTTCCTTCTAGGAACATCAATCAACTCGTTATTACATGTCAGGACGATCTCAAGCAAGTACGAGCTATTCAACCCCACAGACTCGGAAGTCTTATGCACAAGTCCTTAAAGACCGGGCAAAGCCTTATCCTCGACCACCAATAACACTAGAGACATCGGCGAATAGAGAAATTGTTGAAGATGGTTGGACGGATGTCTCATCCATGACGTCTTGTAATTGGCCCAGGACTCCTAATCAATGTTCGCAGTTATTCACATTTTCTATTCCTATGCCAGTCGCTAACGTGCAGCTTTTTTAATTGTACAGTTGAAATCATTCGTTTTGAATGCGAATTTCGGACCGCATCATATGCGGAAGAGATGGACCATTTGGAGAACCGGGATGTAGAACTTGAAAAGCATCCAGAGCTTTGGGAAGAAAGCATCGACACCCGAACACCTCACGTATTAGCCGACCGCATAAGACACAAGGAGAAGTCAAATTGGCGTTATCGAAATATTGTCCCATGTAAAACACAGGAATATATCATAGTAAAGAAGCCTTGGAAAGAATATCCAGGTAAATATTTCAATCTACCCTATATGAATGGCAGAATCTTACGGAGGCTAGGTTGTTCCCATCATCGTCACGGACCTAGGAAAGACTACGACGAAGAGAAAGTTAGACGGCAAGGGCGGAAAGACTTGCAAACTCAAATGAGAAGTGGGGACTCGGAGACCACATTTAGTAACCGGACACCCCACAGAAAACGCCATGTTGTGTGGGGTCCGTTTATTTGTACCCATGGCCATGAAAATTGCCCAACAGGGAAAGCCCCTCGGCGATAGATTTCTGGAGATCAGTACATGACTACTGTAGGTTCTGTAGTACCACTAAGACTGTAGCTCTCCGTGACGGGGAAGGGCGCATCAGTAACGGTGTTAAGTCATCTGAAGCGCTCCAGACGACAGCCGTGGCCACTCATGCCCGCTTGGATGTAGTTAAATAATTGATGTGGAAAGCAGGAATAACAAACTATACTTTTAAGATGGATCTCCTCCGCTGCTATAAACTATGCATATGATTGACGTGTATGCATCATTTAAATGATTTTTGATTTTATTATTATTTTGGTATGTTCTCTGGAAGAATTATGTAATCGAGATATGTACTTGGAAGTAAGTATCCTTTATCGTAAACCAAATCCATAAGAGCTGTGATGTCAGTGTCATCAATTCATTTTTTGGTATACTATTAGCCTGAGGCTCAGCATTTGGTTTGGCTTGCCAGCCTGAGACCCTGAGTTGGAATCCAGCGCATGAAGGTGATGGAGATACTGTATTATTACTAAACTCGAGTCATCACATGTTTAAAATGGTAAAACTATAAGTACACATAAGGGTTTATTCTGAGTCTCGATCTAGGTTACTTTTTAAAACAATATCTAGGCTGTCTAGGTAAGCCCGAATGAGAGGATATAGGAATCAGGCAGTTAACCGTAATTGATACGTCAAAAAGAACATCAGATCTGCACAGTAATTTATAGAGTATTATAATTAAATAAGTAGCATATATCATGCATTCCGGGGGTTCTACTTATTACTAGTACTACGCGTGTATTCCACATCGACGATTGCATTACGTGACGGACAACTAAGAATCCGATCCTTACGTGTGTTTAACCTCCACTGCCTAAGTTCATTTCAGTATATAACGAATAGAAAGAGTTTGATCCGGGAAACAACGATCCTCAAGTTGTCGATCAGCCATGTCAGGCGCTAGAAGAACAATACAGAGGCAGTGTATGGCACTGCAGTTGCGGGGCCGACACCGACAAAATCATTTAGCTGTTATTGTATATTCTAGAGTAGGTCCCCGTGCCTATTTTATTTCCCAACAAAATTACAGGATAAGATAACCTCTCGATGTATCCTTTCAATATAGAATCCCCGCGCGCGGTGTTATGTGAATAATGGGTCGAGCTGCTCCACTTTGCCTTGAACTAGACTCTCATGTTTCAACCTGGCTACCCCCCGGGACTGAGCATTCACAGGATTGCACTGGCTTAGAGCTGGGAATTGCGATACAATGAAGCTACAGATTACTCACGGCTATGACTCGTCGTTCGAAATAGCATGACATCGGGTGGTGACTCGATTGACTCATGCGTTCGAGTCTGAAAGATAAAAGCTGCTGTATTTCCAAAGTAAACAGTAAACTAAATACTCACTTTATCCACCCTCCCCTTTCCCAATCGCTCTTCTTTCCACGAATATCAATTAACTCATTCGACAAATCTTAAGCCATGGCGGGACTCGCGAGCACCAACCACGCCGCAACGCACCAGACTCGGAAGTCTTACGCACAAGTCATTAAAGATCGGGCAAAGCCTCGTCCTCGACCAGCAGTAACACTAGAGATATCAGCGAATAACAAAATCGAAGAAGATGGCTGGACAGATATCTCGTCTGTTAGTTCTTGTAACTGGCCCAAGTCTCCTACTGCCTTTAGTGATTGTGAGCAGCTGTTTCACATCCGAGTCTTCCATGCCTCTGGTCGCTAACATGCAAGTTCTTTATTGTACAGGGGAAAGCGTTCATTCCGGATGCGAATTTTGGACCGAATCATACACATACCAATTAGATATGGAGGCCGGATTAATCGGTCCAGAACTTTGGGAACAGAAAATCGATACACGAGCATCTCAAGTATTAGCCGGTCGTATAAAGCACAAGGAGAAGCTGAATTGGCGTTATCAAAATCTAAGCGTAACAGACCGTATCTTTCTACGTGTAGAGGAAGATCCCATTTCAAGGAAGCCATGGAAAGAATATCCCGGTAAATAAATATTTTTATTCCATATGAATGGCAAAAACTTACAGAGGCTAGGCCGTTCCCATCGGCGCGGATATTTGGAAAACTTAGGAGAAGAAAAACTTCGACGGCGAATGAAGAGAGATTTGCAGAGTGATACAAAGATCGGGGAAACCGACACAATACGCCTCCATCGCGGGAAGGGGAAGGGGAGGTGATTAGATATTTATTTGAGTTATGAGTTTATATATATTGATGATTAATTGTATTACCGGATTGTAAAATAGTAGAATTAGATCCTCAAAAAATAATGATATTAATTGAGGGGCTAAGCAAAGTATGAATAAGCTCCGACGTGAAGTAAAAAAAAGTTAGAAAATCATAATCGCTTAATAGAAATTAAAATTACCTATTAAAAAACTGATAAAGTACTTCTACATCTTGAAAGCTTTAAGGACCTGGTTAGAGGAGATAGATAAGTCACATTCTGTCACGGTCCTGGACTATCATTGGCCAACGAGTCGGAATGTCGGAACCGTCCGATGACTAATGCCTCTCAGTGCCCTCTGATCCTTTGCTTGTCCGATACGTTCCAACAATACTCCATAATTAATTTGCACTCATGTCGAATTTATACCCAGTGAAGAAGAAGGCACCGGAACTTTATACCACTGAATTTGATATCCTGAAGTCAAGACATAGGTACAGTCTTTGATTATTCGACGGAATTGAAGCTACGTGTACGATTTGAAGCATTCGTTTAGATTTCTGCGGGAAGATGATCCGGAGAATGCGAAATCTTGGGAAGATCAGCTTGCAAAGAAGTATGAGGCTACTTTATTCAAGGAGTTTGCTGTCTGTGATTTGAAGCATTATAAAAGTGGCAACGTGTGTCCTCAAACCTTCATATGGATGTGCTGGGTCAACTCATTTCTTTTACAGATTGCTTTACGTTGGAGAACAGAAGAAGAAGTCATATCTGGGGCAGGAGAAACGACATGTGGGAACACTCGCTGTCCTTACCACGCGAGTTTTGCTGAAGAAGATGACAACGGCAGAGATCGCGAGTCGCGGCCACCGCATCTACCTAAGTTGACTACTGTTGAATTGCCGTTCTCATACATTGAAGATGGTACTCCTCGAGAAGCACTGGTCAAGGTCGTATTATGCGAACGCTGTTTTAAGAAGCTCATGTATAAAAGGGAGAAGGACAAGAAAGAAAGGCTGGCTGCTGCTGCTAGCGTTGAACTTGGAGCAGAAGCAGCAACGCCTTCCAAAGATTCGGAAAGACATGACAAGGATAGACGCGAAAAAGGAGGCGAACGAGAAGCTCGTCGATCTCGACATGAACGAGGTGGCAAATCAAGGTCAAGATCCCGATCACCTAGGCGGCAGCGATGAACAGGGATATTTCAAACTTCGGTCTTACTAAGGTCCACAAACGGCCAAACGTCTACTTTGCCTTCTGTTCGGTTTGTAATTCCCAGGACTCGATAAACCTTACCCATACCCTGACCACTTTTATCTATCAGTCTTAACCCCGCCAATTGGATATCTTGACGCCGCTTTTCGTCTTTTGCATGATTAGCTAGTGCAGCCATGCGCTGCATAATGCCCATTCGCATTAGGAAATCCCGTTGGTCTAGGGGTCCATACGTCGTCGCTTCTGAAGGAGTTATTGAAAAGACAGGACGGTTCAGTTTGTAGGGACTCACCGATGTCCTGTACAGCTTCTTTCAATAGCGCGAAATCTACGTTTGCTGTTAGATCACATTTTCCAGGATCCTGGAAGACGTCCACAAGGCGATGACTTTTGAATGCCTGTAAAATTATATATAAATAAATTTTACTCTTAAGGAATTAGGAGAAGGTAATTTACTCGGAAAGAAGAGGGAAATGCCTGTAAAATTATATATAAATAAATTTTACTCTTAAGGAATTAGGAGAAGGTAATTTACTCGGAAAGAAGAGGGAAATGCATGTTCATCTCCATAATCAATAATGAGCGCCGCTCCGTTCACATTTGAGGATTTAACACCTTCTGACGAAGACCTCGAAAGCATCTCTCCAATCCTTCTGGCGATTTTCCAAGCTACACTGGAAACTTCAATCCGAGTACCTTCCGGGATCTTGGAGTATCGCGGCGACAGTCTGCCCAAGAACTCTGAACGCGCAGTTGGTTCTTTTGAGAGTACAAACTGGAAAGGAATCTTAGAAGGTTGTTTAGTGTCTGACCCGGAAGATGCATCCGCTGCAACTGTTGATGTTGATAAGTCGACCATTAATTCTCTAAAGCCATCTTGGGTTTTCTGCCACAATATATTTTTAGTCAGATATCTTCAGGAAATATTTATTCATTTACCTGTATGATGTTAATAGGTAAGGCATCGAAGAGTTCGTGGGCCACGATCATCGTGAACTCATTATCTAAGGGATGTAAGAACGTCTGTAGTCCTAGTCTCATTATCACTTACCGGTCCCTAGAGGTATGTCTTCTATGGAATCATACCACGTAATTTTATTTGTGATCGCTTCCAATTTTTCTGCTTGTCGTGAACGCAAGAAAGGACTGGTCTCCACCAAGTGAATACTGGTTAGAGCCGCACGTGAATCAGGAAACACATTTAGTGTCTACCAACAGAGTTGTTATCAAAAGTAATAGGAGGAGCTTAATTAACGTACCCGCACGAAATCTTCCGTTAGAGTTCCTCGACCAGGTCCCAATTCTATTAGACGAATTTTGGGAAGCGGAGTACCTTGAGAAGGGTATCGCCAAATAGAAAGAAACCACAAACAGATAAGCTATAGAGAATATTTGTAAAATTCCATTATTTTATAAATATTTCTCACTTCTCCAAACACTTGGCTGATTTCGGGACTCGTAATAAAATCGCCTTGAACTCCAAATACATCTGTACCATCTGAGTGGGCTTTCATATAGTAACCTTCTGTTGGATGGGAAAGACAAAGCTGCATATAGGTTGATACAGGGATAGGCCCTGATGCCTTTATTGAGCCCTCGATGATCTTTTGAACATTCTGGGTAGAAGCGTGGTTATATCTTCGAGGCTGACGCGAGACGCGTCCAGCTGCACGTGACCAAAAGAAAAGCTCTTGCAGTGCAGAGCGAGCAGCCTTCCTGTGCAGAACCATGACTAGATGAAGGATTTATGGCTGTTATAGTCTGAAATGACTCGGTTTGAATGTAGATGACAGCGACGGGAGCGAGATGCACGCGGAGCGGGGGTGAAATGAGTCCAGCGACGGGAGCGAGACGCACGGGGGAAAATGAGTCGAGTGGCTTCGCCAAACTGCCGGGCCTTGCATAAGAACTTCCTTCTTGAACTCTCCATCTTCATTTTCCAAAGCTCATCTATCCGCACTCACTATGGCCGTCCGTAAGTGCACATGTGTCATATTTAAGTCTTAGCATTAAACTCTTTCTAGGATTGCAATTTGAAAACAGCAGCGAGATTGGCGTCTTTAGCAAGCTTACTAACAGGTCGGTCATTTTTTTTGCTCAAGTTTGCGTTTTCAGTTACTGAAGCATTTTTACAGCTATTGTCTGGCTGCCATTGGTGGTAGCACAAATTTCTATTCAGCATTCGAAGCTGAACTTGGCGATGTGATCCCTATCGTTCACACAACAATTGGCGGCACGAGAATTATCGGCCGTTTAACAGCTGGCAACCGACACGGCCTCCTTGTTCCTGCGACGACCACAGATCAAGAATTACAGCATCTGCGCAACTCTCTACCAGATTCCGTGCAATTGCAGAGGGTAGAAGAGCGATTATCCGCCCTGGGGAACGTTGTCGCGTGCAATGATTATGTTGCCCTCGTCCACCCGGATATCGATCGGGAGACAGAAGAGATTATCGCGGATGTCCTGAAGGTGGAGGTGTTCCGGCAAACAATTGCAGATAATGTTCTTGTCGGGTCTTATTGCGCGATTTCGAATCAGGGTGGTCTCGTTCACCCGAAAACAAGTATTCAGGATCAGGACGAGTTATCATCCTTATTACAAGTGCCTTTAGTGGTGAGTAATATGCTTTCTCAAAGCATATTAGATTTCTAAATCTCGATTCAGGCCGGGACAGTTAATCGAGGTTCAGATGTTATTGGGGCGGGATTGGTTGTTAACGATTGGTGTTCTTTCACTGGCTTTGACACGACCGCTACGGAGATCAGTGTGATTGAAGCTACATTCAGTGCGTGTTACATATATGTCGTCAGTTTTCTCTGCTGATTTCGGCTGTTTTTCCCAGAATTACAAGGCCATGATTCGACGGCGGTTATTGGAGAGATGCGTGATGCACTCATCGATAACTGGGCATAAACTCTATATACCCCCCATAAAATTTGTGTTGTCATGCATACCTAGATTGTGGCTATCTGTGGCATGGTCGTCTTTTGCAAGGCATTTGTCTTCTATCATACAATCGACTGTATCCCTAGACCCTTTCCCTTCGTGTCACTTTGCCAACTGTATAAGAACCGTATTACTCTGCATGATACAAATGATGCTCTCTGATATAGGCAGCGACCGGTGCAGGGACTTTTGTCTCCCAATTAGAAGAATCTTCTTGTATCTCCTGCCTCACCTCACTAGAACTCAACGCCCTATCCATCTCACCAATGTCGGTTACAGCAACCGCTCCTGATTCAATATACTCAGCAGCCTTCTCCAATATATCGTTCTCTGCCTGAGAATAGCTGGCACCGGCACTACGTCGAGCACACAGCACTCTGGATCCATCACCAGATGCTGTCAAGAGACCTCTCAGAGCTTCCTTCATAGTCTCCTCCGTTCCGTAGTATCGCGGAGCAAACAATCTTTCCAGCGTATCATATCCAAGCAAGAAAGTAAGCTGGACCTCTTTCTTTGATCCAAGGCTCGCTACACGCTCTTGGAAGAAGTGTTTTAATGCCGCCGACTTCCCAACGAAAGTGGGTTCTTGACATAGAGCGACGGCAATATTCCTCGAACCAATATCTGAGTCGGTTGCTCCTAAACGCTGCAGCTCCTTCGCCAGAAGGATCATCATTTCGAGTCTCTGAGAAGGCGTCGCATCCCCAACCTTAGGTGTTTTGTCCGCGTTCTTCATGGAGTACAGCAGGAGTTTTGCAGCGAACGGCCCTTGAGCAACAGACGATATTGTCTGGCTTCCTGGATGGGATAATCGTGCTAACGCAAGGTGTGCATTTGTCGGAGGATTGAACGAAGAATCTAGGACAGAGAGAGGGATGACATTATCTGTTGGAAGGACTAAGCGTCGAATCTACTGGCAGTTGACATGCATTTGACCGACCATCATCTCCTACATCCTGAGACTTCAAAGACGCAGGTATAAGAGGCCAAGTAGAATGAGATGTATATATGAGTTCTATATGACGTGCACCTTTAGCTACAACACGTTCTAAAGCGGCAGAATAGACACTCATGAGAGTGAGAGGAAGTAATGTAAGTAATCATGACTAATAATCTATGCGCAGGCGGTATGAATGGTAATGGTTATTTACTACGATACAATGACAATCGTGAATGATAAACGATAAGAAAAGAGACTCAGAAAGAGAGAGAGAGAGAGAGGCGGAAACCGAAGATATTCAGAAGAACATACATCATGAAAAGGAATAAAATGTCGTGCTAGTAATACGTATGTCTAAATATATGCATGTTAACATGAAAAGACTCGGTACTTGTCATGATTTTGGACAAGCTATCCGTGATGAATTCCAGGGCTGGGTGGAGGTCCCCACTTCTTGTAGATCTCGTCGTCAGGTGATGTATCAGGATGAATTTGAATCTTGCCCTCCATGAGAGCCGCAGATGACCGAGAAGGGTCAGCATTTGACGGATCTGACAAGGAACCCTTTTGAGGTTGCCATCCAGCGCCAACAGAGGCCGCAACGATGGTCGGAATCATGGTTAATAGTGAAGGCCTTGAGGCGATGTCAGAATATATAATTTAAGAAATGAGATGGACGTACAGTTGGACACCTGCCTCATGCAAGCGTGCCGATCTACTCTTGCCGACGAACGACGAAGACCGCATACGACCTCCGCGAATATTGGCAAATGTCGTGAGATTATCGCGAACCATATTGAGGGCAGGATGCCATTCTTCTTCTCGAACAGTTGGTAATACAGTTTGTTGGGGATCATCGAGGAGACGGGTCTTGATAAGGAGGCGTTCGAAGGGACCATCAGGAATAAGTCGTAACACGAAACCAATGGGAATAGACATGAAACCGAGAGCAATGGCAATGCCCCATTCTCTGCCACCAATTTCGGTGACCTGGAAAGCGGCACCGCCGACGAACACAATTAGAATTTGCACACCAATCTCTGCAAGACACGTTAGTACTTTGGACGTAAAGAAGTACGGTACACATACCGATGAGAGTGATAACAATAAAGTACCAGTTTTGAAGCATACCGCTGAATACATTAAGTTTATTATCAATGCTGCGATTGTTGATAGAGTTAAAGATTTGACAGAAGACGAAGATATTGAAGACAAGAGTCTTGAGGATATTATCATGTTTCAATTGAAGCGCGACATCTCCTCCATCGTGGTAACCGAAGATTCGGCGACCCAAGAAATGGAAAATGAGGATGACAGCAACTTGATAAGTGGATTGACCTATAATTTGTTTACGCATAGGAACAGTGAAGAGAGGCGCACTTTTGCGATCAGGCTTGCGATCGAGAAGTTCAGGAGAAGCAGCATCAGTTGCCAAAGCAAGAGCAGCAAATGTATCCATAATGATGTTGATCCAAAGTAATTGTACAGCAGTTAGGACGGATTGTTCGGCGGCAGACGCGACAGCGGTAACAAAGGTGATAATGACAGCACCGACGTTGACAGAGACTTGGAACTGGAGGAATTTCTTCACGGCATCATTGACGCAACGGCCCCACATGATTGCGCTGACAATTGACGCGAAATTATCGTCCATAAGGATGATATCTGAAGCTTCCTTTGCAACCTCTGTACCAGTAATACCCATTGAGAAACCGACGTGGGCAGTCTTCAAAGCCGGACCATCATTTGTACCATCACCGGTGACACCGACAGTCTCACCGAGCTCCTTGAGCTTCTCCACAAGAATCTTCTTATCTTCAGGTGACGAACGAGCAAGTACTTGAAGCCTTGGAATAATTTGCATCATCTCGGAATTGTTAAGATTGCGGAATGCAGGACCCTCCATGATAATACCACCAGGAGTGAAGATACCGCATTGAAGAGCAATTGAACGGGCAGTGAGAACGTTGTCACCGGTGCACATCTTGATAGTAACACCGGCCTTGTGACAATTAGCAACGGCCTCACGGACACCTGGACGGAGGGGGTCCTCAATACCGGTGATAGCGATCAAAGTCAAGTCGCGCGCAAGTTCTACCCATGGGACGTCGTCGGCTTTTGAGTGACCTTCTAGAGGCCATTCATCGAAATCCCTGTAACATAAAGCAATGGTCCGGAGCGTTTGGTTGGCATAGAAGATGATAGTGCGAGAAATATTGTCAGCTTCGGTTTCCCCTATTTCACTGGTCTTAACTAGAGTCTTCTCATCTTTGGCGGGACGATCGCTACCAGGAGGCGGAACGACGACGTGACGCGTGCAAAGCTTGGTAAGGATCTCTGAAGCACCCTTGACATAGAGTCTGTAACCATTCTCCTTTTTAACGATGCAACCCATAGCCTTGCGTTCGCTGGAGAACGGAATCATTTGGAGTATTTCAGCACGATCCCGAACAAGTCTGTAGTCATCCCATCCGAGTTCCTGTGCCATACGAAGCAAAGCCGTCTCCGTTTTCGAACCGACGAACTCATCTTTCTGAGTTTCAGGATTGAGATCTTGAAAGGCGGTGGAGTTGATGGCAATCGCTTCATTGAACAAAATTTGTAACGAATTGTATGCGACGGTATTCAAATCGTTTTGCTCGATCGAAAAGTCTTGGGGATGCTTGCGATCACCCGAAACCTTTGCATCCTGCGCGTTCTCCTCGTTCGCATTTGTGCGCGCCTTGTTTTCCTCGAGATGGCGAACAAACTTGCAATGAATACCAAGGGAACCGGCAACGACAGTCATGACGTTCTGAGTCAAGGTCCCGGTCTTATCTGTACAAACGACTGACGTGTTTGCCATCGTTTCACAAGAGCTCAGGACACGGACAAGAAGATTGGCCTTTGTCATACGCTTCGTGGCAAATGCTAAGGCAAGAGTGACCGCCAATGGGAGACCTAGTGAACCCCATGTTAAGAGCGACTTACCCATATAAATGTTCATTCCTTACCTTCGGGAACAGCCACGACAACGAGAGTGACCGAGATAATGAGAATTTGTACAAACGAAAGAGCCTTCGTGCTCGCCGTTCTGAAAGAAAAAGAAAAAGAAAAAAAAAGTGAGATGATGTTTACAGAACTCGTCGAGTGAGGGAGGTGACATACCGATCAGGGTCGGTCTTCAATTGTACAAAGAATTTGATCATTAAAACTGAAAATAAAAAGATACCCGCAATGCTACCCAGCTTAGCGATAAGCTCTGCGAGAGCATTCAACTGGAGCTGGAGTGGCGTATTCTCTGTATCGCCACTAAGAGCTTTAAAACTGTCAATTCTTGCAACCCGTTAAAAACTCTAGAAAGACATACCCAGCATAATACGACCATTAAAACTCTTCTTGCCAACAGCAATGACAAGGTATTCACCAACACCCTCAAGCACCTTGCTGCCACTGATTAAAAAGCAGTCCTTCTTAGTATGACCATTCTGCTCGTGCTCATCCAGACAATCTTCATAAGATGCCTTACGAATAGCATCGGATTCACCAGTAGCTCCAGATTCATCACAACGAACATTGTGACCACGTAGGAAGATACCATCGCAGGGAATAATTTCACCAGGTTCGAGCAACCCAATATCACCAACCATGATGTCCTGGGAATAAATTAAAAATTTAAAAGACCATAGAGATCATACGCATATATATACGTACCTTGATATTGATGACTTTCTCTTCACCATGACGGATAACCTTGACTCCACGATCTTCCTTCTTTTCGTTCAATGCCCGGAACTGACGCTCCTTTTGCCAGTCATTCAAAGAACCAACGACGACAACGATAACGATGGCGATAATGATAGCAACGCCTTCGACCCAGTCGACCCTGGGAAGCTGACATTGGCTGTTGGGATCATCTTCACAAGGGATTGTCTGCGGAGGGGTACCGAAATCCTGGAACAGACCCAGTGCAAGAGATACGGCGGCAGCAATAGATAGCAGGACCTAAAGGGGGAAGGGCATAAATGGATGATATTTGAAAGCGAACAGCTACATACCAAAACTTTATCCTTAAACGCTAGCCACATCAATTGCAGCAGTGTCTTTGACTTCCGTGCAGGCAACACGTTTTCGCCGAAGACGCGTTGTCGATCCTGTGGGGTTGCCGCAAACGCACCGCTATGACTATCAAGGGGAGGTGTCCCACCATCCTCGGTAGCATGCGTAGGCTTCGAATCTTCACCAAGGCCCAGTGCATGCTTTGAAAGGCCATGCTTTCCGTGGGTACCCAGCCCCTTGATCACAGCATCGATACCTCCTAGGCTCTTCAATGCTTCGATAGACTTTGGATCACATAACGCCGCAAGTTGCAATGGCTTGAACGTAAAAGGAGTAGGATCCATATCTTCTGCCGGAAGCGGTGCCAAGTCGGTTCCGAGATGGTCCTTCCCTTTGCCAACTGTGCCCTTGCCAGTCTTCCCAGAGTCATCGCCTCCATCGTGGCCATTTCCGGTTATCGACTTGGAGTCTTTAGATGAATAGGAGTGATCTATTGCAGTTGCTGTTGGGCTGACAGCAGTATTCAGGGAAGCATCGTCACCTCTCCTGCTTCCAATAGGGGTGAGTACAAGATGATCTGACTCAGTGCCATATGCACTGCCGTCGAACGAAGTCGTGCGAGAATGATGTGATGCATCACTCGGTCTTCGTCCATAGCGGCCATCCGAGCCAGGGTGAAGTAGGTCGAGGGAAGTTATACCGCTCCCGGGGTGATTGTCGCGTAGTGCGAGAGCGGTTTGCGGCTCGAAATGAACTGACGACGCATGTGAATGTGCAGTGAGCGTTGGGGATGGGGGGACATTAAAAGTGGATGCTTGGTCTGACCAAGCGGGCGAAGGGGGCGAAGGTGAATGGGGCCTCAGAATGGGTGGTAACGTGGGACTGAGCAAGTTCGGGTCGGCGCGCGGTTGAAGTGAAGGACTTGGACCAGATTCGTCGTCAGGAGAGAGAATAAGAGAGGGAGGGATAACCGGCGTGGTGAGTCGTGATTCTTCGTGTTGCCCAGATTGTTGTACGGGAGAGTCGTCCGCGCTCACGTTCAGCTGGGGGATGTCGGATATGTTGATGGTAATTTCGGGGATAGCTGGACGCTTCGAGTCGCCTGATGAGTTCGACATGGGATTAAAATGTTGAGAAAGCGAACACGATTGTGAGGAAACAGTTCAAAAGAGCCCCGCGGTCCAGTACCTAATGCTGTGCGCGTGAGGTACGAAACTAACCCCACACTAGAATCTTACTAAGCAACCAATAAGCATGTTACACCAAGCAATTCCCAGCCTTCTGTCACACAGGTTGCGCATATTCATTCTAAAATCCGATGGATTACGAGCTACGATTTGCTGATTGCTATACAACCTAAAACCTGGGCAGCTTGGCGGAACAGATGGCGAAACGAAAGCGCAGCAATACTTTTTGGCCCCAAACGGCCTTGGATCGGCTTGGCAGTTACCGGCTGGCGCTTAATTGCTAAATTTAACGAAAAGCTATGCTCGCTTTCTATGGAACTCTGGAAACATCTGACTATGAAAGTTGGTACTACGCCCATCCACGGTATGTATATCATCTCGGCGCCGTGCCAATAAGTATCATTCAGCGCGTTCTGTGCATTGAAAGCGCCTTCAGATATTGTCCAAGAGAATACCGAGAAAAAACTTACTTGGATGCAGTGCTTCAGGTACGTGAAGGCAACGCAGTTGCGGTCCATCCGCCGCGGAATGAGTTAACGGCTGCTATCACACCAAACAGGCCGACCCAAGCCTATATATTCACGCCCACAGTGCGTTTATGACATGCCAAACACACCAGAGCGAGTTCCGGACGGCAGTCGGTAATGGAACACAGCATCCAAAATGTCGTACGGTTTGCGATAACAGACCCAATGTGCGCAGATGAAACCCAAGGAAAGTATATCAGCAGTTAGGTAACGGAAGGGGCAGTTGCAGGACCAAGAGGGCGGCAAGATGACGAATTCAATTTACAATGACAAGGGATAGGTAAAAATCAATATAATGCAATCAGTATATGACAATAACGGGATCCGAATTTCACTAACCTCGTTGGAGAATAACCCTTTCTTCAAGGACCTAAAAATCACACCAAGTCAATATCCACTTCGTGAGAAATATGACGCGAATGGGAAAAGGGAGACTTGAAGCGATAGCACAGCTTGTGTCGTGGACCATGTGCTTGGCCCCGCAGCATCCCAAGGAAAGTGCCAGTGTGATATAAGAGGCTGTGAGGACCAAGCACTCACCAATGGACCGTTAGCGGGAGATATCCAATATTAGTTAGAACCTCATTCCAAATCGCAGATTTCCTCTGCGCAATATCCACTTGTTCAGGTGACGGTGTCGCGTCGTCCAATTTCTTCTCGGAATTTCTCCTAAGAGCTTTCTCACGGAGTTTCAGCAGTTTCCAGTCTTCCTTCAAATGCAGAAACTGGAGAACAACATAGGCAGCCCAAGCGCGGCAGCTCCAGATAGCAATTTTGTTATTTATAGCGGGGGAGGGCGAAAAACGCGGGGGAAGCACAGAGTGTGATGCGAGATAATAAATGTGCTCCAAGGGGTAGTAGATTAACATCGAGAGTCCTTGAAGTCGCTCGATAGTCTGTAAATATTTCGTTGGTGGAGGAGTCCGTTCAAGGGAAATCATCCATTGGAAGATGGGCAAAAGTCCTATCATTTGCTTCCGTAAATAAGCTTGCCAAAGTAAACCATGAAGGGAAGACCATACCCCAGATTCGCCAAAGAATACGGGAATCGCTGATTCTTCCACCTAGGTTTGCCCATCTCTGGGCACCAACGCTCTTGGGTTCATTTCGGAAACCAGCACGGTATTGTAGACGAGCACGAAGCTCAAGAATGGGTATAATTAACTTGACGAAATATTGGACAACCTAGAGGGCATTAGACTGAATGAATCGTGCCAAATGTACGCATAATTCTGACCATGAAAAGCTTGCTATATCGCGAGTCATATTAGCTTTAGTACGGACTAGGTCGAATGAAACAAACTCACTCGCTTCCGCTCCAGGTGCTTAAATACCTTACTACATGATCCAACTTCTCCGACTCTGGAACATGGGCAAACACTCCAAGGATAGAATCACTAATCCTGTCGAGGGATAATGGGCGGGAATGAATAGGCATGGTGTGTTTGGATTAGAGGCATAACCGCTTCCAAATACGTTCCGTCCCGGAGCCGCTTATGGTACCCCTTCGGCACGTGGCATTTTGAACTCCGCAAACGCTGCCTATATAATCCAAATTTGGACAAGAAGTTTTCTTCTTGAACAACCACGAGTGAGTACTCCATCCAACATGTTTCTGTGAACAATCCTTACTGACTTCTTCTTTCTTAGGAACATAAAAGTTCGGGCCTGGATATATTCTGTTCCCTGTCCGCGTTCCCGTTCTCAAGAATGACGCCGTAAAAAGCCCTGACGAACGCGTTGGGTGGTCTTCTCATTTCTTGCTCAGTGTCTGTTCGACTTTTTATTTGGTAGCACGAGGCGTGTGCTCTCGTGGCGGCGCGCTCATGATGGTTACTGGATGGGAGGAAGGATTCTGATGAGGAATGAGGAAACCGACATCTTAGACTATTATGTATAACTTCACTTGGTCAGAGCGTACTTTATTTTGTTCTTTCTATATAGTTTAGTTACTCGCATGTCCATTCTAGTTCATAATGCTATTATAACTTCTGAGCTAGTCTCGGAGTGACTAAATATGCTTTCTATGCTACAGAATCGAAGCATCTTTAAGTCAAAGTAGCAGCTGTAATATGACGCTTGATCGTTCGTATGCGGTCCGTAGCGTTCCATGTTATTTGCCACGTGAACCATGTTTTGTAGGAATCACGACACTAGGAACCAGCAGCAGCCTGCAACTCTGACAGCAGCTCTAATGCTCAATTATGCGTTTAATTATAATGGATCAGTAGGGGAGATGTAAACATCAGAATGCCACCTCACAAGGACCTGGATACTAATGGTTGCATTCTTTTTATTTAGATTTTTTCTCGTCAAGCAGCGGAATGCATTTTAGGCGTACGTTACATCAAGGATGCACAGACCTCTACAGACTCAGCTACATTTTCGCTCGAATTAACTCACGTGGCAGACTATGGCAGACTATGGCAGACATCTTGTCTTATGACTTGGCGGATTATCACTTTGAAAGCTAAATATATCCCTCTAAAAACAAACCGATGATTTCGGTGAAACTCTGTTATGAACATCAGTGAATTCAACTTATCTTTGGCTCGTATACAGTAAACTTGCTGAAGCTGAAGGTACCTACTGGTCCGCTTGTCCTGTATGTGGCCCGGAAAATGACCGACCTAGCATATACGTACGGATGAAAATCGGTTTCCAGTCCCTGCGATGGTAAACGGCCTAATCACGTTGACTAGTTGTTACAGCCTCCTGCAAGTCTAGAGTGTATGCTGGCTCTGATTTTGGCGAGTAAGTTCCACTTGTAGAGTACTTAAAGCGAGGAGGTTTTGTTCATCGTCTTCGAACAATAGTTCTGTACTTAAGGTCGCTCTTCTTCAAAATGAATCGCTTGGCTCAATTCGCTATCATTGCCGCTACTTTGGCAGCTCCCGCTGTCGCACAATCCGCTGAATGGGGACAGTGTGGTATGTAGTTTTCTCTCATACAGTTAAATTTATCTATAACAAGTTTTATAGGTGGAATCAGCTGGACTGGTAGCTTTTTGTTTCTACGCTGGATATTCATTTCTGAAAAATATTAGGCCCTACGACGTGCGTCGCTGGTACCACCTGCGTTGTCTCAAACAGTTACTACTCACAATGTCTCCCCGGTGTAAGCCCTTTTGCTCGAGTTTGCCAACATATTGTAATCTAAATATGGCTAGTCTTCTTCACCGCCGCCAACTACCACTGTGTCCCAACAACCCACCTCTGCCCCCACTGGCGGAGGAGGAGGAGGAAGCCCCACTGGCACTGCCGTCATCGGAGCAGCCACTGGCCCAGGATTGAACAAGGTCACGAAAGCCAGCGGTTTGTTGTATTTCGGTTCTGCCACCGACAACTCAGGTATAGATTTATCATATTCTTTCGTTGTGATAAATAAATATTTTCCGCATAGAACTCAGCGATCAACCCTACATCGCGATTTTGAAGAACACCAATGAATTCGGACAAATTACTCCGGCCAACAGTATGAAATGGGTGAAGATCTTGTCTTATGCTTGTCAGTGACATACTCTTAGGAATCTAATAGGATGCTACCGAGCCCAGCCAGAACTCCTTCAGTTTCTCTGGAGGTGACCAAATCTTGAACTTTGCAAAAGGCAACGGACAGATCGTCCGTGGTCACAACCTTGGTGAGTACTTCATATGTACATGAAATAAGCGGCGCTAATCTCTCGACTTCAATCTGGTACAGTCAACTTCCCTCATGGTGAGACAGCCAACTTTCCTGATCCATACTTCAATCTAACGATTATATCACAGGGTTACCAACGGACAATGGAGCAACGCTACTTTGACCGCTGCTATGGAAAACCACATCAACAACGTTGCTGGTCACTACAAGGGAGAAGTCTACTGCTGGGGTAAGGCGATTCTATTGCTAGATAAATAATAGTTCACTTAATATTTCCACAGATGCCGTCAACGAGCCCTTCAACGACGATGGCAAGTTACATCACTTCGCACAAAATGCTTCGTTCTGAATTAACAATAGGTACCCTCCGTACTGACGTTTTCTATAACACCATTGGTCAATCCTACATCGCGACCGCACTCAAGACTGCCCGCGCAGCTGATCCCAATGCAAAACTCTACATCAACGGTTAGTTTTAATGCTTTATAAAAAATATGTATTGCCAACTCAATCCATATGCAATAGACTACAACATTGAGGGTCCTGGTGCCAAGGCCACTGCAATGGTCAACCTCGTCAAGAGCTTGCAAGCTCAAGGTGTTCCCATCGATGGTGTTGGTGTCCAAGGCCGTACGCAACCTTTCGTCCACTGCGCTACCTTCTTCGTTTTATTGACATATTTTTAAAGATCTCATTGTCGGTGAAGTCCCCGCCATTCAGCAAAGTCTTGAGGCATTCGCCGCTCTCGGCGTCGAAATCGCCATCACTGAGCTCGATATTCGTACGCATTAGCATAAATTACTCGCTTATCATTCATACTGACAATCTGACTAATTTAGGCATGTGCGTTCAAACCTTGAAAAGCTAAATCAAATCTTTTAATTGATCTTTTGCCTTCCTTAGGACTCTCCCATCAACCCCAGCTCTCCTCGCGCAGCAACAAAAGGACTACCAAACCGTCGTTGCAGCATGCAAGGCTGTCTCTAAGTGTATTGGAATGTATGTGATCAGAACCCTCGACTCGACTATTTTTATAATAACTGACTTATTGGAACGTCATTAGTACCATCTGGGACTACACTGACAAGGTAATTCAGTATCAAATGGTAGTAATTAAGGCGTATAACTAATACAATATCTAGTATTCCTGGGTTCCCCAGACATTCTCTGGTCAAGGCGATGCTTGTCCTTGGGATGCTAACTTGGGAATTAAGGTAAGTAACGCTGCGCCAAATAAATATGCAGTCTTGACACCTGTGTTTCCTTCTTGTAGCCCGCTTATAATGGTATCCTTGCCGGTTTGTAAATATAATAATAGTATTCCGGGATTTTGGAAATATAATATGAGTCTCTCTGTTTTAAATTCATTGGGGCGATGTCAGTGAGATAATGGTGAATGCAGTGTTACAGTCAAATTCGCGATTGCTAATCGAAAATGGGAAAAATCTCGTAAAAGGATATCGATAATTATTTAAACCCGACCATCATTCGGTAGGACAATTTCATAGATCTGTAGGGATCTGCTGACCACCGTTTGGGGAATTACCATTAGCACAGCTAACCCCTTATTCACAATTCCTCACTCGCTGCAGCGAAGTGAATTGTAGGCAGTCAACGGTGACATCGGAACGCTTGTATGTTAGGGTCTACAAGGCTATTTCAAGAAATCCTCCCTTTCCGTGTCAATTTTTAAAGAAGAGGTGAGCAAAGGCAAATTTAAATGCAAGATCGTGTCCAAGAGATGCCAATGTGCAATTTTGAAGTGCTACCTACCGGTCGGAGAACGCGGCGGCGCCGAAAGCGCACACTCACAGGTTACACAGCGTACGGCAGATTCTTGGTGAGAGTCTGCGCAAAGGAAATTGCAAACCTATTAATATTTGAATAAAACAACATCTCGGGTATACATCTAGTCATGATCCGCATTCAACTAAGTATTTGTCGCACTTCCATTCTGTGCAGAAATCCAAGTCGCCACAGCCTGGCACAGTTCACTTCCTCCTGGACCACTCCAAAAATGATCACTTCCATCTATTCTTCGCGTTACGAGCTGTCCTTTGACGTCTTTCTTCAAGTCTGATGCCCATTTATTGTATTTTTGCACCGCTGTGAATTGATCTTGGTCACCATATGCGATGAATACCTGCGAGGATGGATTTTGCAAGAGATCACGTAGTGCTGCATCGTATGTTCCGCCGCGAAAAAATGTAATTAGACCGCGAACACTGAGAGGATAAGAAATAAGAATATGAGACGTCTTAGAAGGTGACGGTAACAAGGGGTGCATTGAGGCGATTAATGAGCCATGTGAATATCCCTATTACTCAGAGAAGAGGTTAATAGAGGTAATACAGAGCTTATAGAGTATCATACCAGCAGAACGAGATGTTGTATATCGCCGCCTAATTTGGCAATCGTCCCTTTAACAAGTTCTTGCAAATCTTGAGCTTCTCCATGACCCGTGAAGCTTGGTCGCGAGTTGTAGATTAGGACATAAAAGTCTTCTTTCAAAAAAACATCTCTCAAGATGCGAAGAACACTGCAGAGTCGAAGCCATAGATATCTTTAGATAGATGTGCGCGTCGCAACCTCGGTAAAGACCTCACGGGTCATGCATATTCCCTCCTAACGGGGCCCATGGATGAGTAAAGACTGCAAGTTTGAGAGGACTTGCTGTAGAGGGAGGAGAGAATAATCGAATAGCAAGCGAACCTCGTTCAGTCACGTAGATCTCGTCCGACATCAGTGTGGTGTCAGAGCAACGGTCAGCGCGGTAGCGAGGCCCCATCGGACGCCCACAACTACATATCAAGTTGCCTTGGAGGTCCCTACCATTCCCGAATCTTCTCCATAACGCCTCCCACCCACCATGTAAGTGCTGAAAACCTTTAAATACACACGTGTTAATGGCGCGTTTCTAGGCCACTTCCTGACGAAAGACCACGCCAAAGTGTCGCGAATCTCATCGGACGGTTCGAGAAGCAGACTGAGAAAGCAGGAGCTAGTGGGTCACCGGCACCTTTGTTCCAAAGAACGGCGAGTGTGGCAAGCCACCGTACTGGTGATTCAACTGTGGAGGAACTGAAGGAGAAGAGAGAATGGCCGCCTAAGCGTGCGGAAGCTCCGTCTACCATTGTGTTACGGCCAGTGCTAGTATCCGGGAAAGATTCAAACGTGGAAGCAACTTCCACCTCTCCACCGGTTGATAAAGCAGCAGAACCATCAACTAAAGAGGTCTCTTCATCATCCCCTCCACCTGCCCCAGCCCCAGCCCCTATCCCAGACCCAGTTCCCGAGTCCACGACATCTGTTCCACCTATGCCCGCATCGACTAAACCTCCTCCATCTACTCAATCCAGAATACCTCGCACTCCCGCCCCTGTAAAATCTACTCCTACACGGCCCAAGTCATCGTTGATCACGCCTCAGAGGTCAGCAGTGGGATCGGCTGCGACTCCTTTGAAGCCTCAACATACAGGACAATCGATTTCATCTACTAGGACTCCTGTCACGAAGTCGTCTGCAACTCCGAAACCCTCGCCGATCACGCCTGCTCGTTCAAAGACACCATCCGCCGTACGCGCAAAGTCGCCGCCAGTCTCTCGTTCGAAGACCCCTTCAGCAGGGTTATATGCCCCAACTGCTGCCTCTCTTGCGCGCTCGAGAGCTGCGGATGCTCTTCCGCCTCCACCCGTTGAGAAGCCGAGAAGAAGGCCTACCACCGATCTTTCAAAGCCGACTGCGGCATCCGCTTCGAAGGTGCGAGCTCCTGCGGTTACACCTACAGCAACCCCTTCCAAATTAACGAGACCTCCCGCTAAACCGGCTACGCCCAAATCCATCGTCAAACCTGCTGTGAAGCCTACGGTTAGCAAACCGGCAATAGCCAAGACTCCCGCGTCGAAGGCAACGCCGGTGAAGAAGGCGGCCGTCTCGAGTACGGCAAAGAAGGGTGTTGCGGCCGCTACCGTAGTTGGAGTTAGAACTGCAGCAGCAGTCAAATCTTCCGGTGATGTTACGTCTAACCATGTCGATACTCAGGCGGCCGAACCAGTCTCCGTGGCTGAACCGGAGCATCTTCAAGAATCAGAACATGGCGATCAGGAGGTACATACAGAGGAAGCGCATGAATCGCAGGCTGACGAGACTCAGGTCGAGAGCTACGATGATGACTTCCCTGAGCATACCCATGTTGTGCAAACTCAGGTAGAGCATGATGATCCTCACGATGAACTAGACGACCCAGAGTCCTCGGGCGAGGCCCCACCTTCCAACTTCGCCTTTGAAGAGGAACAAGACGATGTGGCTTCACCTGTAGCAGATGATGTATCTGAAGGATCGGGGGATATCCATGACGATGATACCCATGGTAAGGAAATAGCATCGTCTCATGACGAAACCTCATCCGAACTTCTTGAATCAAAGGAGCATTCGGGAGCTGAAGAGGAAGAAACCATAAAGGTCGCTCCCAGGCAAGTCGGGACGGAACTGGAAGACCTTGTCGCAATGCTCGAAACCGTCCCAAACATCCAACGACCCAGCGTCGAATCAATCAGCGCACCCCGTTCCGTTTCCGACGCAGGAGAGATTCCTGACGAATACTAATGAACTCGCTATGGCTTATTTTCTCTTCACGTTCTTTCATTGATCATGTTTTTTTTCTCGGTGTTTCTCAGCTGTCCTACATGTGAGTGAAACGAGGCTGTTCTGCTATACTCTTACTGATCTTCTCTCCGAAGTTACCAATCCAATTTTATACCTTCCTCTTCAACCCAATTGTTAATGATCTGAAACAAGAAGTACTATAGATACCCTGTTATGAAATATGAATTGTCCCCTGCCTTTGCGTAGTATAATGTTGTTTATCCTGAGTTTGAGCAATTATTGCTACATAAAAGCCCGAGGGTGGCGCGCCGCGCACGACGCACGTGTGACTATTTTTAGATGATGGCCTCAGATGGCAACCTGAAGCAGCACGCGAGGCGTTGGCAATTTTTGCATCAGACTAGAGTGCATCAGTCTAGGTTCTCAACAGGCAACACAGGTTACACTCTTCTCATTGCAACCACGACACTCGATTCTCTGAGCTGAAGTTCCTCTCATTCAATGCCTGCCCTATCAGATCCAGAGGTACATCCCCCGGACAATGAATGTTGTCCATCGGAGGAACGCTTCGCGTCTACCAAAATCTTTCCTGTTATTCATGCCTTGAAGGAAGATGTCATTGTATGTATCATTGGTTCTCTAATAACGATAAGTTTTGACATTGTATATAGGAAAATATAGGTATGACGCGCTTCTTTCTGGAATGTCTGCAGAGGATTGACTCGGAAATGTGCAATTCGAATTCGAACAGACTCCGCTTTATCATGGGAGTGAGTAGTGTGTAATACGCCTAGAGATGTACTCAGCTAACATTGAATGTTAGGCAGTTAACAGCCTCAGATGTCAACTTTGCAGTAATACGGCCATTGGTGATGAAATACGCGTCTCTGAATAACCTGGCGATCGTTTATTCGTGTCTTGTTGTTCGTTCACACTTCCTTCAGCTCTGCGATGCAAATCTCGTCCATGCAAATTTGAACAATTCAAGAGCAATGCTTTCCGAGCTTCTTGCCATCAAGCTGCTCAGGCATTTTGCCGACAACAGTATTCAATTAGTAGCTGTCCTGACCCATAGCTGGAATCCGCTCGCCGGTGCGCCAGCATCTGCCGTGGAGCAGATCAAAAGACTCATGGCTATGAAAACAAATGACGAATTCAATGAAGCTGCGAGCGCGCTTGAGGTCAGATAATTCTTATTTTCTTACGTTTGTGACCGGTCTTAATTGGTTGTTCTCCAGATGGCTATCTCCACAAATTCGAAAATATTCTTATCTACGCCTCTCACTCATACCGTTGTTAACGATATATACTCAGGTATGTTTTCTATTTTCGACTAGAGTAGTTCACAGAACCAACGATCTATAGGGCGTATTGTTTTTACCACTACTTCTCATCACTCTCTGGTGGCCGATAACTATAAGCAACGCCAGATCGAAATTTATGATGTGCGAGATGCGCCATTCCTGGATCATTACCGGTATGTTTGGAACCCTTCCCTTGATTCAGCTTTCTCATACTTGCCATAATATTTAGCCTCCGAGTGCCCAAATATGGAGTAATAATGGAGATGGCTAATTTCACATTTCTCGTGATATTTTTTGTACTTTGTCTATCCCGTAAGTGGCAGTTGTCATTGGTTAAGAAGCGAATCACTGAATTTTCAAACTTTAGAAAAAGATATATACAAGTTGACCCTCTGGGAACAGTTTTTCATTTTATTCTATGTCGCATTTCTCCTTGAGGAATATACCGCCTCGGTTGAACATGGATGGCGCAGTATGTGATGTTTCCTCTCATTAACCCGCTGTCTTGTTAACCTAAACTCAGTTTACATGGCAAACGTATGCGTTAAGGGTTATTAAACGAATGCCATTTACTAACAAATTGTAACTGGTAGATGTGGAACGTTTTCGATGTTAATAAGTTGCCCACTCGTGCCAATAGCTGATACTGATCAGAAATTCCTTTAGGCGTCTTTTATCGCTATTGGCCTAATCTATCTCGCACTTCGAATTCAAGGTTTAACGTACAATGATGGTAGGCCACAAAGTCCCAAAACTTGAAGGAGCTTCTAAATTCGACCTTTTATTTTTATTTTTAGCTGAATCCAGTGCAATGGCTTTCGACGTCCTGTAAGGCCCAGACAACACTGTTGCTCACGGGTCTTCTTACCAATTGATTATCATTACCTAGTGCTTGTGGTGCTTGTATTCTCTTCCCTCGGTATATGTTCTTTATAATTTGCCTTGTACGCCTACTGATCATCTGCACAGGCTTGCCTTTTTTGCAGTATCGAACAACGTGATTATTCTGTAAGGATATCCTATTGAAAATGTCTCGATCACACAAAGTTGATTAAATTCATCTTCCCAGGGCTTTGCGCGGAATGATCGTGAGTGTTTTTTGCGGTACCTTTTTACTATCTAACTAATCTGATTTCGGTTCAACTAACTTAGGCGGACTTTATCTTCTTCATGACAATAGCAGCAATATGTTTTAGCGGTTTGCTCTTCACGCTTTGGGAACTTGCACTACTAAACCCGGGCAATACCTGGACTGTCAAATCCATCGCTTGGCTCATGACACAAGTCTGGTTTGGTATGCGCCATGCGTTAAGCCTTTGGACAAAAATTAATGTACTTTAGGTAATACGTTCTTAACTTTTCAACAGGCCGAAAGTTTTCACCCCCTCTTCGTGAGTGTAGAAAATTATATATAAAGTATCTCACTCAAAAAAACTTGACTTACACTCCAGGGACCTATCCTAATGGTCATGTTCGCCGCTTTATCTAGTACTCTGTTGCTGACGAGTATGTGGACTCCATTTTATTTGAGAATAATGTTCCGACATGGCTTTTCCTAGTTTTGATTTCTATTCTGTCCAACACATTTGCAAACATCAATGCCGTGAGTCTTCCATTCAACCTTTCTTCTTCTTTTATTAATATCGCAACCAGAATGCTAGGGAGGAGGTTGGTCATTGGTGGCGACGTCTGGTATAACGGAAGTTACTGATCTTCCACGATTGTAGTATCTTTTCCAATTTGCGCTATCAACCATCGAAGGGTGAGTGACAATACTTCTACTTCACATAGGCATGAAATGGCTTACAAGTCTATATCAGAGTCAAATCAGACGCGTTATTTTCGTATCAGCCGCCTTTCAACCTGTTGGCATATGCTGTTTTGGCGCCAGCTAGCTGCTTCGTATCTCCCAGAACATTGCATACTATTAATGTATTTTTAATTCGAGTCACAGTAAGTATCACTGGTAGTGCCACGATCTCTTTTTAACCTATGTACTTTCCTAGTCCTTCCCTATTCTTGTGATTATAGCGGTATATGAGCGTTACATTGCCTCAGGACCAAATTTGCGTCAGAGGTCTTCTCATGCTGCTCATTCCATTGTCAATAGGTGGGGACTCTCAGTCATAAAATCTTGTATAACATATTAACAGATGTTTATCTCTCATAGTTTGCATCGCAGGGTGAAAAAAGCAGCGATTTTGGAAGCCATGGTCGGAACGAGGACGCACGATCTACACGAGGCCTTGTTCGCCGTGGAAGCATCGGAAATGTCGATTTTCGAGGAACATGGCGAAGACGATATCATTGGTTTACGAGCCTTTCCGTCCAGAGAAAGCTTAGGCAGGCATCGTGCTCCTCACAGTCCACTGCTTCTCCCGAATGCAGGCCCAAGTAATCCTTCTTCCCCTAAAGTCATGCCGCTATCTCCCAGACTTCCTCCGTTCACGCCAACACGTGCACGCTCCCGCTCACAGAATAGACAGGAAAGACATGTGGATTTGGAACCTCCTAGCCCACTTGCCAGAATGTATGCACGTCGTCCCATTAGCATGGTGGATGGTGTCCGCGAAGGGGCCGAACAGGATCAGTCAATCCAAGATATTCTTGCTGGAATTAAGAAAGTGGAACATGTCATGGAGAGTATTAACGATCTTCCAGTCGGACGCCTACGAGCCGAAATCAAAGAACTTCAAGTCTGTCTATTTATTTTCCTACCATCATGAGAATTAATAATATTTTTGACAGGAACGACAGACTCGTATTGAAGGTCTTTTACTAACATTGACAAGGGGTATGAGAGGAGAAAATCCGATCCCACACAATGCAACTCGGTAAAGACTTTAGGTATACTGTTAATTATGTAATAGCATATTATTACGAGTATATGTAACAGATTAATATACAGTCTATGTATCCACTAAGAAGTATCTACGGAACAGCCGGGATAAATTTTCATTGTTATTAGAGCAAATTTTAATATTCAGCCTAGTATTCAAGCTCCAAAAGAATACCGAATCCGAATACACAATGAAGGCATGACAAAGGATGTGATTGTCAAGTGTCACAAGGGCTCCAGCTACAGGGCTGATCAGTGATCAGAGGAAGCCTGGGATTTTGGGAGACTCGAGAGAATGTTATAATAGGGACTTAGGGCCCGGGTGCGATGAAGCCTGTCGTCCATATCGCAGTTCTGGAACGCCCAATTTGCTTTTTTCTCCACGTTATCTATTTATAGGGAATTTTAGGGTAGCTCGCCATTGTGTCGATATGCACTGACAACCAATATTACATCCCACGGGGCAAAACAGTATAGGCGCAGTACCGATGACACACCGCTAGGTTTGGTTTCACAGAGAGAAATCTCATTAAATAGGGAAAGAAGAGGCACCAGTCAGTGTCTCACATCATTCAGTGCACTCTTAAGGATTTCGGGTATAGAGATGATATTATCATGATATGTAATGTGTTAACAGAAATATAGTGCTCGAGCTACAGTACATCATCCGGCTCTAATAAATACTTATAGAAAATCCAAGGAAAGCTGTAGAACTGTTCATAAGGTTCATCTCCAGACGTTTCTAAATCAACGCTGCTTTCTGAAACATCCATTTCACCCTCGTCGGACTCGACTTCCTCAGTTTCAGCGTCCGGTCGCTCTTCGGTGCCCATACCAGGATGGTAGGTAGCGTAGTAACACGCTAAAGACCATGCCTTCCAAGCAGCTTCGTTATGGAGAAATTGGGCTGCCTCAGCCAGGAATGAGGATTTCAAATGCGCGTAGGCATCACGAACTGCGATCTATATGGGGAAGAAGAAATGTCAATAGAAATTCAGATGGTAAATGGACACTCAAACCCGGATACTATAGTCTCGTTCCACCCGTATTCTGCGCTTGCGCGATCTAAGCAAGACCCCACCAACGCACTCGGTTTCCCGTATGTTATACCTTTCAAGACGAATCAATTTAGTGAATTCGTTAGAGTAATCGTGATCGGAGGTCATCATACGTACGTGTTTAACAGCCCGTTTAATTCAAATTCGTACCGAGTTTTCATTTCGTTTGCCTTGTCTAGGTATTCTTTCCAAGACGAAGAACTATAGAAAGACTTAAACGATAGGGTGGGCTCCGAGCGAGCGACCACCGGTTCGAAAATCGGTTCTGGATCAATAGCCCGGAACATTTTTCCCAATACCTTTTGACTGGTATGCGTACGAACTTTATTCATCTAAAACGCATTGAGCGAAACGAAGAGATGGTATCGCTCCTAACATACTTTCTTAAACTTTCCCGCTGCTGCAAGGGATTGCATCTACAATGAAATATTAAATAAAGTTACTCAAATATTAAGGGATATCCAAAACAATGAGCAGTTAACTGCCAATACTCACTTTGCCCATAAAATCTGGATAGGAAGAGGGTCTGGGAAAGCCTCTTTCTACTTGTACGCCTGTTTTACTGAAGTCAACGGCCCGAGATGCATCTGCGGCCAGACGTATACAATCGGGATGATGAGGTCCGTCGTCTGATAAATCAGACAAGGCCATGTGTGCATTGCACACCACTCCAAGGATGTTGTTTAGAATATGCTCCAAAAAGAACTTCGGGAGATAACAAATATTAGAATAGGATATTAAAGAGCCTGGAAGACCATGGATCTGTGAACGTACCGTTTTGGTGTGCTCAATGGTCACTTTTGGAACAGTGAGAGGTTCTGGACCCTTGTAATCCATAGGATCACTGACACTTGGAATAAGGAGTTTCTTTTCCCACATGATAGTATAATGGTCCCCATCTCTAGTTTATGTATGTGTTTAGATAAATCAAGACTTGAAAATTTGACTTGAGAGGTCTTACACGTCGCCGCCACCCATCCTAGTAGTGATGTATAAGTATGATCCCTTTTCAAGAGGAAAGCAATAAAACGTGCATACATGCTTGGTAGATCACGCTTGCCCGCTGTTGGAAATACCACAACATTGATGTAATGTAAGAGTTTAGGCGAATGTATAGCAGTCACCCGTCGCAGATCGCCTAAGGGGACTTTAAATGCCGGAAACTAATATGTATATTGCGATAAAATCATACCTGGATGTACTAAATAATACAACTGTCATTTATCGCTGAGCATGGGATGCCAATTTGTGCACTCACGACATGGATTTCGGAATACAGTGCACTCTCCTTCGATAATACGGGATCGGCCAACTTTTGGCTCTATGATCTGACAGAACACTTCGCTTTCGCCCAATGTACCTGTCTCATCCATAATCCCTACGAGTTGAAATAAGCTACTTCGATATTGTTATAATTTCAATTATACAATACGTACCCATTAAATATGCACCGTCATTAATTTTGATCCTGCCCTTCCACTTCAGGTCAGAGACAAGTCTGCACTTTAGGATCTGAAGTATATTCCTGACGAGCGGATCATCCCCGAATCCTTGTTGAATGCATTTAGAAAGTGGGAACTATAATATTCTGTCAGTGAGATTTAGTTCTAACTCCAGCAATTAGCATCGAGATACCGTTGTCAACGTGTCCAGGCGATCTCCGTATTCTGCGTCCTTGATGATTTCAACATTCCCCTCTCCTATACCTTCTATTCGAGACTTCTCTGCCAGAAAAATGTCGAGCAAGGTATCGGACGGTATACCCAAGGCTTCCAAGAGAATTATGGCTTGTCTATTCAAATAAGCCACTCCATATTTTGCGACCTGTGTACTGACTTCAGACAGTTGTTTCATATGTCAGGCAGGTATATCATACCTTAACAATGTTCAACGTGTTTCTGTTTGAAGGGAACTTCATCATACTTTTCCGGACGAACACTGTGTCTTCAGGTAGAAGAGACTGTTCTGCAGCAGCCACAAGTATTCCTTTACATCCATCCCCAACTCTGACTTGAATTGCACAGACAGGAGCCGACTCGCCTAATTCAGTTGCGCAACGCTGAATCAATGACGGCGAAGCAACACCCTGTCCGTCTGTGAAAGTACTGTGCCACTCAACCAATAAATGTCACGTAGTCGAATAGTACCCCATTACTCACAATATCCGGCCGTCTGTTAGCACTGTTTTATCCTTAAACATGTCATTGAAATCTACAGTCACTGGGATGTTAACAAATCTGGTCGTGCTGAGAACCTTTACGAATATTAGATCCGTTATTCATGCAATACAAGAGAGAACTCACGAGACCTTGTCGTGCTGCGTGCTTTGCTACCACTTTTTCTCCACTGAGATCTCCCATCCAACTGATGAGCGACTCCACCGTAAATTTGGGCGGATCCTCCGTGATCCCCCAGCATCCATTCTCCCTGTAAACAAATATCACAATTAGACCGGTTCATTCCCAGGTTCTATTAAAGAAATATAGACTTGCTTTACTTGGCTCTCTCCAAAGCACGCGAATTTAAATATGAGACCACCTATTCTAATCCCATCTTTAAGGAAGCGTCGTATTCGAGCGAAGATACCTCGGCGACCTTGTGTATGGTCATCGATCGCTATATTTTCTCCAGACACAGGCAATACGTCGTCTTCATCTACAAACTGGATTCTAATGATGCGGGATAAGTAATCTTTGTGTGCCCTAAGCATGGAATTGGAAGTTTCCATTGCGGTGGTTGGGGTATGACTCGGAGAGGAGTGACAAGACATCGTCTAACCATAACACAATAGGACGGTATTGGATGAGGAGGGCTAATGTGACTGGCAGAGTCTGGAATTACGATATAAATGGAGTAAGTATTAAAGCAATATCTAAAGCTCACCCTTCACTGCTCTTTCTATCTTTTTCTTTTTACCGCTCCATCGGAAAAGTCCTTCCAGGATGACTTCCCAGAGATCGGGCGGATGGTTTTCTCGTAGACAGTCGAGTAACGGTACGACTTCGAGCAAAGATACGATCCCAGACGCTATGAGACCTTCTACCAGATAACGCACCGGAAATTCCAGCGTGTTTAGAGCCCGATTTACCGACGTTGTTAAGTCCAGGGCGAGATTGCGGGTGGGAGGCAGCTCCTTCATCGGACGAAAAATCCTGGGTCTGAGTTTAATAAGCCGTAAACGAACCATGCATTGCCAGAAAAGTTTGTAATGGCCTGATTGAAGATCAAATAACATTCAAAAGTGAACAAAGAAAAGTACAGCTTACGAAGAGTTAAAAGAAACTCAAATCGATGTGTCAACCAAAGACCGGGCTTTTTTCAAACAAGTCAGCGTTCTTCAATAATTAATTTATAAAAAGAGAAAACATACTTGTAAAACAGATCTATGATTAATATTCCCCACAGGAGATAAGCTGCCTGCCGCAGCTTCATCGAGGGGATATCCATACGGATCGGTCCAAAAATCACCCTCGGTGGATTGTCGATCATAAATTGGATTGCTCCCCTGCGGAATGGGAGGTACCTGGTCGATAACGATCCGTGGTGGACTTCGTGATTGCAAGGTCAACCGCGCAAGCACTTTGGCTTTCTCTTTATTCGGCCGGAGATTCCAATCATCTCCGCGCTGGGCTTGTAGTAGGATGGTACCCGGAATAATGTCCCGAAAGGGTATTCGTCCTTGGTAGGGTCGAAGAGAAGGTAAGGATTCATGATCCTTACATATCACTCTGAATTGAAATTCCTGTATGTTCAACCAATATTTGAATGGTATACATCGTTACTAACTTGGAGAAGAAAAAAACATACAGGAGTAGGATCGCCAAATTGCAGCCAGAACGAACTGAGAATGGTATCGCTCTCTTTGGGCTCAGCTTTATGATGATTAGGTGCACTAGCATCAACTTCGCTCGAAAATCCAGCGAAGAACTCCTTATTCGTGCTTATCCCAACCGAAACACGGACTGGTTTGAACGAGAAACCAACCCCGCCATGTGTATCCTTCGTTGTCCGTTGCACTAATTTTTCAACATCAATGCTATGGTCTCCAAATGAATAGATATGCTTTTGAAAAACGTTGAAAGAAAATCTGTCGTCGAAATCCATCAGGGATGGACTTGGATGCTAGATCGATGGAAGAAGAGCGGAGAGCGGGCTCACACCGGCCAGAACCCAGACTCTGGGTTCTCGAGGCATGGCACTCGGAGTGCCATGCCTCGAGGACTTCCAATGAGAAGGCTATGATGTCGCGATAGGCGTTGTTATTATTATTTATATTTGTTTAAAATGAAATATAACTCTATTATTAGTAATCCGCGAAAGAGTTTCTGGTTACTATACTAGTTCCCACTTGAAGCCGGATCGGTTTTCAGTGGATTGATATAACTAGGCTAGCGGAGCCGCCGAGCCGAAGTAATCTTCGCCGGTATTTCCACATTTCCACGTCGATGTACCGTTAATAGCGGCCTAGGAGTCTTATGTAGTTTAAACATCTACAGTTTGAAATAGTCTGTTTATCAGGAGAAATGACGAAAATAGAAACATAACGGAACCAAAAACACGTCGCGCGAACCAAAGTTCTCGAACCACGGCCCTCCTTTCACAATCATACTGAGCCTTATACTATCGCTTATATAATTACTTAGGTATATAATTTGACATGATACATGTAAATGAGCTTAGAATTATTTCGTAAGTTTTATTTTTTTTTATCAATTTTTTTCTGGGTTTTAATTGGTGTTATCTGGTACAATGGAGAACCTTTGAACGGGCCTGTCGCTCCCTCAGAAATATCGACTGATATGCATACATTATAGTTTTATGAACGTGAAATTCTTATGTAAAACTTATTTTATTCAAACAGCTGGTACGGCTCTTGTACGGCTTGGCAGTGTGCTGGTAAAAGCTCTCAGTAAGCAGTCAGTAAGCCTGCCGGCTTACGACACGACCTTTAGTCATATTTTATTACATAACAGACGGAACCATTTACAGTAGTTCTTCATCGTTTACTTATACCTACCTGTACCCATCGTCGTATCGTCTCGTTCAATAAAGATACGTTGGTCCTGTCATCCGTGGATCGACCCTAGCGAGGCTACATTATCCAGCAGCCTTTCACAGCTAAGCCCTAAGTCTGAACGGCAAAGAGTATCATTTACTATTAGTATTATACAGGTAGACAATATTGCCATAATAAAGTAAGGTGCAACCGGTTAGCTAGCAACGCAGTCACTAATCTCCGGACGCTCAGGGAGTTATACCAATCCACCATAAACTCAAGGCGGACAGGACTGTAAATGCCAATGTGCCAATATAATAAAGAAATTAAGAAGGCATAGTTGAGTGCTCGGAAGACGTGTCGAAGCTGCTGATATTTTAGGAAACGATGTTCTTTGGCTGGGACGTTGCAAATAAATGACCGGATTTAAGTAGGCCGGCGGACCTATTATGCCACTGAAAATCGATACACTTCGCATTAATGGTATATATATGCACATTGCATGGTCTCTGATGACCTGCGATGAATCTCATTATTATCGGTCTCCTGAGAAAGATCTAGATCTTTACCGCAACAAAAGCCCTCTGTTCGGCGGATTTCCCAATGTCGGCTTCTAGTATTTAGAAAATGCAAATGCTATGTGTATATTTTGTTAGACATATGATAAACCACAAAAGGATACTTAGGGTGGTACAAACCCGTCTTATTATTGGGACACTCAAAAAAGACAAAGAAAAAGCAACTGCAGATTTCCCAGAGTCTCAACTGATACACATACTTATCTGATCCATACACGTCCACACGTGTACTATGTATTATATACAGAATTCCACAACACTTCCTCCTATTTCTGTTACCCTACGTAGCTTCCTTGAGCGTCCTGAATAATGACCTGTGCAGCCTTCTCCGAGATCATATAGACTGCTGTTACGATATATAAGCTTGGAATCTTGGGAAACACGCTGGCATCTACAACACGCAGCCCAGTTACACCTTTAACTCGGAATCTAGAATCCAATGCCGCCGCTGGATCGTTTACTGCACCAATTGGAACTGTGCAGCTCGCATGGTGACCCCATGCTTCGTTCTTGATCCAGTTTTTAACGTCCTGTTCAGACTTTATAGATGGACCAGGAATCTCCTCGGTAAATGACCCTCCGAAAGGAATCAAGCTCTGATATACCTTCCGCGCGAGTTGGACACCTTCGTAAGCAGACTGCAAATCCAAGTCTCCGCCAACATTGAAACTCCTAAAATTAATTTGCGGCGTATCTCTTGGGTCACTTGAGGCCAAATTAACAGTGCCAGCGTTATTCCGACTATGTGCTTTGAGAACAAGCCAAGTCCAGTGATGTTTATCGGCGCTCGTCCGATTCGAATATCCCGGATAATAACCTTGGAAATTGGCAGGAACTCCTGCGATTATGAGATCTGCTTCTGTCGGAGCTGAAACATTAGATTGATGAACGATGCTGAAGGCATAACCGTTCGTAGCGTATGTTCCACGATCAAGGGGATTGTTTTTCCATTGTTGAAAACATGGGTCGTCGGTGGTATTTAGGTATGTGCATCCCTTCAATATAGCGAAATCGGTTGGTACTGAGGCCACAACACCGACTTCATACCTATCTTGCATGTTCGTGCCAACACTTGGCAAGTCGACGACGACAGGAATGTTAAGGGCTTGAAGTTCCTTTTTAGGACCAATGCCGGAAAGCTTTAGTAGTTGAGGGGTATTGAAAGTACCGCCTGAAACGATAACTTCACGACTTGCCAAAAGGGAGCCTGATCCCGTGGGGGTTGCAGAGCCGGAACGTGGATCTGCGCGATAAAGGGAGTGGCCAGTAAGATATTCGACACCGATGGCACGGGGACTTCCATCACTGGTGGAATTGTCAAATAATATACGTGTAACGAGGGTATTCAGTTTAAGGTCCAGTTTGAATCTCTTGCTTCCATTCGAATTGACAGCATTTGCGGTATTCAGAATTAGGTCCCTTGGCCCTGAACGGGTTTTGGGACCATTGGAAACTGAAATGGGGACTTGAAATAGACCTGTCTGAGTATCCCTGTTTGATGAAGCGCTGTTCAAGTCTGCTGTAAGGACTTGGGCAAGACCGGTGACCGTCGTCAAAATACTAGAGAGGACACCCTTTCCGAGAGCCGTAGCAGCACCCTGAACCAAACTTATCAATTTGATATCCTCGATGACGAGGCGTAGATCCGCAAGAGATACATCAAGCCAACCGCTGAATCCGTGACCTGCAGTTCCCGGGAGATCATACTGGTTATTTTCCAGTTTCTGCCAGAAAGTTCGCATATTATCTGGAGACCATGAATTATCACCGGTAATCTGTTGGATATTCAACCAATCGGTCTCATGCGGGTATATCGTGACCAAGGCATTATGTTCTGCGCAACCTCCAAGGGTTCCCGTTCTTGGGTAATAAATACCTAGTGGCGTGCTACCTGCAGGAGGATTTGGGCCAACCCAAAATTGCCCATTTGGCTCTTTCCACGTAAATTTCTTGTCCAATTGAGCCTGAGTAGAGTTATCGAAATGCTTGACAAAAAATTGCCAATGGATAGGTTCGTATTCGGACGCCTGAGCATTCAAAGCAGGGACCTGGATGAAGTTGTCTTGACCGTGATCATCGCCGGCCTCAATGAGGGCCACAGAAAAGCCTGCTTGAGCAAGTCGCGCCGCAAGGGGTCCACCGCCCGGTCCTGACCCGATTACGATATAGTCATAGGTGCTGGATGCGTTTTGCGCGACCTGTCGGGGACTGGGTTTCGCTGCATCAATAAAATTCCACCTGGTGAAAACCTTTTAGTTGAGAAAACGCGATAAAAATGACTTGAACGCACAATGTCGAAAATATAATAGCAAGAAGACACAGATTCCTCCGCATAGCAGACATAGCGTGAATGAAGGTCTGACCGATTGTAAAGATAATGACTATGAGCTCTATTTAATGGTAATTCAATACGCACCGTCTCCCTCTTTTTCAAGGGAGTGGGTCTTCAACAGCGAACATCCCATAGCCACGGGATCATGACTTTATACGCTTGGCTGCTACCTCATGATTCGTGGCCGGAAATGAGGCTTCATATACACAAGAAGAGTCTAATGGAACACCACATGCGGTGAAATCGCAAAGCCGAAAAAGGAGCAAGGAAGAGTCCAAACAAACATTAACATGGGAAAGGTATTGGCAGCCATCCTACATTCTCAGATGATTATTTTCTCCGTTAAATACAGAGGTAATAAGTAGCACCAGACTCTGAATCGATCCCTATTATTTCGCAAGAGCTCTTTCCAAGAAGTTGCCCCGAGTTGCCTAATTCAGGAACTTCTCGGCTAGGGTATAGCTAAGTACTGTTGCCGAGAGGGTCGTGGATTAAATTGCGATCACGGATTTGCGACTTGCAGTTTGCCCGCAACCGGGACTCAGATTTTTTTTTACCTAGTCATATATTTAGCTATTGCTATTGCATCAAGATTGGTAAAGAAATAGTCTTTTTGCCTCATTATATATGTTATTTGAAAGAATCAGTGAATATTACTAGAATGTATGATGGAATAGGCCCTGACTTATAACTATGTCAATTCACTTTGGCTGAATAGTAATGTGTCACCCAATGCATTTGTGTATTTTCCTGATCCTCCCTTTACCAGTACAAGGTTCAAATCCCATGCTGGCTGTTATTTATTTAATTAATTTTATGTATGTTCTTTAGTATTGAGCTCAGTCTAGGCATGTAAGGGCAACCCTCAGACTCTGATGGATGTCATGTCAGAGCTAGCAGAGGGGAAATCCAAAGAAATCATAAATGACCACAAAATATAAAGGTGGGGGATCTCACCTAGCAGAGGGGAAATCCAAAGAGAAAGTCTTGGATTGCCTCTGCTAGAGTGAGCCCAATAAATACTGTGAAGACTCAAGAACCATTGATGCCAAGAAATACACATGAGAAAGACCACATGGGCACAAGGAACAAAGAACAAAATCAACAGAAGAAAAGACCATAAGGACACCCCTGAACACCCTAACCTACACCCCTGAATCCAGACTCTGAAACCTGCCACTGCATCCAACCTAACATCCTGCTCTCCAGCCACAGCAATGGTCAATGACTGGACTCTGAAACCATGTAATGAACTTGATGATTCATGACTTGAGGGTCACCTGTGTCTCTGTCCCTGTACAAATGAGGATGAGTCCTGAATGGAGGACCATGAGAGCATCAAGCTCTGGGGTGCTTGTGGAAGGGCACTAAAGTGGAGTCCAGATGACTGTGAATATGGAATTTTAAAGTCATCCCTTGCCAAGGCATGGACTTTTTTTATAAGGTGGGGGAGAACTGTGAGAAATCAAAGAAACAATCTCCCCTTTGAGGTCATCCTCCTCTCCTGGACACTTATGCTCATAAGTACTTTATATTTGATAACAAAGGTTCAGAGACAGAAAACATTTTATATGCCTACATGCTTCCCCCTCCTGGCAAAAAAAAAAAGACAAAGGAAAAAAAAAAAAGAACCTGCTGCAAGCCAAACAAAGAGACTAAAATGAAAGTTTACAAGGATCTTAACTCTTAACTATTGGACCACTATAACATAGAACCTTCGGATAAGACAGTGGCGTACGGCATCAGATCCATGCTTAATTACATGCATAACCTTTTGAGGTCCTCTACATAAGAAAGATTAGACTAAACAGATTAATAGACTACTTATTTTATTTTATTACCGCCTTTATATGATGCCGTTTATGTTGTGCGCTGGATTTCTTCAATAATTAATGAAGGGTAACTGGGACATATCGGGCAGTCTTGCGATTGGGCTTGGCCTGACAGGCTAAATTCGACTTTCAATCCACGACCATCAAACCTGACTTCTGAGCGACGAAAATGCATGGAGGGAGCCATTTACATGTGAGGCAGTGCTGCGCAACATTAATTGGACGGGGTATCGGACCTAAAGATCTGAATCCATGTTTGCTTCGGTAACGATCATCGATAATCTGTTCTCGATGTTCGGCCTATTTGCTTAAAGTCTATATATTTTCAACCTGGATATACTTATAAGGCTCCAGGAAATATTATGCATAAAGAACGAATATTTACCTTGCTGAGAAAGTCCCTTCTGCTGCAAAATAAGCCATTATTGTCATTGATAATCCCGAACTAGGTAAATAAACGTTTGAGGATGCCATTTTTCTTCAGACTTGCATGCCAAGGCCAGGGGAATCGTGCTTTAGTTCTTAAGGGTCGAGCGACGAGTGAGGGGCCTTTACCATCTCCGGATGGAAGTACCCAGCTGTAAGTACTTATTAGCCCGCATTAGCTGGTATAGAGAAACAGACGATGGGTAGAATTGACGAAGAAGGCAGGATATAGTAAGGAGTAGAATAGAAGCATGACGTCGTAAGTTTAGCGACGTGTTCCGAGTATATTATTAGCCTGCCTTTCAGCGCTAAACATGGCCTCTGTCTGTCCTCAACCGTTTTATTCGATTTTTGTCCAGCAATGGACTTCACTCGCAACACTTACCACATCGCCAAAGCCTATCGGCCGCATTTTAAGACCTAACCTGAATTCTCAGAATACTGAGTTTGACTGTGGTTGGCACCCGATCGTGCCATTGCTAATTACGTCCTCGAAACTTGAAAAGGTTGTTAGGAATAAATATTCTAAGGTGAATATAAATATATATTTGTGTGTGTTAAACATCTATTTAAAATCTGACAGCTTTTCGATGCGCAGAACTCTTTAGTTCTTGGAGCCTGAAGGACTCGACTACATATGTGTGACGTTGAGAACGAGAAGAAGAGTTTTATTCTGAGGAATATACGATGAAAGTACGTTCCTTGAATAATTCAATAATCCTGATCTGTAGACTATCGGAATAGTCTTGATCGCCCGGAGTCTGCGCCCCTTGCAATGAATTCAGGCGGGCGGTTGTTAATTACTAAGTACACGAAGAGTCAAGGGCCCGACTGTTACTAGGAATAAATAACTATCAACAATTATAAAAGGGTTTGCCCAAGGTTCGTCCCATAAGTTGACATCCCTATGTTACTTTTTATAGTCTCCCGGAATAGCGCAGACTGCCAGGGATTATAATATTCAGGAGGGTTACCCTGTCCAGCGTCACGCCACTGTTAATCAGGCTCAAATGACGCTAGGGATACTTTTTTTTTAATAATGTAAGCCTTTTAGTCTTCTAATAAATAACTTCGGAATAGGATATAATTGATATAATGTCTCTTTTAGAACGAGACCTAGCGAGGCGACAATTTCAGGCTGTGGCTGTGGGGAAACACTTAGGAACTGGCAGAAGATCTTCAGAATCCTTCAAAAATATCTGTTGAAGGATTGATGATGGTCGGGAGCTATGAAAGAGTCTTCTCATTTCAGATGCTATGTTCCGAAGCCCCTCATACGAGTCTTGGCTTGAAGATCCGCAAAATGACGGATGTATACTTATGTTTATGTTTACGGGCGTTCTCAGACTCGATGGTATTTCCAGATGGTGGGTCAATATTTGATTCAATACAACGTTCAATGATACAGATCGGTAACTATGCCTCGATGTAGGTGAAATGAGTTAATAACCCCCCTCAAGGAGTTACAAATAATCCCCACATCCCCCCTCGAAAAAAGACATCCAACTCCGATTGCTGACATCTAATCTTAATACTTTCCTTCTTCAACTTGAGTGCGAAGATCCGCGGAGTCTATCGTGACCCTCAGCTTGGGGCCAACCACCTTATCCAGGCACCCCACATACCTTTCAGAATGACTCCACCCTGGCATTGGTGAAGAACCTACTAGAAACCTCCAAGGTAGGAATGGTAACATTACATTGCGATCCAGGAGAAGAGAATAGACTCGGACCCTGCCGCTGGCTTGCTAATGCCAGAGCTTCTCCTGATCCACCATGGTTAGACAGTAGTCTCGTGTTCACTCTTCCCCTCTCCCGATGGGGTCCTTGGGAGCCTTCTATACTCGACGTCGACCTTGAGGCCTGAGGAGCCTTGGGGCAGGAGCCTTTTGGTTATAGAGCTTGTAGTAACTGAGGCACCATTGCACGTCCCCTTTTCCTTGCAAATTCTTGCAGCGTGGCTGTACACCATGCCTTTCTTTGAACCTGGATATTAATAGTTGACGTCCCACTGGCAGCAGGATATTATTTAGGTCAGCCAATCTGTTTAAAGTCAAGTATGAATTCGCTTTGCAAGGAATCTACGCATCAATCTTAGTCCCGTCGGGTAAAAGATAACAAGTAACCAGTAAGTAATACATCTATATTATTATATACTATACCCCTTGAGTCTGTAATCATGCTGTGCTGTGTCAATGCTTTGCTCATATCGTCACGTTTTTAGTCAGGATAGAAAAATCATCGTGGCCAAACGATGCTCACGAGACCACGAGACCCTACCCTAACTTCGGCACATCGCTCCAGCTCGCTTCACTGTTCGCGGCTTTGCAGGGCCTCGACTGACTCGCGGACAAATCATTTAGGTATCAAAACGCGGCCGCAGTTACTACCAATACTCTCCAGAGTCTAGGATGAACATCCACAGCGTCTTCCTGTCTTCTGCGACCCGCGCGAAGCGTGATATTCGCAAAGGACTACCAAACGCAGCTCAATGCAAATAATGTTAATGATAGGAGGTACTCATGAAAATTTACGGGAGAATGTCCGTGATCATGGCCGCCGCGCAAGCAACGGCTCCTAAACATCGTCGCGTACACAGCTGCATCGATGATAATTTAAGTACTACTCCCGGGGCGTTGCTTCGCGTCAAGAGTTAAATTAATGGAACAGCTTCCTTGATTTGATCGAAATAAATAAACTGTTCTCAAAAAATGAAATTCCAGCCTTTCTTCTTCGCACATCAATCACAATTCCTCACAATCTCCGCCGCAAATCACTTCTATGTTAGCGACTTCCCGCCCCATGTGCACACGGGGTCCCATTAGGTATGCATGTCTTACTATTAGTATTACGCCTCTGAACCCGTGCACGTATGGTCTAAAGTGAAATCACACCAAGAGAATCAAGCTAGCGTCTGCAGGGTCCCAAAGCCAGAAAATCACCACTATCTAATCACTTACATACTAGCACTATCAGTACGGCGCCCCCCAGCACAGCATACAATCCAATCGACACGATAAGAGCAATAATCTACTAAGGGAGATATATCTCCAAATGAACAGCATTCATTTGACGACCCTACAAACGACAACAATAGCAGTCCGGTCGTTGATATTGATCTATCCACCCCCAATCCGGAAATGACGCGAATGCGGGGAGGACCCTTAAGTTGTCATTTCCTTTTATGGCGAAGGCGGTGTCCCGGGTCCTAGTTAATTTTATCTCTGGATGGAGGGGATGATCTTTGCAGGACGAACGTTGAAGCCGAGCCTAGGTTACGGACCTATGTAAGGCTCAATTGAAGTGTATTACGGAGCATGTATCGAACGTAAATTGCATAGATTTGATCGGAAGACAAATTGACAATATGCACGCGCATATACGCCGTCAATCTGCGATCTGGGGCTGACCATAATCTTTGCACACAATGACATGTGAGTCCCTCGACGCTATGCACATTAAAGAATGCAAGACGCTCCATGGATCGTATACATCCAGAGAATACGCATGCATGCACACCCACTCTTCAAAGGTCACACGTTCGTTGACACCCCCATTCCGAATCCGAATCTAACCACATCCGCAAGAGAATAGCCTCAGCTCATCGGTGCACCCTGTCACATCTCACAAAAAAGAAGGAAGGCCTTCTCAAATCCAACTTCGAACGAATTGCTTACCGTACCGACACAATCACGCCACCGTAACCATCACGTCAAAGTCGACGCCTTCGCATTTCGTGCATTGACGGCGGCGGGGGATCAACACATCTCCCACCCCATTCACCGTGACAATACCCAATACGGGTATATGAAGGGGCACATGCACGGACTTACTGGCGCCAAGCAACGAATGAAAGAATCGAGAGGTCGAACCTCGGAAGTACGAGTAAATACCGCTAACGAATCAGCCAGTGAATCGCGCGGGCGAAGAAGGAAAGGAAAAACGACGGGACGGAGATATTAGCCACAACGTAATTAATTCCTAATGGATATTCACACGGAGCCGAGCTCGGGGTATTTTGAATCAATAGTAGCCTAGGCAAAGTGATGAGATAAGTATTCAGAAAATAACTGATTTATTTATGGTTTATGGTTTATTTATTTTTTGATCTCAAAGGACGAAAGAAAGAAAAAGAGAAACGAGTGACAAAGAACGACTGAGAATAAATAGCAGAAACAACACCATAAGAGAGAGACCAAAACTAACAATCATATGCATGCATGGCGAAGTGCGGTGATAATATACATGTGTATGCAGGAATTGACAACAGACGAAACAGAAAGAAGTGCAAGGACAATCGAATCGAATTGAAATCAATAAAACAGAAAAGGGAAGAAGAGAGGTGATAAGTAAGGAGGAGAAAAAAGATGAAGGAATGGAGTGGACGAGATGAAATCGAAGTAATGAGTGATGGGTTGGGGTACATACACACGAAAAGAAAAGAAACGAACAACGACAACGACACAACAGCGAGAAAGACAGAGCGAGGACGATGCGAGGAAAAGAAAGGAGAGGAGGAATAGGGCGGAAAGCCAACAAGAGCAAAGGCTCACGACGCGGGCGGCGACAAATACTTCGCATTCAAACAATGCACCTCCCTCGCCAAAAATGGCCAATTCAGCGTCTTCCTCAACGCCCTCTCCATCGTCTGCATCTCCAGCCTCTCCCTCTCCTCATCCCCTCCACCGTTCGAATTGGAATCCACCAGCATCCCCGTACGCATCACCCTTCGCATCTCCTCGCGCGCCCGCTCCCTCGCAAGCTCAACCTCCCATCCACATAAATTATACAGGAGCCGCATGTTCGGCTGGATGAGGACGCTGAGCCTCCTGGAGCGCACGATGAGGTACGCGTCGACGAGGGATAGGTTAAGATGCTTCATTACGTAGGCGATCTACAAGCAAATAAACGTGAATTAGCATAAACTTGAATGAGTGGTAAAAGGAATAGGGGCTTACAGTAACAGTCGCGCTCCGCGACACCCCCACCCGGCAATGCACGAGCACCTTCCCGCCCTCCACCCTCGCTCGATCAATCCAATCGCATATGCTCGAGAATGTATGGCGCAGACTATCAATCCCGTCATCGCATACACCCTAAGGAAATCCCACAAGTCATCAACACCTGAACATAAAACAGAGGATGATATGAATAAAAACACACCTTAATATCCAGCACCTTAATCCGCCCCTCCTTCTCCTCCCTCCACAGCGACCCCTTAAACGGCGCGCCCCCATTCGCACCTAGAACAACCTGATACTCCGGCGCACTCGCACTAGTCGTTGAATGAGAGTTTGTCTCCGGGGCGTGCCCCACAGGTGGGACCAACGCGCATTCCCCCACCGACACGACGTGCGTGATCCCTAGCGCGTGCAGCATGTAGACGTTTGAGGCGTGGTTTCTATCCAGGATCATATAAGTAATGTGTGAGAAGAGAATGAAGAAGGACGCACAAATTCCCCAAATACAAAAATGGCAACACCCTCGACGGAAAACTCCCATCAAACCGTTCGTCGTTAAACCACGTCTGGTGATCCACTAATGGCGGCAATAGAGGACTCGTCTGCGCTCTGGCACGTCGTTGCTGAGGCTGATGATGCGCGTCCGTGCTCCCCATATTCGGTATCGAGCTCGACATTCCCATAGACGGGATATGCACCGCAGAGCCGTTTTGATATTGCGAGCTGTTATTATTATTGTTGCTATTGGAATTGGAATTCTGCCTCCCCATCAGACTTAACGCTCCCCACCCCCATTTCTCCCGCCCCGCTTTCTCCGCCTCCCTCCTCCGCCCTTCCTCCCCCTTATCCCGCGAATACCGCCCCTCAATCCGCTTAAGGACCCCCAAATCCCAATAATGCACAAAGAAGCTCCTGCTCCGCCCCACCTGCAGCTCGAGGTACGCCTCCGGAAGGGAACACCTCTTCTCCGCCATCAACAGCGCCAGTGCCAAGATTGAGCTCTCCGTGTACCCATCGTGGCTGTATATCAGGATCTTGCACCGCCGCGGTCGATGTAACACGGATTGCAAGAAGGATAGGAAGGGGCCGAGACTTGAGATGGTCGCTTGAGTAGGTTGCGGCGCCGCGGGGAAGGAGAAATGGATTATCGTGTTCGCGTTGGGCGGTGGACGCGGCGGTGCGGCGCTGCTGCTCCCAAACATCGCGAGCCCACCCACGCCAACGCCGTACCCGGTCGCCCACAGCGCATCTAACGCCGAGAGGTGCTCTTCCGCCTGCTTCAGCAGCTGCGGCGACGGGAATTGCGCCTGGTCGTGGCACTCGATGCATATGTCGTATGCATCCGGGTTGGTGGAGGAGTCGAAGGGCGCCTCGGGATCGCCGCGCTCCCAGATGGGAACGTCCGCGCTGTTGCCTAGCCATACGCCTGGGTGGATCTCCGTCGCGCGGGTGAGCTCCTGCATTTCTTGCATCTCGCGGTCGGGGAAGGAGACGTGGTTGATTGCGCGGCCGGCGGAAGAGATGGCGATGAGGTCGGGGTGGTCGCGTTCGAAGATGGAGAAGGGGTCGGTGACGATGAAGACGTTGTAGATGACGGGCGGGGGCGTGGAGGGGTAGAGGAGGGTGCGTTCGTGGTATTTTGCTTCGATGGCATGTTTGAAGCGTTCGGCGAGGGCAAAGGCGGAGCGGGTGAGACCTTTTGGGGCATAGACGACGACGTCGGAGAGCGTGGCGTAGATGGGGACTTGGATGCCGAAGTTGCGAAGGGAGATGCCTGGGGCTGGTTAGATGGAGACACGTGAGGAGAGGATATGACGTACCTTTTGGAACGTTTGGGGTTACGAAGGTTGCCCGGCCTTCTGGGCTGATTGTGAGGAGTTCGTAAGGGAGGAATGAAGAGGTCAGGACATGTGATGTAACGGGGGATTTTGCAAGGGTGGGGAGCGAGGGCGTGATGAGGCTGGAGGAGGACGGGGAGGAGTGCAGCGAGGTTGCGGCGGTGTTGACGGAGAGGGCAGAGGAGGATAGATCTTGAGAGAAGATGCTTTCTGAGGAGGAGGAGAAGGTGGACTCTACGTCGGACGGTCGACGGTCGTGAGAGGGGATCTGGACGCTGTTTCTGCGCATCTCAATATCGCCCGCCGAGTACTCGTCGCCCTCTAGAAACAGCTCATCCTGGTCGTCCGACCCGTCGCTCTCGTCCTCGTCGAAATGGAGGTGCTCTTCATCGTCGGCTACGACCCAGATAAGGCCGCGGTAGTCTGGAACTGCGACGGGTGTGCCGCCCTTTGAGAAAAACTGGGTCTGGGCGTGGTTGTCGCCCTCGAGGCCATGCAGAAAGGGAAAGAGAACGCTGTCTGGGACGTCGGAGGTGAGGTGAGTGAGGCGAATTTTGGCGAACTGGTGTGCATCGAGGGCGCGGATGGGAGCATGGGGCTTGGGACGAGGGAGTAGGACGGGAAGGGCAGCGAGGAAGTTGTCTGGATATGTGAGGCCATGGGAGGACATGGTTGGGGAGAAGTCACGAAAGAGAGGCCCACCAACAGCTATAAGGAGCCTGGCGCTTACCACCGATTCAAGTCCCCGGCCACCCCCAGCACGTGATGCCACACGTGGTCACGACGGATCAAACCCCGCCGCGCGCCCACATCTTATCTTATCGCCGACGCATTAAAACTGCTCAATTAGTCTTGCCCGACGACGGTCAACCTCCCGTCACACACAACTCTCTATCCGTTCTCGGTTCCTCCGTTCACGCACACTTTGAGTCTCCCACCCGAATTTTCCCATAACGGGCGGGAAGTGCTGATTGAACTCCAGCGTAAATCACCCTTTCATCAAGGCTATCACGACCCAAACTCCAGGGTTTCACTTTTCTTGTTTTTCTGACAGATCCCCCCTGCGAGTTCACTCTTATTCACCGTACGCATCCCACCTGACTCTTTCGTCTTCTAGACCAGCCACAACACATCTCCCATCATTCTGTATATTGTCCACTCCCCATTCAGAGTCAATTACTCGAGTACAGTTACCATCATATTCATAGTGTGTGCAGTCTGGATCCCTCACCTGATGTCCTTCGCTCTTCGCGAACCGCTTGTCAATAAGAATCCGCATCCCGTTGACTCCATCCTCCTTGTGTATTGTTTATCCGCAGGTTCTTCCAGCCTATTGAATCTATTTCCACCCGATTCTTCAATTCCCATCGTTTTATGAAACCGAGTCTCTCGTCACTTCCACATGCTCAGCGACACTGTAACCCAGTGTACCGGAATTTCCCAGCTTTTCCAAACTCTCGCTCGGCCTATTGGATCGCAATTCCTCGCTACAAAACTCGCCAAGCTATGCACTCGGATACTATCCTTCCTCTTCGAATTCCTAGGGCTCGATCCTCTGGCCTTCAATTAATAGAAGAAGCAGAAGGACGTCCGCTCCTAAGTTTTAACCTCCTAATCCTATTGAAAGGAAAGGGATTATGACGGTTTCACGAAGAATGCAAACCCTGAAAGTGGATACTCTAGGCGAGAAGAACACGCTCCGCTTATTGTGCCAGCCTGAGTGACATGAACTTCTCTTCTCGTGCAGCTTGACGGCCTGCGCATCGCATGGAACAGGATTGATGCAGTTATGCATCGCATGGAAGAAGACTAATTAACTGGCACATTGGGTTGGACGGCGCGCAGAATGTCGACATGTACAGCTCCCAGCACCAGTGCTCCCCAGGCATGACGGCTTGTCCAATTCCGGATTCTGAACATCCCCTGTCTGCAGCCTAAGTTTTCTCTCTCTATAATATTACGAAAGACTAGCACTGCTGCCTCGAGTTTTCCAAAATTTCCCCTACATTATTTTTCCGAACAGTCTGGCAGTGCAGGGTGGCGGCGGCTTTAAGAATCATCCCGCCACCATGGCACCAGTGGATTCTCCTCCTTCTCTCGACCCTGTGACCCCTAAGTATACTACAAGCCATCCTTCTCAAAGGCTTGACCCTACATACCCTTAATATCGGCCCTGGAACGATACTTTGAAATTCCATTAACGCATCGGCCCCGTTACAGTTGACTGAATGATATTATTTGTCTCATCTTCTCTCCTGCTGACCTCTATATATAATACTCTCAGCCTACCAAGACTACTCTCACGCTAAATCCCCGATTCAACAATTCATGATGTTCACTTCACGCTTCACGTTTGTAACTTGAGCCAAAATATTCTAATATCACTGCTTGGCGAACCGGGGATTTGTGTCAATAACTCAGCCTCTCTCAGACTCACCTCTTAATACTTTGCATCCCCAGCAACATTTAACCCTAGGGCCTACGAAGCTATCGATCCTTTCATCCGTCCATTCGCGTATCGGCCTCGAGGTTAGTCATACTACACACTATCCGCACAGCATATACACTAGTATGATAAACATTTTTACCGACACTCGACCCTATCATCCGGGGCCTCAAGCTATCGGCCCTTTCACTGATCACTTTCACTTCGGACCTTGCAAACACAAAATACGCCCGCCAACCGTGACAGCTACGAGCACTTTACTTTTTACTTGCTCATCCGGGTCCTTCACGTTTGTCGGCTTACAAATTCTACTATCATTGGTAACCCGGGGAATTCTGCCAGCGCAGTAAGGCGATGCTGTTAGGCCATGATATTGATAAAGTTTATCGCTATCAATTTCAGAATCATGTGTTTCAGCTCGTATCTCCTATCTCTCTTTTAGGTATCTGATGAGTGAGCTACCATCATCCGGTCTCCCCTTCATTGACGTTGATTGAGCCGGCGTATTAATTTGAACTCTTCTGAAGGGCTAGAATCTAGAATCTAGAACTTATCTCAGGCTGTGGGATCCGAGTCGACGTAAACTCATGACGACATATCCGAATTGACTACAACCGCGACGCGACGGCATTCAAATAATCAAACTTGGTATTAAGTATTCAATCAATGTGGACGTTGGCCAAGATGTTCCTGGCTGTGACTCCAGTCTAATCTAACACAGAACAAAGGACTTTGCCTTTATATAAATTTTAATCTGAATCTGAATCTGAATCTATTCATCACCTCTTTAGTCCAAGTCCTATGATCTCCTAAATCTGTCATACGCTACAAAAGTACCATTGGCTACGCCCACGAAGCCCCCCATTATAGGTTCAGAAGCCGCCACACCTGAGTCGCGTGACGGGCACCTTATTCGCAGCCGGAGTCTTTGTGGCGCATTTACTTCGTTAGCCAACCTTAATCTGGCTCAGGCTCGCTTCCACGGCATCGGAATGACACGCTGACACTACGTGAACTGATAATGATGCAGATGACTCTTCCTTCTAAGTTGGTATACGGTATCATGTACACATCAGGGAATAATGATTCACGTTTCTCCGCCGTCAAAGCCGTCGCCGATGAACCCGTTTACAAGCTGTGGCATTCATTGCGGATCCCCATCATGCCATGCCATTCTTATGATATATTACCCCAAAGAATTCTTACTTATGACTTATGATGTCAATGTTTTGGCTCTGGCTCCAGACCCCACTTAGAACCCCGCTGGAGTTACGACCCATTTCGAACTGAACCACAATTAGGCATCGATATAATAGCCAGGTTTAACCAGGATTGATACTATCATCAGTCAGAACCAAGTCATGGTCTCGGAGACCAGAATCATAAAGGGGTAGGTAGATAGGTAATGAGTCTGAAACTTCCCTTCCATAGCATTGTTGACTTCCAAACTCAAGAGCGATATGGACTCACATCCCGTACTAGTTCTCGTATAATAGACGATGAGCGAATGATGCGGCTGGCTAGACTGTATTGAGAGCGGGAGTACCCATCATGTCAGGCCTCTATTTCGAGGGAGAAGTTAGAATTTTGAGAGCTACCTAATAATGGGAACTTAGAATTTAGAAGAAGAAGAAGGCAAGCTATTACGGTGAGGATTAATAATGCTATTCTTTCATTATTCATTACTCATTAGTATTACCACGAGATATAGCTAGGCTATTTTTCTCCCCCATTCAAAACGTTACGGGCACCGATTTTAATTCGCATTAGTATTGTACCAATTGAACACTCATTAGTATTTTACTAATTGAAAACTCATTAATCATCGACATCATGATCACTAAACGCTGCGGTTTTAGAAGGCTTCGAAGTCGAACCACCGGGGGGAACGGATATTCCGAAGACATGGCTATAAGCCTATAGTAGAGCTTGCACGTGTACATTGAAAGGGAAGTCAAGAAGCAATCCGTGAATCACCTGTATTAGGAGAGAAGAGAGAATGGAGAAGAAAGAGAGAGTATGGAAGAGAATAGGCTGGGGACTCTTGAGAGCACGAGTGAATAGGAGTTATGTTGGGATAGCCTCCGAGTCGTGGCAGAGCCTGAGTAATGTACGCACTGGATGTCACTCCAACGTCTAACGTGGGATGCGTTGATTCCCTTTCTTGTTTCTTTTTTTATTCCCTCCTTCTTATTGATCCTGTTCTGTCCCGACTCAATCATTGCTATACACGTACATACGTATGGAATCCTGATTCACATTCTCCGTAAACTCACTTGCAAAGGAATCTTATTCCCATAATTTATTGAGTCATTCGCTTATTGGCTATCTCCTAAATAAAAGTTTAAAAGAACGGTACTGCGTATCCCTCGGACTCATGACCCACGATTGAATTCGGAATAGTCAAACACCCTATTTGAAGCCGGCATCGCGGGAACTTGTGCCTATTTTTTCCTGATGACAAGAATAAGTGAGAATACTTAAATGTCACACATCGTATTCAATACATAGTAAAAGTGAATAGTCCATGGAGTTGGAGCGAGTAAGGTACTACCATGTCCGGAGCACAGACTCATTTCGGAGTATTTTACTGGTGCACTGGCACTCTTATCCGGAGATAATTTAAGGAGCAGGATATGCCGCTTTGCGTTACTTGTATAGGTAAATCATTTGGATGATAAGCTAGCTAATCAATATAACCTGGCTTATTTATTTTTTCTAGCCTAGCTCTAATCGCAAGTATACCGTGATGGTACGATTCAGGGCATTGACGTCGATGACCATGGCAGTTAATTAACTGCATCTTCTCCGAAGAACTACTTATATCGACTACACCCAGGATCGAGTATACATAGATACAGATGGAGTAGAAGGACATCTATGCATACGATTGGATCCGGGGTCACTGAAACCAGAGTGCCTAGTCGCAATATACCAAAGAAGACAAGGAGATTCTCTGGGAGAATCTCGTCCACGCGATAATTAAGGTCGGCCAGTGTAACGGGGGAACTCGCACAGCCAAGAAGTGAGGAATCGTATTTTTATCCTCTCCAGGTCCTCCCCTTTCAGAATCGAATAAATGGTGAATCTACGGATCGAAGGCTTCAGGTGCATACACCGCACGAAAGGGGAAGAATAAGGAGAATATCTACTACAGGTACTAGCAGGGTATTTCGCTGTTACTGACCCGATTTTTGACATTGTAATTAGGAACGTACCCTCGGTATGTGATCTCTCAATCGAGTCGAAATCTGTGTTTAGGCTTCCCCAACCCTGATTCATCAGACATCTTAAGAAGTCTGCAGACCAGTGAAGGCAATGGTGAGTAAGGGCAGGGGCATATGACCGTTATTGTACCTTATTCCTCCCCTCCCGACATCCCGAATGGATTCCTATGCTCTCTGTGATTCGCCGCGATATAGTCAGTTTACTGAAATCACGGCTTCATCACGATCGTCTCCCCTCTTTTCATCCCTTTGCTGACCACGCAGTACCTTCCTGCCAGGTGCGTGAGATGAGACGACGGACGTGAGTGCAAATCATTCCGACTAAGGGGGCTTCTGTTCCTAGGTACAGATTTCATTCCCATTCCGGTGCGCGGGTTTTTCTCTATATTTGATAATGTGCGTTGTATACCTCGGAAATAAGACTGATATAAATAGGATCTCCCTGAAGTCGCTCGACATTTTCAGACTCTGGCTTGAAGCTGTCGTGCACGACGTCGCCTACTAGTAGGGGGGGAGACTGCCGAAGTCATTTTAAGTCCGCTATTCCGCATACATCTCCTTTTCGGAATGTCAAACACATCCATAGGGACTCGGAAACCCTATGCCCTCCGCGCATTCGACCCTGATGCCATGGATGATGGTCGATTTCGAGAAGTAGGCGATAGATATTCGATGCCCACCCCGCCATGCCATTTTTGACTTGGGCTTTAAAAACCTGGTCATGGCGCTGAACTGTGCATGATGCCATGATGGGAGGGTGCTATGAAGCAAAGGAAGTTAGGCACATTCTTACACGGTCTACCAGTAAGGTAGCCAATACTTCTCCTCTCCGTTGCGAGTCCCCCGGGGACCCAGTCGTCGGCTTCCCGCGTACAGTTTCGTATAAGACAGGTACGATGGAGTGCGACGGCATAATAACTATATCATTATGATGTGTGATCAAGCGCCATTCTAACAATATGACCGTGATTTTTGAAGGGGTGTAGATAACAGGCTCAAGTGTGCCCTTCCGGAAGGACGGCGGGGTGATTATTGGTGTTACTTCGTGGAGTTGGATAGGGACGCACGTCAATAATATCTCATTGGTTCAGCTCTAGAGACGATATGCCTTGCGGTGTAGCCATATCCGTTTTGCCTATCAGTTTGGGGTAAAGCACGAATTCTATGTTTAGGAATTATGCTAGCCTTTTGCTTTGACTTTGGTACCTCTGTTGATCATATCGGTCCGTGACTCTGCTCCAAGGTCGGAAAGCAAATATAAATAGGCTCAAGAAGTCTGTCATATAAAACAAACTTTATCATCCTTATTATAGCGAATCACAGACACAGGAAAATCTGTCTTACAGGCGGGATAATATGACGCAGCGGCCTTGATGGTAACTGCTATCTGCTTCCTATCGTTAAATTTGCAGATCATTATTTCTCCATCAAGCGAAGTCCCTGAAGCCTGAATTGTGATGCCAGGTGACGAAAACTGAAGTTTCTTGAAGATTCCTTGAGGAAAAAGGAAACTTCAGAGCGAGTAATAAGTGGCGTGATGATTCCTAATTGCTGAAAAAATCTACCTCAATAGGGCAGGTCAAAGCTATTATGCTCGACTGATCAAGCTTAATATACATACCTACGAAGGGTGAACCCACGGATATCGACATCGTTTTGGAAATTCATTAATGAATCGGTGACAATGTGGCCAGCATAATTAAATTTGTTCTCCATAAAAGGAATGCCTATGGCTGAGTGAACATCACAAGACGCTTTTGATGCCCCACGGCCTTATTGTTCTGCTGGGATTGGGCGACACCGGCTAATGGTACAGGCTTCTGTGACAAGCTCACCTGTAGTGAAGAGATACCCCGTCTCAGCTGTAGAGCCTGTAAAATACTTGCTCTGCTCGAGTGGAAAGTAGTTAGCTGAGATCTGTAGAGATCCAAACCATGTGGATTATGTTAAGTCATTGAATAAATGAAGGATGAGCGTTCCTGATCGAGCGCATCCCTCCGCATTTGACCAATACCATTAAAGCACTCAGCAATTACAAGCAAACAACAAGCGTGAGCGCCGCAATAGGTTGGAATTAAAGTGTTCTATATTTGCTTTCTAATTGATGGTCCAAATACGGTATCAGCTGAAGCACCTTGCAGGACAATTGGAGGAGGACAAAAAGGCTAGTTTCTAAGTTGGGAGAGAGATTCCAACTCCGCGATCCCCTTATACAGTTCATTCGATCGAAGTAATGCAGTATCCCTTTGTGCCCCCCTCCCTTTGTGTCCTTCGGCCCAGCTTCTGGCCGTTTCTCTCTCTTTTTTTCTCGATAAAGTGCTTGCTGGCAGCACTTTTTATCACGACTGCCACCTCCAGGCTACGCTCCGTCACAATCCACAATGCCGTCTTTCTTCAAACGCCTCACGATCAAGATTAATAATAATAACGATGCTCCCGCTCACCCGCCGCCTCCTGCTACTGCTGGACCCGCCACGACCAGCTTTGACCACTCATCAGTGACCATTCGCGATTTCGAACTGCAGAAAGTAATTGGGAAGGGGACGTACAGTCGTGTCAGGATCGTCAAGCACCACAAGACCGGCAATCTCTATGCATTGAAATATGTTGATAAGCAGCTCTGTCTACGCAAGAACGTGGCAGATCACATTATTCAGGAGCGTTCTGTATTGGAGCAGATTAAACACCCTTTTATTGTAAATATGCATCTTGCTTTTCAAGGTGAGGGATTTTTCTATGAATAGTGGCCATGACAATTGATCATTATATTTTTAAAGATGATATGAATTGTTATTTTGTTCTAGACCTCATGTTAGGAGGCGATATACGCTGTATGTACCGAGTTTCTCGAGTTTCGAATTCATGCTCACTTTATTGCAGTCCAACGTCATCGTGCTGGCACACTAGGGGAGGATGCGGTTCGCTTCATGGTTGCAGAGATTTCTTCTGCGCTAGCGTACTTGCATCAAAATGGCATTTGCCATCGGTGAGCATTATTATCTTTTATTCCTCAACACACATTAAATCATTCGCAAATCTAGCGATGTCAAAGCCGAGAATATTTTACTAGATTCTCAAGGGCACGCCCATCTTACAGATTTTAATGCTGCATTTCGTTTCACGGAGGGAGAATATCGACGAGAAGTTGTTGGGACGATGGTCTATATGGGTATGTTTATATTTAATTTTACTATAATCTGAGAATTAACGTGTCGTTTTCCGCAGCTCCCGAAATGCTTGATCGAAAAGGTTACAGCTGGCAAATCGACTACTTTAGCTTAGGCGTCACTGCCTATGAATATCTCTTCGGACGAAGACCATTTGCATACAAATGCAAAGAGGCCGACGCAATCAAGGAGGCGATAATGACCGAGCCGCTAATTTTTCCTGGGGAAAAGCAAGTTAGCCGGGAGGGAATTTCTGCCATCGCTGCAGTAAGATAAAACACTACCATCGAATTGATATGTTCGTTTGCCAATTATTTTACAGCTTCTGGAGAGAGAACCGACTCAACGTCTGGGTTGCTTAAATCTTGTTCGACGCACTGGACAGATTGATCTCCGAAGTCATCGTTGGTTCAGGAAGTTGGATTGGAAGAAATTGGATACGAAGCGACTAGTACCGCCGTTTATTCCCATTGTTCGTTTATTCATTCAATCCGATATGGCATTGAGATTGATTTTCTTTTTCTTTCTTTCTTTAGCCTCGAAGCACAAACTTGACCTTTGAAGATGTAAACAGCGAGAACACCCCAGCGACCGTTGAGAATACCCCTTCCAAACACAACAAGCGGCGCACTCGTGGCGTTAGCATGATGCCAGAAGCCAAAACAAGCGAGATGCTTCGCTTAGAATACAGGTATGTATTTATCCGGGCTCCATCTTTAAATTTCTTATTTATTTCTGTAATCCCCAGTTTCGGACTACCCGAACATTCAGAAGCACGAGCCGCGTACAAAGCAATGAACCGCCGCAGATCTGTCCAACCGCCTCCTTTATCAAATGGCATGGCGGAACTCGATCAAAACGCCTTGCAACTGACATACGGTATTATTCCCTACCGTGACTGAAAACATTTATCGCTTCGCTCTTTGCTCTGGCGCCACCTCCTTACTCCGTTATGCTCTATGGTCTCTATGATTGCTTTGCTTTGCCTATTTTATTATGACTTTATGCTTCTTTCACATTGCATTTGTAATACCACTCAGGGTTTAGTGAGTTTCTTGCTCGCTTTCTTTCCGTTCATCAGGTTATTCCACTCATCACCTCACTCACCCCGCATTTTCACGTCCATCCACAGTCACATCGAACATGTATCATCATTAATTTGTAGTACCTTACATACGCAACAGCTCGTTATGATAGTTTTTCTTGGCTTCAGCACTGCCTGGCTTTCTCTGACTTTCGGTCTCGCGCTTCGCCTTCGAACTGAAATTCTCTGCACGCTTAGCTCAAGGACCATGTGACATTTAGTTTCGCGGGCTCCCGAGGATGCCCTTGCATCGGTAGGTTCCAAGGAACGCTACTCCTATGACCACTCGAATGCGCCGAATTTGTTGCCGTGTGATGCAGTTTGGTCAGGAGGGACGCAGAACAAATACCGTCAGGTCAGGGAGATGCTGATTATGAAAGGGTTGCCTTTATAGAGTGAGTTATCCCCCCAACACCTCTGGAGGTTCCAAGCTGTACGAGCCAGTTGGATTGTAAATTCTCAAGGCCTGCCAGAGACTAACTCACCAAGGCAGGAGCCCGTGACCCTAGCGTATACCTTACTGCTCCACGAAGTGGACCGCCAGTGAAGATCCAGCTTGTGACCCTAGTGTATACCTTGCCGCGCCACGAAGTGGACCGCCAGTGAGGATCCAGCTCGTGTCAAAAAGTTTAAAACCTAATCATCACAAGATCAAGGTCCTTCTATTACAGGCCTGAAAAAAGAGAATAGACAGAGTCCAAAAATAATTGATTTTACATTGATATTTTCTTTCCAAGTAATTACCTCATAACCTTTATCACCATCCAACCAGGGGTTTACTCTTCCGCCGGAGCCGTCGCGGGTTTCTTGTACAACACGTCGACACGGACAAAGTTGTTATAGAGCTCGTCGGAAGTGACGAGAGTGTCCCCAGAGACCGCTGTCTCAGGGTGGAGCCAAGCAGCAAGCGGCTAGAAAATCAGAGCATCAGTATGCTGCGTATAGACGACGACGGATAAAAAATAATTACCTCGTGGAATTCGAGGAAGGCAAAGGCTATGCAGAAGGGTAAGTTCTTGATCGCAGAAGGGAAGAGAAAAATGGAGAAAGTGTGACGCACTTTGCTCAACGTAGCCATCGTTTTCTTCACCTGACCATCCATGAATAGGTTTCCTTGTCCCCGCACCATTCAAGCCAATTCCAGAATAGAATTGCACACCGGGTTCTGTGAAAATGAAATAAAGCGAGGTCAATGCGCTGGGATTTTCAAAATATTGTATTTGGTTAACGCACGGTTAGAATCGAACGCAAGCGTCCAACCCGAGCGTTCCGACGATAATTTCACCAGCGGATCTGTTTTGGCGGGCTGTCTAAGGGTTTCTTGGAAGAAGTCAAGCTCATCGAGGGTGGATAATGGGAGGCGGATTGATTCGACGGGGGTTGCGGGAGGATCGAAAACGTGGAATTGGTCTAATGAAGAATTGATTAGTTAACGCATTTTGAGGGATTTCTTAAATTATTCACCATGTCCACGGGCAGGCCAGTTGTCGCCAAGACGGACACCTCGAAGGTCAAAGGGGGTACCGGTGACAGGGATCAGCTTTCCAGTGGATAAGGCAACGTCATCGAGACCAATCGTGTTAGATGCCTGCATATATGCTATGAATATTAAATATTAAGATAAAATGAATATGATATACCTTGATGAATAGGTTATGATCCTTAATTTCGGGAGTGGGTTCGCCTTTCTTTACAAGACTTGCGTCGAGATTGAAACCCCAGTGCTAGAAAGAGCCGCCGAGGGGGTGTCAGCTTAGAGCACATATTTCATCGATATGACGAAAGGTCACCTGAGTCAGATTGATAGGAGTAACCTCGCGCTTTCCCTCAGACAGCAATTTCGCTCTGTAGATAACATACAGACTTCCCACATGAACCTCATCGGTGACAGCAGCCTGAGTTGTGCCAGGCGAGACGGCGAAGAGGACTTCGGTAAGGAGCTTGCCAGGGAAGCCCTGGTCACCGTCCTCAGAGATGAGGCGGAAGAATGCATTGGAGCTCAACTTCGCAACAGCCTCCTTCTCCTTAGCAGAGAAAAGAGTGACATCCGAAACGTCGATCGTTTTCCAATCGCGATTATCGAAGCCATCCGGGCCGCCGTGAAGACTGACTTTCTCGTTCTCTGTACGATAATCAGCAAAGGAAATTAGGAAGCACTGCTAATGATCCGAACCATTTGGGATAGAATTTACTGTGGCCTTTATGCCGTTCCTCTCAATATCTAACAACCCGGTTGGGAGACGGTTCGAGTAGCGGCCGATAATAGTGTTCTGGTACTTGTGGGGAGGAACACCATACGATGCTGGGTCGTTCGGGCCGATGATAAGATCGTGCGTCTAGAATAAGCTCAACAGAGTATCATTGAGCAATATTTGCTGCATTCATACCTTGCCGTCGACATTAACGAGGAAGCGGTTCACCGTTAGACCCTTGGGCAAGATCTAGCCGAGATATATATCAAAATACAGCGAAAATTGCTGAGATGGAAATTCTACCTCGACGGCAAGAGGTGGAGAGAGGTCTGGAGAGGCTAGAAGAACGGCGTTGGACATGGTTGTAGTGGTGGACAGAGACGGTGAAATGGAGGTCACTTGTGACTTTCGGACGCTCCTCACTGATTAGATAGACGCCCAATGATATAGTTCCCCGGACCGCCAAGCCGAAGCAGGTGATGTAACGATTATCCGAGGATTGTCAGTCCAAATCCCAAGCTGGGTTCCCTCTCTCCTCTCTTCCCTCCCTAGTTCTCGGTGTTGCAACCATGGCTGCTGCTCTTCCTATCCCAGTCGTTTCCTCGCTTACAGACGTTCACGGAGACGCTGCTCTTGCTTTGAAGCACGGGTAAGCCTCGGAGTGCGATGTACCTTGGCAGATTCTGAGGTATTTATGATGAAGGGAGCGCTGGGACCATCTTGCTTCTGAATTCGAGAGGTTTTTCGATAGGAAACCGGTATGCATTCTCAAGTCTTTATTATACCATCTGATGTGTTCATAGACTCATGTAGCCAGAGCTCCAGGACGCGTCAATCTTATTGGTGTGTATACGCCCCTGCGTTCCCGATCATGGTCTTCTTACTCAGCCCCATTTACAGGAGAACACATCGATTATGCACTATTCGGCGTGTTCCCTGCCGCAATTGAGCGCGACATCTTAATTGCTTGTGCCCCTCGCGAAGGCGATTTCACGGGTCACGTCGTAGCAGAGAATCTTGACGCGAAGTACGACATACAGTCTTTCACACCTACTAAAGACGACTCTGGTAAATTGCATTTGGAGATTGACAAGAACCAGCTCCGATGGGAGAGTTATGTCAAGGCAGGCTATTATGTACAAATTATACTTTCTCTTCAAGCTTCTCTCACTGATACCATACATGTACAGGGTGTATTGGAACACTTCTTCCAAAATACGGACGAAAAGCCTGTTGGTTGCGACCTCCTTGTCTTAGGAAGTGTACCAGCTGGATCCGGATTAAGTTCCAGCGCTGCCATGGTCGTAGCATCTACATTAGCTTTCTTGGCCGTAAATAATAAAGTCGTGGAACTTACGAAAAGTCAACTTGTCGAAATGGCTATGGAGAATGAGAAACGCGTTGGTGCGTCATTCCATGCTAATTTGGTATTCTTTCTCCTTAACTCTGTCTTTAGGTGTTAACAGTGGAGGGTAATATCACCTTTGTCCTTATATGCGCGTAACTCCTAACGCTACCTGGTTCAGAATGGACCAAGCCGCCTCAGTCATCTCTACCGTCCAGTCTGCCCTGTATATCACCTTCCATCCGCGTCTGTCCGCAGAACCTATCCCCTTACCTGTCACCACACCTCGCTCAGTCTTTGTCTGCGCAAACTCTTTGGTGGTTGCAGACAAAGTGGTCTCTTCAAAGTTCCGGTATAACCTTCGTGTAGTCGAAACCTTGGTAGCTGCGCGTCTTCTTGCTCAACACCTGAAAGTCGAGGTTGGCAAGACAGAGAAGATCACGTTGAAGCAAGTTGTTCATCGATTCCTTGGTGTCCCAGAATCAGAAGATATTCATTCGGACGAGCTCAAAGAGGGACTGGAACGCGTCTTGCCTGAGGTTGAAAGCTTGAGAAAAGATACCTCTTCCGATGGAGACGATCCAGGTTTGACTCTCGAAGAGATGGTCAAGCGCACTGGCCTGTCGACTGAGGAATTCTGTGAACTATACTTGTCTTGGGTAACGGGTAAGAATAAATACCATCTTCAAATGATAATATATCACCTAAACGACATCAACAGTCGAAGCAACCCACTTCAAATTATACAAACGCACCCGCCACGTCCTCACCGAAGCTCTCCGCGTCCTCCAATTCCGTATAGTCTGTCTCCGCGACTCCAATTCCGAAGCCTCCCACGGAACGCTCCAAGACCTCGGCCGTCTCATGAACGAGTCTCAACAAAGCTGCGCAGAACTCTTCGAATGCTCGTGTCCTGAATTAGACCAGCTCACCACTCTCGCTCGCGAGGCTGGTGCATACGGAAGTCGACTTACCGGCGCGGGATGGGGAGGATGCACCGTCTCGCTTGTCGCAGAAGACGAAGTGGAGAATTTCATTGCGAAGATTGGCAAGTCATACCCTGCATACCATGGATTTACGAAGGAAGAGTTGCATGAGGTTATTTTCGCGACTAAGCCGAGTAGTGGAGCCTGTGGTATGTCCACTTATCTTTCTGTTTTAGATATTTATCGAGAATTAACGATTGCTCCAACAGTTTATACCATAGTTTAAATTGTATCATTCTCTTCTGTGGGATATTTTAATGAACTACGACAGTTAAATTATTACAAACAGGGTTATAAGCGCAACAGTAGTGGGGCGAGAAGCGAAGCGAAGCATAACAGGAACGGACAGTGGGAGAATGGGAGAAAGAACTGAGGCGAAAGGATACGTAGCGTTATAAGCAGTAACAGTAGTGGCACGAGACGCGAATCATAACTGGAACAGATATATCGAGAACGGAAACGAGGGGATACGTTGTGACAACGGAATAAGGTCCATGTCCACGAGAAGGGGAAGCCGGCCCAAGCCTAACGCTAATGTCCAGTATATAAGCGAAATCACGCAGCGCGGTAAGAAAGCACGGAGTGGGTAAGGGTGCTAATATAGTCCGATGAAATAACCAAGGTCCGAATCATGATGAAAATATGAGAAGAAACCGCGTTGGGGGGGCGGGGGTTTCTTGAGGATGGATTTGCCCGGGCGGATGATGGGGACGGCAGACACCGCTATGAAGATGGTCCTTGACGATCGGGGAGGACGTTTGTTATGAAATGGTTCCAGTCGTCAGAACTGTAATACGCGAAAAAAGTTATCAATATAAGACACCGATATTTAAAGAGATAATTGTCACGTACACGAAACCAGTAGGAGCCACCGACCACATATCCAACGTCGGAGGCCAAGGCAAATTCTCCTGCTGCTGCTGTCCTTGCATAGCAGCAGAATTCGGATCCAAAAAGCCATTCATTCCCTGCTGGTCAGGCTGGAATCCAGGTCCATAGGGCGGCGCTGAATGAGGGTAGGGCTGTTGTGTATGTGGGTTAAACATATGCGAGACAGTACCATGTGGACTGCCGTCGAAGTTCACTGGTCCGGCGTTGCCTGGGACAGTCAGGCCCTGGTTCGCATCGAACCACCCGTTGGGGTCGATGACCATTTGGCCGCTGGGATCGTATCCTTGATGGGACATCATGTCCATGTCGGGGTGGAGAGGGAGTTTGCCTAGATGACTTGTGGTGTAGACAACGGGTGGGATTAAGCGGTGGTTGGATGATTGAGGTGGGATGGGAGTTGTTCGTTTAGGTGGTGCACGGATTCGACGAGGGGGCTCTGGCGATGGGACGAGGAAGTCAGGCACTGGGACAGGGCTTTCTGATTCTTCGTGAGTTCGCTTTATGCCTACGCCACCAGGACTTGGTTGTGGGAGGGGAAAGTCTCCTGCGGAAGCTAATTCGCACAAGATGTCTCTGTGAAGACGTTAGTAAGTATATTGACTTTAGTCGTTCGAGCTACTTACCCTAGGCGACCCGCCAAATGCCAGCTAAATCAGATTCATCAATGAGATTAGCAACTAAAAGTGCGAAATCAAAACTTACCGTTCCTGTGCAACCTTTAAGAAACGCATACATCGATGCACGTCAAACATCTGTCTCTCAGGTCCCTCCGCATCGCCTTGTCTTCTCATTCCCCAGATATTCAAGAGGAGCACCAGCCCAGATGTAAATGCGTAATACATCAAGAATGGCGCAGATCCAACGTCACACTTGTTAGTGAGATAAGCCTCGAGAACTTGACTACATGATCTTGCAGCGTTCGTGCATATGGCCAACGACGGGTATGTTAAAGGGGCGGGTTTACCAGGACGAGGGATAAACGGGCGGTGAACGAGGATTTGAATGTAGTAATAGGTAGCATAAAGTATTGAGGATTGTTGGAAAAAGACAGGTTGCCCCCGTCCATCCTGAATCGGCCAACGCACTGCACAAATAGTTCGGCTTAGAGAAAATCAGCCAAAAAGCAATGGAATCTTACAGTGCTGAGGCACGGAATCAATCCATTTATTTAGTGCTGTGTCCAGTTCCGCTACAGTATCACGGGCCCAGCCATTCCGATCAGTGTAGCCGAGAATAATTTTCGACTTATTGATAGAGTACTGCGGAAAAGGGGGTGAAGTCAGAGAGCATTAGTCTTACAATCTATTAATATTACTCACAATTGTCCTCAGAGCGAATGAAAGCATCTGATCTAGCTTAATCAACGCATTAAAGAAGGAAGTCGTCGTCGCAACATCCTTCGGCTGTTTGAAGCACTCTTCTGGACTAGGGCCCTCCCAATATTCGTCGTTCACTTCCAAAGGGGGATCTAGGTCGAAACTGCGGAAATACAATTCATTGTCCGTACTGCTATGAATCAGAAAAGCTTACTCTTCGTCATGGATCGCGCAGGGCCTCCCGAGCGCAGCACTGCTAAGTCGATCCAAATTCACGAGGACCCTGATGGGAATTAGATAAAAGGGTCTCATGAGGATTGTATGATCTACCAAAATGCTCGTTTCCACAGCTCATTCTCTACCGATGCAGGTGCATGTCTCCTCCTGTGTGCCCCGACGTCTTGCGCGACGCGCAGGCCAATACCGACAGTCACCCAGCTTGCATAAGGTGCTTCCGATCCTTGTAAGAAAATACCGGCAAGCTAATTGTAGAGTTAAAGTGGAACGTAGATTTAAACCAGAAAGCTGCATACGGCATATTGCTGCAAGTCGCACAACGTTGCAGGGGCGGTGAGGGATTTTCGTTGCATTTGAACTTGATCAAAGTATTTCCATCCGGCAGTTTGCAGGGGCGGTTTTCCTTGATCACCAGGGGCGCCGAGGTCTTGTTGCAGCACACGAGGATCCTTTGAGAATCGAGACGCGACAGCACACACGAGGAGGAGGACACAAGCAAAACCGACCTCTCGTTCGTGAACACCATCGCGATACTGGCGTTCGAAGGTGGGTCGGTGAAGCAACGGTAAGTAGAGATTGTTGTGGTGAAAGTACAACGGGATCAGCTCTTCCATAAGGTCCGGAGGAGGGAAGTCGAAGCTCGCGACATCCGATTGACGCGACTCATACTGTGGGGTCTGTTGAGTATCGTTGCTACAAGGAAGAGAAGCAAATCCACACACATCATCGCTCCATAAGTCCTCCTTGGGAGAGACCTCTGTTCCAGTATATTCACGCTTCATATCGATCGCGGCTTGCACCAACACCAACCCACTCGACTTGCCATGGAACCGACGATCCATCGAGCTTAACGTCAAGCGTTGCACTTCTTCAGATAACGGCGGTAAGACGGACTCATCGTCGCTACCATCAGTGAAGGTCCCGCCACTACCGCCGCGCGATGGTCGGGCATTTCGACTTTTGCCCGCAGTACCCCCGGGCGATGATGTACGACTCTTGGCCTGAACGTTGCTAGGCGGAAGTGTAGAAGAAGGACTGGTACTGTTCTTACTATGCGTTCTATCGTTCCACCATGTCTCGCGGTCGATGACTACGCCCAGCTCTTGAGTGAAATCCGCATCTGGACAGAGCTGAAAGGGAAACGGTTCGTCTCAGTCTAGAAATTCGTGATTAATAACTCACGCGTTGTAACAACGTCTCCATCCGTTGCAAACGATTCTCCAAACTCTCGACATAGCTGTGTATATAGGTAAGAGGTCATTTCTTGGCAGGACTCCAGCTACCCATACCCTTTCGGTGGTCCTCGTTTCTGGTGGTGACAAAGATTAAACCAGAACTATTAACATACGACGTCTAACTACATACCTTGGCGGCTTCCACATATGTACATTCGTAATTATACGCAGCACAATTTGAGCATTTTCCCTCGGGACCATGGGGATTCTGGAAATCGCCTGGAAATCACGGCCATCAGGCTATCTGGACAGTCCGCCCTAGCTCATACTTACATCTGACTACAAGAAGTATCAACGCGTCAGTTGCGGCCGCAGAATGTAAGCCAAAGGTACCCACTTTTCTTCCGTCTACAAGTATCGCATGCGCGTCCGACCCTTCCCCTTTTTGCTGCTCCCTTTGCGTTAGAGTCATCACCTCTATTGAAGTCTTCGTCCCCAGATGACATATTTCTATCTGATTACAACACGGGAGTAGAGTATGCGATGGGTGAAAGGTGGTATACAAGAGGAAGAAGGAAAGAACGCGTGGTCATTACACCCAACGACACTCAAAGCCTCATCAAGAGTGGCAGTGTCTGTTAACCGGACGGTACTATGCCCAATCAGCGAGCCGATCTGGGGTATTTTGCCGCCGTCAAGCGCGGTCCATGCACACGCAAAGATTCTCCCTTTACTAGTATCGCTGAACAATTCTCATCAAAGTATAGAACATTTGCACCCCTCAAGGAAGATTCCTGCTCCGGGACAGGATCGTGGCAGAGCCTCGGGGAGACCTCACTTCCAGTGGCAGGCGCTTCTCCGAAACAAGGACGGTGAATCAGCATGTGACCGTATCATCAAAGGAATTAGAGTCGGTCGTAATCCCCCTGCCTCCGGTAAACCTTCCCTCCTCTCCCCAATCATTCGAGCCAAGTAATATTCAACTGATGATGTACATACACATTAAAACAACAGGTGGGCTGTTCCTACTTACGTTCGTAACACTTCAAACCCAAAAAGAAACACGAGATAGCTAATATGGAAATACGTGGAATAACACGACACGATGGATGTGATTGAACATGAGATACTAGAATCCGTAATGATGGCATGATAGAAAACAAGAGTTGAGCGTGAGGTTGATATGCGTTTCAACAAATTAGGTCGATGAGTGTGACACATCTGCAGAAATGTCACATGAAAGCGTGCGGTGGGAGAGAAATAAGGAAATTCGGCGTGGTGATCATTATTGCTTGGATGCTGAGCTGACAGAGAAGAGAATCCCAGTGTTACCCTGTTTGGAAAGTTGAGCGATCACGAACGCAGAAGCTTATTATTGAAACACTTACAACCGTGGGCATGGTAGTCGCCAGCCCAACTCTTCGTGCGCTGCGTCGCGAACGTTCGCCTACTAGGATCCTGATCTGCAGGTTTCTGTTCTTGGGTCTCACTGGTGGGCCGCATGGTAGTGAGTGGACGCCAAGGCCCGGTTAATATCGACCCAGGCGCTCGAGGTGGGCGCCCCTGTATCTGGTTGTGAGATCGTTCCCAGAGCAAATTCCGGCGAAGGTCTTCGTCCAGTTCCTGAGAGATAATATTCTTCCGGATTGCGTTCGGCGACTGCATAGGGGCAGGTTCTGGCAGGTACGCATGAAGGACTGGCAGCGTCGCGGTGCGCTGGATGGGCTGGTGAGTGGGGAGCCTATGTTGCGCCGCTGTGGGAGTAGGCTGTTGCGGAGGTGGCTGAGGCTGTCGAGCGGATCTTGCGCTCAGCGCCGCTAACTTTCGTTCAGCAACGCTTGCCGGCAATTGAATACCGTCATCCTCGTCATCATCGGTCTCGGTCTCCTCCTCCTCTTCGGGAGGCTTTATGCGAGGTCGGTATCCGTTCCGCTGCGCACCACTATTTCGACGGCCGTCGGACATGGCAGCGATATTCGAATTTGACTTGACGCTCGAAACTGTCACTTGTGCAGATACAGGTTCCACAGGTGCCCGTTTCGTCAGCGGATTCATAGCCAAAGGCGGTGCCGGTGCAGACCAATTCCTCGCTAGCAAGTCGTGGTGGCTCCCACTTCTTTTATAAGGATGTCCTTCAGGGAAGGCATCCGTAGGAGGATTGAAGATCATTGATAGCCCACTTTTAGTTCTGGGGAGCTGAGTCAGATTTGAATATGACCGCGCTGGTAATTTCTGAAACATGTCGCGCTGGCGTTGTGCTTCAACAACCGCATCACGCGCGAAATCATTGAGATCTCGCGTACGCGCATTTCGTGTAATCACGGCAGGTACTCTGGCAGGCTGTGGTGGAGAGAGAGATGGGCGTAAAGGTGAGCCAGCTGGGCCATCGCGTTCAGCACCATTGGCTGTAGCTCTATGCTCTTCTCCGCTATTTGAGTCAGACTCCCATGAATCCTCTTCCGTGTCCGTCGAATAGTCGCTTGACGTTTCTGTTATTTCGATCGGTCGCCGTCTTGTTGGTACGGTGGGCAAATGACCTAATGGCAGTTGAGGGTGATATGGAAGCTGGGTATTATTCCGCTGAGCCGTTGATGTCGTTGCTTGCGATGCTCCATTAATGCCATTACGTGGCGGTGATGGTGCTGGAGAATGTGTACCGGGTGGAGCGCGGCGTGGCGGAGGAACGGTGGGTAACTGACGGAGATGTTGTGCGGTTAAAGGTAAATGTTGAAGGGATTTTGCTCGAGCAAAGTTTGCAGGTGTGGTCGCTGGAGGTACAACTCCAGTCTCCCTTTCTTTTCCCTTACCATTCGGTGACGGTTCCAACCGCACCTCTTCGGTGATACTACCTTCCCTCTTATGGTGATGCCCATCCCTGGGCAACAACGTAACTTTCTTTGCGCCTTTACGTTTCGTAATACCCGCCTTCGAGCCTGCGACAGTAAACGTTGCGCGTTTGTTAAATTTCACACCGCCTTTAGAGGACGTGATGCTAGGAGCACCTCCAGCAGGGCTGCCCGCGCTGAAGCTGCTCGCCACATCCTCTTCACGCCGATCGTGAGCATCGCGAGAAGCCAACATGGCAGCCCGATGTATACCATCGCGCCTACTCGGGCTAAAGCTATCCATTCGCGTCGAACCGGGACTGTCCGTCCAATGACCCGATCCTCCTGATCCGCTCTGGGGTGCAGCTAAGAAAAACTTCTTTTCTTCCGAGGGCTGTGGTGCCGGAATGGGAGCAGGCGTTGACATCGCTGCAGAGCTGACCATGGCGGTCACAGAGGCGGGGGTCAATCCACGAGAGACCTCTGTTGCAGGGGTTGGTAAGTGCGAGGAAATTTCGCGGTCGGTCAGCTTTTCCGGCAAAATGATGGCGGCTGTCGGCCCAGACAAAGCTAAGAAAGTAGACTCGTCATTGACGTTGCTTCCGCCATGCGACGTCCCCGATTGCCCAGAACGGATCTAGATTTTTTAGTTAATTTTCGGACTCTGAGTCATATCTCCGGCAGAGAACGGGCCGTAAACGACGACTCACCTGTGAAATTTCCTTCGTTCTCCCTAAAGATCCAATGGGATTTGCGTCGCCGTTCACGCTCACAGGGGTACCGAGTTGACCATTGAGGTTCATCGAGTCGGTCCAATGTGGAGACGGAGGCTTTTGTGGCTGATTGATCGGAGGTGTGGCTGAAGTCGCAGCAGACGTGTTTACCTTGGAAGGTGAGCGACTCTCTTGCGGCTCTTCGTCAGACGGTGTGGTGGGCGGGGTAGGATGGGGAGTCGGATTTACGACGACCACGGTAGGGAAAGGCTGTCGAGGTGTCGACGTAGCCGACGTCACCGCAGAGTGGGCATGATTGGAAGGGCTTGTACCAGGCTGTACCTGCGGTGACGCAGTCGTTGAAATTGACATTTGAGGTTCCACAATCCTCGGAGCAACATGATGTTGCTTAGTTCCAGTGATAACAGAGGGCTTATTGACCTGTTTCGTCTTTAGGGCTTTGACGTGTTGCGCGAGCTGTGAGCTCATGACCTGGTCTGAGAGAAGGAAGGAGACAAGGTTGCCTACAGACGGCGGTCCTGCCTTGCTAGCAAGATCTGTGCTGGGCGCGAATATCTGGTCTGCCAGCGATTCGACTTTTCCTTCTGGGAAGGGAGGTAACGGAAGAGAAGAATGACTCAGGGTGTTAGGCGGGGAAACCGCCATAGTCCTATCATTAGGACGGATTGCAAGCGGGGCAAGGGGGAGATGTGGGGCATTTGATGAACCATCGGGGTTCCTCGAATGATGTTTCGAGTCCGAATATGAGGCACCCTGAATACGGAGCCCACCAGGCTGCGCGTCTGCAACTACTTGCAGCGAGTGATGTGGCGAACAGACCAGCGGCGTTGTCAGCTGATTCCGAATTGCAGTATCCTGAATGATTGTTTCTTGATGTGTTAGTGCTGTGCCAGAAGGCGCTAAGACAGAAGTTCGTGCGAATTCGAGAGTAGCTGGTTTAAGTGCTGGCGGAGATACCACGGCTGGACGCTGAGCGCTAGCAACATTGTGTGCAAGTAACTCTTCATCGTCGTTGACAGCGGTTTCCTTATCCCACTCGCTACTGCTGTTGGTGCCTTCACTGGAGGATGATGTTACGGAAGGGGAAGAAAGGAGGACTGGTCGCAAGGGGAGATCCCGACAGATAGGTACGCCATGAGAAAGGGAGAGTAAGGATTGAACCTGGGTTGATGACCTTGCTCTGTACCATAACCGCCATGTTATATTCTCGAGTCTCTTGCCATCAGCTACCGCTCCTTTGACCTTTGTGAGTACTAGAGTAACAAAAGTAAGACATGAGATGGTAAACAATAAAAAATAGGCCGCCACGCACCGGACCAAAGACCACCAACTGCAAATTGATCATCTTGCTTAATCTTGTCCACGGGCCCCAGGGCAAGAGTCAGAACAGGTTCCGGAAGAGTGAGGTCGGCCATGAGGTTCCACGGTTAGGTGAACGACGGCGGCGAGGAATAAACTCCCCGAAATAATGTAGAGGACCGCAGTGGTTAGAAGAGTGTGGCAGCAGACCTAGGAGGAAGTACAGGACGGGTAGGACAAGCGGAACAGAGTGTCGCTGACCATAAACATGAGGCCCTCCTGGAAAATTACCTAATCCACCAGTCACGTTTCCTCGGACCGTGCTAGAGTTCAAACTCCGCCTCCGCGTGACCGACAAGCTGGTGTTTCATTTCCGTGATTCATGGTTGTGACATCCCTGTCGGGAAGAAAATATCCATGCAGAAAATACATATTTCTTCTCCCAGAGATCCATGTGCTGAACTGTTTCCTCGAGCTCCGCATCACCTGACCTCGCATCCGCGCCCATTCGCACTCCAGAGGAGTTCCCTGGATACCCAGCCCTGCTTCATACCCTCCAAACCATCCAGTCAATTAGCACACGTGCAGGAGCAATAGACTTGACACTAATATTCTGTGGGCTGCCGAGGATAGACCGTGCTCTCGGGCGGAAACCGTCTCCACCAAGCTGGCCTCAGGATCAACATTTCTGTCTAAAACGTGCGAGTATTTGCCCCGACGAGCACGCAACTACAATCCTGTCCACATCCGCACGACAGCCGTCGCAGCACACTTTCAGTGTTCCGTGCTTCGGACGATCTGCAATTAGCAAGACGAGAAAAGTTAAACTTGTTCTGCAAATAAAATGACAGTGATGGAGATCCAGGGACAAGTCCCATGTCACACCCTGGGTCACGCTCCACGCTCTCAATAATAAAGCGTATTCGTGCCTGCAGGCCATTAAATATGTCCAACGTTCTTGCTCACATGCACAGCTTGAGAAAGCAGTCGCCTCCTGCTAATCGTACATCCCCCACGGCCAACCACGCCGCTGTGATTTAAAATTCTGATCAACATACAACGCTATCAGTGGCGGTCTGCGCCTGATATTCCCGAAGTATTTACGGTGCTTAGGAGGCGGAAGCAACTCATTTGCCCCAGTTATACCCCACAGTCTTACCCCAGACTGGCATGACATGAGGTCCGAAAATCATAGACATGCAATTCATCGCCCACCGCTCGCCAACGGTGCTTCGTGATAATCGCTGCAACCCAATAAATAGCGAACGAATCCTTGGCGGATCCTCCTTCCTAGCGTGAAATTTTCTAGTGGCACCTTAGTGTCCTGAGAATAGGAACCTCAACCGAGTCAATATGGACATCCTCGCGAGCTATGTAAGCTGAAATTAAAACTCCAAGTTCCATTCCCTTAACCCCTTTTACTTAATCGCGACGTCGCTTCAAGTCATTCGGGCTCTTTCTGACCCGCGGAGCAAACATTGTAATTCTCGACAGCATCCTCGGCGATAGCTGTGTTGCTTTAGCTGTCTACCGGTTATTGAAATTGGCTCATGAGACCGTCGACTCTAATACTTGCGTTACTTACGGGGATCCGCAACTCAAGGGAGATACATAGACACGGCGCCCATCTAGTCATGTGCCTCTACTGTACTTCTAAAGTGCCCAAGGAGTACTCGGGCTTAATACAATCCCTACCCATGCTCAGCTTGTGGCTGATTCTTCTATCTAGTGCATATAAACCATAGTAACTTAAATCTTAAGAACATCATAAGTCGCCCGGTCATCCAGGCCAACAACTGAGACCATACCCTTCCTGATTTCAGAATCAGGATGCTCTATAGGATGCAATTGAGCTATGGATGCAAGTGTCTCTCGACCGGAACCCCTCGTCGGGAACTTTTATCTATTCTCCCGCTCTGCTTCCACCAAATCATCCGATCCTCCTTCCCTGTCAGTGTCAATGCAGAGAAGTGCTTCTCATCACGGTCTTACCAGTGGGCCAGTGGCCTCCATTCGCAACCCTTCCTCGTCTCGAAAATCCACCAAGCTACATTTCGTCATGAATCGATTAAGCCTAATGTATCTACTAGTGGTTTCTTTAAGTAAGGTCGTCTCCTTATCAGTGCAAACAATGAAATTTTATGGCATTTGAATCTCTTGATACGACCTGCCACGCGAGTCTAAGCCGAGTCGTCGTTCAACGTCATGGCTAGTTTCGTATGTATCCAAGATCCAAGTCCAATCTAATTTTCCTTCCTTATCACCCCTATCCCTTGCAATTGGTCATGTTTGGCACCAAGGTGATGTCGATAGTATCCGTCATAATGCTAGCCGTACTAGTACAAGTCACTTCACCCTCTTCTCTTGATTCTTGCATCTAATCTCGCAGTCCGAGCCTGAATGCTCCAAGCTAGTCATCCAATGACATCCCCTAATTTATAGATACGAATGAGGAATAAACCAGGATCATCCAGTCTTGCCCATGTCAGTAGACATCGATCTCGCAGGTTTTCGCATTCCTGCAAGTGAGGCACGCGAAGCTCAAGAGTGTCCAAATGGGAAGATTAGGAGTTGCAGCGCGCGTCAAGATTACATTTGTGACTCTATAGTACAGAAGTTATAGCATTACATACATATACAACATGAATAGGCGAAAATGACAGCCATCACTCGGTTCAGTTCCGCATCCTGGGAAGGTTTGCGTTCATGAACCTCGAGGCATTGGAATTAGGAGTAGGGTATGCTGGCGGCATAGACATACCCACGATGAGTAGTAAGATAGGAGCGAGGAAAGAAGGAAAAAATAAGACTAGAGTGAGATAAGGCTGAATGTAATGTAAAACGTTCGTGCGTTGAACATGGGAAGAGGAAACGCGAAATATTGATAGAGACATTGGCTGGGCTAGGGAAGATGAAAAATGCGTGCGAGAAGAAATGGATACACTAAGAATATTGACGGTGCAAGTTCGGAAGCGGGCTGTGAATCTATGTTGCAGATGAGGGCAAGTTGGGTTTGTCGATGAACGGTTTTGGTTTTGGTTTCGAGGAGCTGTGAGCCAGACGCGTCAGCCATGGAACGCTTTAGGTGATAAAGCAGCCCTGAGATACCCACATTAAATATATCTATGATATGAACTCGCAAACACCCTTGTTTAGGTGATATTTTAGACCATTTGCGTTAAGATAGGACTGCGGAGATAGATCAGCTGGATCCGAGCAGGGGACCATCGCGAAAGTACGCACCTTGACACAGCCAGCGTGCTTTGGAAGAACTTCGAATGAGTATGAGATCGTTCTTGGCTTGGAAACCCACTCACAGGACATTTGTGTGTTTTCTCACGGCCATGGTGCTTCGCGCTAGGTGCCTTTTTGCGACGACGCGTATGAGGTAACTTTTCGTCACCGTCACTTTCCGTGGCCCATGTTGCACTGGTCTCCCCGGAGGGCTTCTCGATCGGGTCGGAAAGCTCAGGGGGGAGGTCGGTGATTATGGACAGATTCGGATGACGCGCATATACGGGAGTCGGCGCCAAAGTTGGGGGATAGCCATTCGCCATTGCATTTGACGGAGGGTCCGGATACTCTGCCAGAGTATGCGAGGGTGGCACGCAGGCTGTCTGGTTCGAATCATTGGAGAAGTAATGTGTTGCAGGAATAGAATCCTGAGGATGGATGGTGAGGGGCAGGGATGGGACAGGGGTGTGATCATACGACACTCCATCGACAATATACTGGCCCTCCGGCTGGATGAAGCTCCCGTACGCGTTTCCCGTGTACGGATACCCTGAATAGCTCTGCTCGCTTGAAGGGGGTGTTTTCACGTATACCGGGGCGAACGCCGACTCTGGGGGAGTAAAGGCGGCCGTAAGAGTAGGAAATGGATTTGGAGGCGGTGGCGTTGGACTATATGCGGAGCGTGGTGACTCGAGGGTAGATGAAGACGCGGTAGCTGGTGAGATGGGTTCACGTGCACTGCTGTGCAGTATTGTTGCACCCTCGACCATGACATGACAGTCTTCGAAATGGGCTACGAGCTCGTGCATGTCTGCGAGCTGGACTCCACAGCAATAGAAGTTTGAGATCTGGAATAAATGAGTATGATAGTGAATGTTTGCCATAACTCTACTCACAAAGTCTTGTTCAGCATACAGCTCCGTAATGTCGTCGGTGTGTGGCACAGGGTAGTAGTGGGCAGCGGGACTGTACGGGGTGAGCTCGGCGTCGGAGAAGGGCGGGGAGACATACTCGTAGTTCATGGTGGAGGGAGAACAAAGCAGAGACTTGGCGGGATGGACGGGGCATTAAATAGATGTTGGCGGCCGGTGGAAAACTTTGTGCATGAGGCTAGCATTTGGCAAGTTCCCACGTGATCATCTCGATCGCGTCTTTGCAACATCTATATTTGGTCGCGATGGACCCAGTTACGTAAATAGTAAATACGCCCAAGAAGCGATACCAAATGCAGACCCTTGTTCTGCACAAAAAGTAAATATATATTCTCCAGCAATTGTTCTTCTGTGTGTTCCCCGGTGTCTTGTGCGGGACAATGCTGCGTACGGTTAATCAGGCTCGCCGTTGAATCATGCAAAGCGCCCCTTGTATAGGGTAACTCGCCTGCACGCCTTGTCTTCCATCTCCGGTCCATGCGATGCATGTTGTTCCCCTGAGCCAGCTTCACAGCAACAAGCTCAATCTCGCAATATAACACAGGGTTTATTTATCGTACATTCCGACATCCCCTCTCTCCTTTCAGCCGCACTCCCCGTCCAGGAGTATGTACTGATGGGTCTCCGCGGAGTCCTGCATTTACCTTAGAAACATCGCTGATGAATCGAAAGGTGGACATGAATTAAAACGCGTAATTAACACTTTGTTCCCACGCCTAGTCTCACCCGGTCCGAGACCCCGGACCCCGTTCCTGCCAACTCCGCTTGAATCGCCAATCCCGGCAAGAACTCTGCTCATCGCAGCAAACGACGACCAAGGCCCCCTCCCCGCACCCTCGCAAGCTGTAAGTGCTGTCATTGTGTCCTGTCGTCCTGTCAGACCGCTTTTATACCAAACTGGAAGAGAAACGGACTGATGGGGCGATGGATGTGGTCTTTGGAGATTGGATGACATGCTAACATTCTACCTTCTCTAGCCCTCCCCGAGTCCCCAGTACGTTTCGCTTTCAGGCCATATGGAATCTTGCTTATTCCAGATACAGCTCGGAATCATCTTTATTCGATAGCCCAGCATGATCATTTCGAAGCAGAACAGGCGCAGCATCTACGAGAACCTCTTCAAGGGTATGAACTCATTCTAAATCTATGCGCTGTTTTTTTTTCGCTGACACGTAGCAGAGGGTGTATTGGTCGCCAAGAAGGATTTCAATGCTCCCAAGCATGAGGATCTCGATGTCCCCAACTTGGAGGTCATCAAGGCCATGCAGAGCCTGACGTCGAAGGGCTTCGTCAAGACTCAGTTCTCCTGGCAATACTACTACTACACCCTCACCAACGAGGGTTTGGATTATCTCCGTGAATGGTACGCGACTTCTTTTTTTATTGCTTATACATGAAATTCTAACCGCTTTTCTTGGTCAGGCTCCACCTCCCTGCCGAAATCGTCCCTGCTACCCACAAAAAGGCTGCTCGTCCCCCGAGACCCGCTGGCATCCGTGGTGGAGGTGATGGTGCTTACCGTGCTCCCCGTGGCGACAGAGAGGACTACCGCCGTCGTGATGACAAGAAGGAGGGTGCGCCGGGTGAATACAGGCCTCAGTTTGCGGGTGTCGGACGGGGTGCGCCGCGGGAGTAAGAGATATTCACATCAAAATTTTAGGGCTCCGAGCTAGGAGTATGGCTACCCTTATGACATGCAATTGTATGAGGCATATTCATGTCGTCTTTCCCTCCTCTATATGATGCATCGATTATCCCTGACATTGACTATTCTGAGATAAACTCTGATGGACGGATGAACTCTGCTGAATTTTTGAACCAGACGCCACTTTTTCTATTCAAAGCAGCCGCACATGATGTTGAGACGTCGGTCAGCTGTCATTCCCTATTCCCTTCAAGTCTTTGAGAGTGCTAGAATGATCACCGAAGTGCGTGTATGACTGCCTGTCCTCAATTTGGACCACATGGGCCGTCATGAAATTCTCGAGCGGATTGACTGTAATTGCTTCTGTCCCGCGGAGCTTATCCTTCACTCTTGGTTGCATAAACACTGCGGGACTTCCAAACATCGAACTAATCTTCGTCTATGAATGAAGGGGATCATGTAGACAAGGCGACGTCTATGGCGATAGAATCACCGGTACGGTTCTGTTGCTAGCAGTGGTATTTCTGCTAACCGAACTTCACCTTTGGTAAATTCCCGTGAATTGCAAATGCTGCGCCAGGTAAGTAAATATATCAAACAAACTAATAATCATTGAGTATTGTTTGAAACTTGAAGCTCCCTTTCTGCTACCTTTGGACGATTGAGACAGGGGTAAGAAGCAATCTGGTTGACATAAGACACTTTGGAATTCTTTTTGGCTCAAAAAACGCGACTTACTAACCCACATTCTTGTGGTATAGAAAATCCCCTGAAATTCTTTAAACTTTCATGTACTGAATGCTTGATCCGCCGGAATTGAATCACCACCGAACGTTGTTATTCCAGCAATATCAGACATGCGGCTTCGAAGCAGGGCGTACCGGATGCTTCGGGAGAGCCTGTTTGAAACGGAGAGGTCTCGGGACTCGATATTCGGGGCAAACTGGTGCACATATAGATGCATGGATGCTTATTAGACCATTAGAAGCCGAGAAGAACACTACCTGGGCCAGGAAGTCCTAATAGACTCTGGTGGCCATGAGTTCTCAGTGTGAATTGATCATAGGGAGGGCGTTGGAATCCTGATCAGATAGGAAAGAGGATGGAACTCGCGTGTATCGTAATCTAGACCTATCTGCGCCAGTATTTGGTTGAATATTTTCGTAGAAGAGCCATATCGTGTTTAAGGCTTCTAAATCTGTAGGTAACTGATCAATATCGGTTGTGTCTGGGTTTTAAAGGTTACGGTACGGTATGCCAAGGCGTGTAATAATATGTATATGGATGCTAAGATGGCCAGAGAAGTATAGGGTCGAGATAGAATGGAAAATCCAAGTAGAACTTACGTAGGAAGAGACATAACAGTATCTGCAATGAATTTTCATAAAACAATGACTGTTTCGGGTACTGGTTCTTGTTACTACGTAGAAGATATTTAGACATTTAGGCCTTTGGCGTCGTAGACGACCCGAAATTCGTGCCCAGTGGCAGTTGTCCTGACCGCCTTGTGCAGCTGGTATGGAAACAGTAGCCAGAAACTCCCCGTCACGGAGTATGATAAGAGTTAGTTTCCTCCATTTTAAACAAATGTAGCAATCCCTATTGCAACGGCATACTAAGCCTTCTTTGTTCTTAGACGTCCTCGAGGCCTGGCACTCGCTGGTTCACAGATATAGAAATGGTTTGTGCCAGCGGTGGCGTGAAGGCCCGCTCTCCGCTCTAAGCACTTCTTCCATCGATCAAACGTCCGACCTCATCCCCTGATGGATTTCGACGACAGATTTTCTTTCAAACCTTTTCAAAATCATATCCACGCATTTGAAGACCATAACATTGATGTTGAAAATTAGACAGAGCCCACAACGAAGGTTACCAATGGCCCTGGCGTTCCCTTTCGTTCAAACCGCTCCATGTTTCGGTAGGGATCAGCACGGATAAGGAGTTCTTTGCTGGATTTTCGAGGGACTTTGATGCTATTACACCTAATCATCATATGGCTGTGCCAAAAAAGGATGATGTCATTCCTAGTTCGGTTTGGTTGCTATTTGGCGGCCTTCTTCAGGTAAATGCTATGTCTCTTTGAGCTGTCAGATGATTGTGACCATTCAAGTATTGACCGAGTATTACACACACAGAACAATTTACTTTCAAAGTGTTCTGTAAGGATCATGAATCCAAGTTACCTTCTCTTCGGCCCTACCAAGGGAGAATATCCTTTCGAGATATTATACTGGTTACTGGCATTCATTTACAGGCCCAGCGCACAGATGACTGGGATCTCCAGCCGCACAAAAATAAGGTACGAGTGCTTGCAAGGTTGACTTTACAATCAAGGCGACCACCGCGGATGTTTGTCGACCTGACACCTCCCATTGCTCTGGGGCGCGATGCAATTTATGATCGACAGTGCACTGAGAGTGATTTTTGGACTGATCGGTTTGGAGTCCCTCTTGATGAAGATGCGACAGGCAGTTTATCTCCTGTCGGAGCTACTCAGCGCTGTATATCCGTCATATAAGTAAGTTGTTTTCTTCTCTGTGGATTAATCATTTCAGGATGCTAACTGTGAAAAACAGCTCAATCTTTGGTTGACCCATCAATTTAAATTTCTTCTAACTAAATTTCTTCTAACTCTTCGTAAGATTCCCTTTCCTTGTTCTGTGTTCAACTGTATATGACCTTCAATCAGGTCAATACAAACTTCTCTGGCAATGCATGGCTTGTTTACGGCTTATTAGTAATCTCAGGCCAGGATTTTTCGTCCGAGGAAGGAACTTCCTCCCGCTAGCAAGCTTGTCTCCGACTTATCAACTTCGGTGACCCAGACCCTAAGTAGCCTGCAGGCTGGAGTTTCATGTGTTGTCTGATAGAGGGTCTCGTAGCTTCTGGGGTCCTATCTTTGCTCGAAGTCATATCATTACTCGACTGTCTAAGGGATAAGCATCCGTCTAATCTCTGGAAAGCCACTCTGGAAGGACTTTACCGATTGAGTGATAAGAATAAAAAAATAGAAAGAGCAGTGAAGGGTGAGCTTGATATAATGTTATATTATTGCTTATTTAATATATTTGGTGATTCCAGAATGTGCCATTCGCATAAGCCTTCCTCGCCCAATACCACATCATAGTGTTATGGTTAGACGATGTCTTGCCACCCCTCTCTGAGTCATACCCCAACCACACAAACGGAGACTTCCAATTCCATGCTTAGGGCACATAAAGACCGTCTAGACCGCATCATTAGAATCCAGTTTGTTGATGAAGACGACGTCCTACCTGTATCTGGAGAAATATATCGATCAATGACCATACACAAGGTCACCGAGGTATCTTCGCTCGAATCCGACGTTTCCTGAAATATGGAATACTAGTAGGTAGTCGTCCATATCAGTTCGCATGCTTTGGAGAGAATCAAGCAAAGTAAGCATACCTTTCTTCCAAAATTGCGTGCGGGGACGTACAGAATCTAATTAATATTTGTTTCCAGAGAAAATGTATGTTGGGCGATCGCTGAGGATCCCACTAATTTTACGGTAGAGTCGCTCATCAATTGGATGGGAGATTTTAGTGGAGAAAAGGTGATAACAAAGCATGCAGCACGGCAGGGACTTGTGAGTTATTATTTGCAGCACATTATCGGCTCTAATATCCATAAAGGTTCTTAGCACGACAGGATTTGTGAGCATTCCAGTCACCGTAGATATTAATGACAGGTTCAAGAATAAAACAGTAGAAACAGACGGCTGGATATTGTGAGTAATGCAGTATTTCCACTCCACTCCACGATATTTATTTATTGGTTGCTACAGTACTTTCACAGACGGACAGGGTGTAGCTCCGTCAGAATTGATTCAACGTTCCGCAAGGAATTAGGCGAGACAGCTGTCTGCGCGATTCAAGTCAGAATTGGGGATGGATGTAAAGGAATGCTCGTTGCTGCTGCAGATCCGTCTCTCCCTGAGAACACAGTTTTCGTCCGGAAAAGTATGGTCAAGTTCCTTAAAAATAGGAATACGTCGAATATCGTTAATATATGGATGTTTTTCGATATGAACAAGTCTGAAGCCAGCATACAGGTTGCAAAATATGGAGTGGAATATTTGAATAGACAAGCCATAGTTCTCTTTGAAGCTTTGGGTATACCATCCGATACATTGTTTAACATTTTTCTGGAAGAAAAATCTCGGATAGAAGGTATATGGAAGGGGAATATTGAACTCATTAAGGACGCGGAATACGGAGACCGCCTCGATACTCTGACCACGGTATTTTAATAGTGGTTCCTGGAGTCATAACTGCATCCCACTGACAGAATATTCTAGTTTCCGCTTTCTAAACGCATTCAAAAAGTGTTTCGTAATGATCCGCTTGTCAGGAATATACGTCACATATTAAAGTGCAGAGTTCTTTCTGACCTGAAGTGGAAGGCCAGGATCAAATTAATGACGGTGCATATTCAATGGGTATGTATTATATAATTACTATGATAGAGACGTAAACTTATTTTCAACTCGTAGGAATTATGGATGAAACAGGTATATTGGGTAAAAACGAAGTTTTCTGTCAGATCATAGAGCTGAAAGTTGGTCGACCCCGCATTATCAAAGGAGAATGCGCTGTATTCCGAAATCCATGCTGTGAGTGCACAAACCATGATGAGTCGTATCCTAAGCAGATAAATGATGGTTATATTATTTAGTCCACCCAAGTATGATTTGCTCGGAATATACATATTGGGTAAGACCTCTCAAGTCAAATTCTCCAAGTATTGATTTAACCATATACATAAACTAGAGATGGAGATCATTATACCATTATCTGGGGTAAACAACTCCTTATTCCGAGGGTCTGTAAACCTATAGACTATAAGGGACCAGAACCCCACACTGTTTTGAAAGTGAACATTGAAGACACCAAAACTGTAACGACCCATCCTTGGCCTTTTACGCGTCTGTAATATTCTAATATTTGATATCTTCTAGAAGCTCTTTTTCGTGCATATTCTCAATAATATCCTTGGAACGGTATGCAATGCGCATGGGGCTATGTCTGATTTATCAGAGCAGGGTCCTCACCATCCCGATTGTATACGTCTGGCCGCGGACGCATCCCGGGCCTTTGACTTCAGTAAAATAGGTGTGAAAGTAGAAAAAGACTTTCCGAGCCCCTCCTCTTACCCAGATTATATAGGCAAAGTGAGTATGATATCCAATATCACTTCGGCTTCCTGTATTAAATAATTTTCTAGGCGGATCTCTTGCGGTAGCGGGAAAACTTAAGAAGGTACATTAGGAGGGATAACCCTTCGACATTGTGCTCAATATGCTTTTAGGTGTTTAGGCTTCAAACCCATGAAAAGCAAAAGGTATTGGGAGAATGTTCCGTGCTGTTGATCGAGACCCAACTTTCGAACCGGTCGCTATCTCAGAACCCATCCTACCATTGAATTTCGATAGTTCTTCGTGAAAAGAATACCTAGAGAGAAGGCGGCGTAAATGAAAACTCAGTACGACTTTGAATAAAACGGGCTATTAAACACGTATGATGACCTTTGATTACTTTAACCGTACGAATATACTAAATCGATTCGTCGAAGATATAACATGCGGGAAGCCGAGTGTATTGGTGGGGTCTTGCTTAGGTCGCGGAAACGCAGAATACAGGTGGAAAAGGACTATAGTATCTGGGTTCGAGCGTTCATCTACCGTCCGAATTTCTATTGACATTTCGTCTTTCCCATATTCAGGTCGCAGTTCGTGATGCCTACGCGCATCTGAAGTCTTCATTCGTGACTGAGGCAGCACAATTTCTCCACGACGGCGCTTCTTGGAAGGCATGGTCTCTAGCGTGCTATTACATTACATATTATCCTGAAATGGGTATTGCCAGAGAGCGACCAGACACTGGAACTGACGAGGTCGAAGCCGACGGGGGTGAAAGAGATGTTTCAGAATATGACGCTGACTTAAAAAACCACGGAGAGGAAACTTGTGAACAGTTTTATGGCTTTCCTTGGATTTTCTATAGACATTTATTAGAGCTGGATGGTATATAGATCTATCCATGATATTTGTGTTACATGACATCTCTATAGGTTCCTGAACTCTATAATACGCTGTTGTTGGGAGTGGGAACGACCAAGTAATGAGAATGAAATATCCCCTAACCTTTTATATTTTCATGATGTATTCAACGCCCATAAAGGAAAGAAAAAATTCTGAAATCTAGCCAACAGAAGTTTTGAACTTTATATACGTGATAAAATCGAATAAAATTGTATACCAACAGACATGGATACGAGAGTGCTTGCTAGTAGGGGAGTCTTGGCGATTACAATAGTGTCTCTTTGACTAAAGCGGCTCTTACTCCTTCGGCATCCAACGAATAACGACCATCATTATATACATCAATCAAAACAGGACCTGCTACAGTTCGGGGAGCCAATTTGCGAGTTGAAGTTGTGGATAATTGATTGTTGGCTTGTATTTGAAGGTTATATTTATAACCCACTACTTCCGTAACTTTCACAGTTTTTCCTTTTTCCCTTTTTCTCCACTTCGCGTGTAATTTTGCTGACCTTTATGATGTGTGCATAGCAGCTAAATATTAGGCCAGGATTTAGACCATTTACTCACCGATTGTAGATCCAAGCGATAGTCTGAATCTGTATGGAGGGTTGAGGGGCCTTGTTGGGGAACCCAGTGAGTTTGGAAGAGGGTATATTGACAATGAATTCCTTTAGGAGATCCTTAGCTTTGCCCATTGTGTAGTATACAAGCGTGCAGCTCAAGTCTCTGCTAAAGCAAGTACTTATACACTTTCTTGAACCAGAGCGTTAAACTCCTGAGTTTGTAGTGACGCGAGAACCAGACTCGAAGATAGCTTAGTAATTGGGGAATTAGAACCAAATATAAGTACCTATATTCGACGGATATTGAACACGCCAATTCAGGCAGCCAGATTCTTTTGGCACTGTAGGCATGTTGGCACTCTGAGTCATCTTTATGGTCTGGCTCGAAGGGATGTCATATGATTCATATCGTGACAAATTCCTGAGTAATCTCGTCATTCAGGTAAAGAAAAGAAAAAACTTACAACTCCGGGGCCTTTGGACAGCATACTACACAGGGTCCATATAACTGAAGCAAATACATACTAGGGTAAATCATATTATAGCAGGAGATGGGAGTTTGACTCGTAGTCGATTAGATCCTTTTAGGGGTTGTAATCGAATAGCAATGGCACGAGCCCATTTCTCAGCCCTTCCATGCCAAGTGTCGACTTCGGTTAGATGCATTACAAATTGCGTCTTTATCTCTTCTTCTTCAGAGATAGGGGAATCAAATATCTTTCGGAGTTTAGCCTTTTCCCAACTCTCCCAAAGCTCTGCTCGTGCCAGATCTGTATCTCCCTCTTCCCAAGGTTGAGGATCTGTCTCAACCTCCGGACCATGAATGAAGTCAGGATATGCATCCTCCCATCTGGGTGCGGTACCAATGCATTCCCAGTCGACGATGCCCGTGATATTGAATGTATTGGGATCCACAAGAATATTTGCAAGAGATAGGTCATTGTGATGAAGAACGTAACCGCCATCATCCGTCTGGGGGGAGAATAATACATCTCCAACCCTGCAGAGTGCTTCAATGGCGGCTTTTATCTTAGGTGCGTCGTCCACCAAGTCCTCATCATATTGAGGGTCCCCAGGATTAAGCGTCTGTGCGAGGTCCACTTCTTGCAGCTGCACTTCTGCCCAAGCTAAAATATAATCCCGTTCGGAAGGATATGGTCCTAGATTGCGATTAACTCTGGAACGCAGTCCCCCGTAAAAAAGACGTAAGGAGACCAACGGTCCGAGCACGAACTCTGGATCGTTGGTCTCTATAGTAGATATATGCAAACGTTCCATGTCCGAACGGAGGTAGAGGCTGCCAATGGATTTAAATGGGATATTCCACAATTCTTGCATATATTGTAACACAGCACGAGTGATATTTTCTTTCCCTTCCCAATCCACGGGAGTACAAGTTAAAATTCCACTTGGTGAGGCGAGTTCGATGGCCTTGTCCTTTTCGCCTGGAAAACAGGGCCATAGATCCTGAGACAAACACCTGGAAGGCGCTCCATCAGGATCCATTCGAATCCTAACTCGTTCTCGGAGGTAGTGGCGTGAGCGATCACCTCGGGTACGGGGATCCTCGTATATCGACGCAGATACCGCAAGGTTGCAACCTCACTGGCGGTTTTGATGCATGGTTGAACTGGAAGAGCGACACACAAATATAGTCCCTGGTCAAGGAAGATGAAGTGACGGTGTAAAGTTTGTTGAATGCTCCTTGACTAAAAAAATCGACATGAATGTCTGTTGTATCAGACACGCGGAGATGTTGTCGGGAAAGAGAAATCAATGCGGCAATTTTTGGATCACGTGGCCATACTGGCTCACGATGGAAGACCCGCGATTCCCAGATACAGGAGGATTGAAATTGGGAGGAGGCCATGGTGGAGTAACGCAGTCACCGTCGCTTAGGCGCCTGGGGTTGACCTATACTTAAAGAAACCATAGGTGCTCGTGTTGCGTTGGACATAGAAGTTGTCTGTCAGTGAAGGTAATATATTTACATTTACTGCAGTATTGGTAATTTATAAAGCAAACCAATATTCCGGCTCCTATGTCCTACTTTTATGTACAGCGGTTTCCATTGGTGTTCACGGGTCCAGGATCGATTCCAAAGGCTCGACGTGTTAAGCAAAAAAACGATACAATCTGGTCAGCTGCCAATAGCTGTTCTAACTGTCCCTAAATTCCCTAAACTAGTTCGGCATGGTCCTCTGACGAAGGCCGCCGGACGACGGGGTCTCTCGGGACAGCGTAGAATTGATTTTCCCCCCCAGTGTCAATAAATATTTTGATGAACATGTCACACCCTCCCACACATCCCCTGCACCGTGGCCGCAGCTCAGATCGCTTTTCTTCGAGATTTTCCGGGCAACATGTTCCTCTTCATAGCCATGGCACAAGGTATGCTTTTTTTAGTGAAAATGTATGTTAGTTTAAAGGGAGGAAGAGGGAGGCATAGTAGTGTCACGGGATGGGGGATCTCACCCATCATCGCCGAGACTCTTGGCGAACACTAGGGAAAGTAAGAACACCTGTGGCGTTCCAACTTTCCCCTAGAAAATAGAGCCCGACCGAACGGCTCGCCATTTCTCCGGGGTACCCCACCTGGTGGCACAAGACCGTTGCCGGCTAGGGAAAGTCGTTAGAGACAGAATTGAGAAGCCCTAGTGTAATGGATGCTCCGCCTCCTTGACTCCGCCGGGCCGCGAAGCAATATACGACCCTGCCAATTAGAAATTATATATCCCAGGCGCGATGCAAACCATGAATAAATCATCTATATACACAAATAGTAATAATAAAATAAAATCACAAGTACCATTTTTACATGAAGGATTTCTTCTACATTAGAGATCGAACTGAGTTGCCAACGAGCGGCCGCGGCACGGTGACTAATTTGTGACAAACGAGCATTGCACAGCTCTAAACGCTATTTTCTATCTAGTGCTTATTACGCTTCTCCCGTACCACAATCTAATCCACCGACATTGAGTCTTTTTGAGACGATGCCGACTGCCTATAGCGTGCAAGCATGGATAGAGGTGGACGGCACCCCGCTCACAGAATATCAAGTCTCCAACGAGGGCTCTCGCGTTACTTGTTATATTCCCAGTCAAGCAGGCAAGGTACGTTATTAACTGTTATATACACTTTAATAAATAATAACCGACCGTTGTCCGCGTAGAAATTCACCGTACGCTTCAGAAATACCACGCCGCCGGGCTCAGGTTTGCGAGGGAACATATTCTTAGACGGTGAGTCATTTAGACCCACATTGCCTCATTCAATCGTTCCAAGTTTCACAATAACTTACAATGAACCGCATATGTAGGGATAGCTGCAGGCGCAGGCCTCTTACTACCCACTGACATCCACGCCACATCGATCAGTGGACAAACACGCTGGGAGGGATTTGAAGCTCCCTTCGTGTTCGCGAAGCTGAAGACTACGGATGATGAAACTGAAGCTTGTCAGGACGAAAGGCGGCTTCGCGATTTAGGGACCATCCGCGTGAGTGGATCTTCTATAACATAGCCAGAATATCTTCTCACTTATTACCAGATCCAAATGGAATGGGTACATATTCTGCGTCAAGAACAATGGCGGCCACCTTCGAGTAATCTCTCGGAATCAGTTGATCAACCTATTCATGAACGGTCCAAGAAGGCGTCCGCACATTGTACGGGTCTGGGAGATATCGAGATCTCCCGTCCCAAGAATTGGTATACGACAGTGCGTATAAACGACATTGAACCAGTTGATTTCGTATTCCAGTATGCACCGCTAGGCGAGTAATAAATCAATATTATTTTTGTAATTAATATCTTATCCGAATATAGATTGGTTGAAAGCTAAAGGCATAACTCCCGCTTCTTCATCGACGTCAAATACTACGACCTCATCTGGCTCTTCAAACTCCAGAAAACGACGTGAATCCACGATTGCCAATGACGATTCTGATCTGGAATTACTAGATCCGGAGGAGGTGGAGATGTATCGGAAATTAAAGGTTCGTATTTATCTTGTGTGCAGTAATATTCCAGGTTTCTGACCCCTTTATAGCAAAAGATGTCCAACAAGGGCCCTTCGAAGCGCACGAAAGTCGTAAAGCAAGAGCCAAGACTAGTATCCCTTCGTAAAGGATCCCCTGAAGTAATTGACCTAACCGGAGATGATTGATTTATTCATTCGATTTAGCTTGTTTCGCTATCATTCTTATTGGTTTCTTTTGCTGTCGTTTTTATGCACCCCAGTTTCCCTCGTGTAATCCTAGTGTAGCCATTATTGGGCTCGGCGCATGTTATCCTTATGTGTAATTGCACGCCATGTATTATTTTTTTTCTAAAATCGAGTCCGCACATAATCCAAACATTCTAAAGCAAAGCAAACTTAGGGAATAAAATCAACAACAACAATATCTAACAACATCTAGAGACGTGAAAATACTAAATAATACAGATCTAGAGCCACTCGACGGTCTAAAGGATAAAGAATCATATATAAGCCACCGCTCCTTCTGATGGAGTGATTGTTACTTACGCCAGGGGGTTTGGAAGAAATGTCATAAGTAACACGGTTGACACCGCTGACCTCGTTGGTGATACGAGACGAGATACGACGAAGTACCTCAGGCGGGAAGACGAACCTATACAGATTGCGTGAATACCGGCATAAGCATATAGACGTACAAAGGCATGCTTACCAGTCAGCGGTCATGAAATCCTCAGAAGTAACAGCTCGTAAAGTAATAACCTATAGACATCATTCACCGTTGTTACTAGAAAATCTTGTCGCAAGACGTACTTGTTCGTAAGTTCTCTTGTCACCTTGAACACCAACTGCGCGTACAGGCAACAAGACGGCGAACGCTTGGCTGATCTTCTCATAAAGGCCTGCCTTACGAATCTCCGAGATGTAAATGTCATCAGCTTGTTGGGCGATCTTGACCTGTTCACGTGTAACTGGGCCCAAAATGCGAATAGCAAGGCCAGGTCCCGGGAAAGGATGGCGGTTGACGAGGTGAGCGGGAATGTTGAGGAGACGGCCAAGGGCACGAACTTCGTCTGTGGTAGAAGTTAGCGGCAATATTCCAGTACATAAGAAGGTCTTACCCTTGAAGAGTTCACGCAGAGGCTCGATGAGCTTAAGCTTCATGTCCTTGAGCAGACCACCGACATTGTGGTGAGTCTTAATAGTGGCGCTGGGGCCCTTGAAGCTGATACTCTCGATTACGTCGGGGTATAATGTTCCCTGGAGCAACCATTCGATTTTGCCCTTGGCTTCGCCACCTTTTTCCTTTAACTCAGCCTCGGCTTGAGCTTCAAGCTTTGTGGCTTCAGCTTCGAAGACATTGATGAAGGTATTGCCAATGATTTTGCGTTTTTGTTCTGGGTCTTCGATGCCCGCCAATCGATCAAGGAAGAGGTCGGAAGCATCCACAACAGTGAGGTTGACACCGAGGTCCTCACGCAACATTTTACGAACTTCAACAGCTTCGTTAAGACGAAGAACGCCATTGTCGACCATAATCGCATGGAACCTGTTAATATTTTAGTATGATTTCATTGAGATATCATATAGATGTTGTTACCGATCGCCAATGGCCTCATGCATAAGCTTGGCAGCGACAGTGCTATCAACACCACCACTGACTGCACCGATAACTTGACCTTTATCACCACAGATGGCCCTGATACGGTCAATTTCTTTGCCAATGAAGGATTCCTAGCAATGTTTAAGCTAAAAGCCCAGGATACCTATTCAGTAACGCACCATAGTCCAATTCGGCTTGCATTGGCAAATATTCAAGGCGAAGCGACCAATAACTTCACGACCCTTTGGAGTGTGTGTGACCTCAGGATGGAACTGGATACCATAGAATGGTTTCGAATTATGTGCAAGAGCGGCATATGGTGCTGTTTTGGTACGACCAATGACATGGAAATCTGGAGGTGGTGTATGAAGTTGATCTCCGTGTGACATCCAAACCTTAGAAATAAAACAATATTCAGTATCAGGAATTGATAAGTATAATGTCAATAACGAACCTCGATGCCTTCATCTAGACCCTCGAACAAGCTGTCTGCAGACTCAAGTCCTGGACCAAGTTTGCTGACCTGCAGTTGCGCAAATCCATATTCTCGGTGCTCGCACTTGTCCACCTTGCCACCGAGATTCCATGCCATTTCCTAAACGTATGAACGTCAAATTGAGCGCTTTCCAGAGCTGGAACGTAGCTACCTGAAGGCCATAGCAGATTCCAAGAATCGGGACACCAAGCTCAAAAACTTCAGGATCGACACGGGGAGCATCAGCATCGTACACCGAGTATGGCGAGCCAGACAGAATAATGCCTGTACGAAGGTTTCAACATTTCATGTTTCGAATAGCACTTCTTCAACGTACCCTTTGGTTTCCAGTCCAGGTCTTTAATTTTTTGGGTGCAGGGCATAAGTTCCGCATATACATTGAGTTCACGACATCTTCGTGTGATAAGGTGAGAGTACTACTATAGATAAGCTTTTGAAGTATATTTCGAAGAGAATTTAATACCTGCGAGCCGAAGTCGAGAATGAGGATGGTATCGAAAGCAGTGTTCATGGCTATTTGTGCTTGAAAAAGAGCCAGGCGTGACTCGTTCTGAAGTTAACTGAATTTGAAGCGCCCATGGTCACGGTCTTAGCGCGTCCTTGAGAGGTATCTTCGCCTTTGCTGCGCCGAATTCCCTAATACTGGTTCGAAAAGCACTCTTTGGTAGGCTAAACGATCATTTAAAGAAGACCGTGGAGGAATTTTCTCAAAAAGAACTCACGTTAGCAGCAAGAAACCCACTTCACAGCTGTCCAGCAAAAGGCCTCTCTACCCGCCGCAAAGGAACATTGCTGTTGACATACGTAACTCTGTTCGGTTTCTAAAGGATTGAAATTAATCAAACAAGGCGGATGAAAATTTGATTTGGGCTTGTTTGTCGTTGATCGTCTCTGGGATACGTTTCCCGAGTCATGGGCAATTTCTCAGAAGGTCCTTGTATCGTGAGTCAATGACGGTCATGCTCCTTCTGCTTAAAGATCACGCGCTTACCCCAATGTTTTTCTATAGGCATGAATATGATCAAGCTTCTGACAGTGTTCAAACTAGGACAGGCCTTCGTTTTCTTTGTCCTATGAGAGATCTCTTACCTCCCACATGCTGCAGGCTTGTGCATTCTATTGGGTCATGAGATGATTAAGAGCTGGTATTAAGAACTGGGTAAGTGAACGCAACCCACCATCGGCAACGTTCAAGGAAGGCATATAATGACAAACTTACGGTGCACACATGCTCCGAACCAATCATACATTAAGTATTCAGACAGCCATTTTTGATTCGAAAGGTTTGTTCTCCATCTGGCGTTTCTCTCTCCCCATATGTTTTGTCAACTGGATGGTGGGAATGTTGAAATGCTTTCCCGCTTTTTATTGTAGCTCTTAACACCCTTCTCCATGTCAGTTACATTTGTAAACGATAATGTACACATCAGCAGGCTCTAATTACACTTTAGATCAATGATCTGTGGGAAAACAGAGAGATAGAAACATGAAATCGCAAGCAAGCACGGTCAGCAGATTTTCTCGTCTCGGAAAGAGAGCGATTGTCTATTAAGATTGAACGACTGGCGGCGGTGGCGGTCCACCACGTCCGCGTCCACGGAATCCTCGGTTCGGGGGTGCACCTCTGTGAGGTCCCTGAGGATTGAATCCCCCTCGACCTCTGAATCCTCCACGAGGATTAAACCCTGCGCCTCGAGGATGGAAACCATCACGAACATTGGAAGTTGGTGGCACTGGATTCGATGGTGTCGTCGTCGTAGATGTTGTCGCGGAGACTGTCACCGTGGTTTCTGTTTGGACTATCTCCTGGGGATCTTTGGCTGGCAATCCTTGGTTAATAGTGTTCCGAAGATGGTCTAGATGTCCATTCGTATCCCCTCCTTGACCGCGGCCGCGACCACGACCTCTTCCATTCAACGCTGCGTTATATGGAACGTTCGGCGCAATATGCGACCCACCTCGCCCCCTATTAGGATTGGTCATAATCTGCACTTGTCCCTGAGGTTGAGGGGCGGGACGGAAGCCAGATGCGGCATGATGACCGCCCCGGTAACCTACAGCGGGCTGAGGTCCAATCCATGGTTGAGGTTGAGCGGGCAAAGTTGTAGGTGCTTGAGTAGATGTTGGACGTGTGGACATTACGAACTGAGGTTGTGTTAAGTTGAGGCATGAGTTGAATGCACACGTCGAACCACGATATTGAGAACACCTATTGGATCTTTGAGAACAGTCATTTAGTTCGAAACCGCCATGCGACGAACCTTCCTCCTAAATCAGTTCCAGAGACGAAAGGTATATCCCAGATAACGTCGATAGAGGTGTTGTTGAGCCCTATGACTACTCCTTTGGCACAAAGGGGTACTCCTCCAGAGTCCTGAACCATTATCACGCGGTCACCGAGGCCGAACCGTTGGTTTTGCAAACGATATTTGGCATGAGCAGGTTTTAACACAGCTTGCCGAGGAATGCCTTTGACGATGGCTTTCTTTATAGACGATGAAGTCTTGGTGGCATTGAAACTTTCAGCGAGGGTTTCAATCTCGGCAACAGTTGCCTATTATGAGATATTAGTCGGTTGCTTATATGTTCCTAGTCAAGCGACTCGCCTTCTTCAACTGCTCGCAGAATAAGGAAACAGGTTCGAAGTCACGAACACCTTGGGTATTCAACCAGGAACGAATTTCCTTCACTTTGGCATCAGCATTTTCACCGGGGAATATATCTGATGACCTCAGCATCTCTGTTGGATATAGTATTTTAGACGATTCCTTCAGCAATAAGCTTGGACTAACGCACCATCTCCACGACGATCTAAATTAGAAAAAACAGCTGGGAATGTTTCCTATATGTATTGTTAGACCAAGTTATGGGAAAGTAATAAAATAGACATACCTTATACTTCCTCAGCAATTCGATTGCCTTATCGCTGTACTCCCAAGTTCGTCCGTTGGCACTCTTCTGCGAATAATCGAGAACCTTCATGCCCTTAGCCTCGAACTTGAGACTTAACCCCAGGTTGTTCTTCAGGTGGTCGGAAGTGATCACCATGAAGCTAGAAGTAATACGAGACAAAGCCAGACCATTCAGACCAAGCATTTCAGATACGCGGTATGATGGGAAATATTGCGTAGGAGTCCTAGAATGAACTGTACGAGTGAACTTCTCATTTTCGGTACGTTCGCCGGGGAAGAACTGCAAAATCATAAACAAGGAAAATCCATATTACAATGCTTTCGCTTACCGCAAGCATCACAGTGAGAGCAGTCTCAGTTGTTTCAGTGACCTGAGCGGCGACTCCATATGCGTGTTCTCCTAAGAAGAACACTTTACTTCCTACGGGGAACTCCACGTTAAGTGGCGGTGCCTCCTTTTCAAGGTAGCGAGGATCTTCGGATTCAACGGATGTGATAGCGAGCTGTAATACCTGCTCAGTTTCCTTCTCTTTATCCTCGTATTCCTTGATTAAAGCGCCAGAATCAAGACGTTTCAGCCCTGGAGCAACAGTGAACACATGCAAAATGTAACTTCGATAATTACGGACCTTTCAATGGGCGGACATGCACGAGCATATCGGTCTCTCCAACCATTATACCAAATCGTTTGGAATAGACATGTTCAATCTTGTCAACCTTCCTTGGCCATAAACCTAACCAATCTTGACGATGAGGATTAGCCAGAATCTTTTCTTGGTCTTTTCCAAAGACAGTCTTCTCATATCGGAACAAAGAATCGGAAATAGCGACAACCAACCCTTCCTGCAGGTATGGCCACCCAATGAATGTACGCTTTCCGACCATTTCCTCCGCAATATCTTGTGGTTTACGGTGTTCGTAACGGTTCTGGATATGAATAACCATCGTCTTGTTTCTGCTTTCGGATTGGAAGACATTGACTGCATGGTAACCAAGTGCAGAAGTATGCGGCACTGTCTGGAGAGACGGGAAGCCCGCCAAAGCTGATGCCCCAAGGAAAACACCATCGCAGAGACCTTCTACAAGATGAAGTCCATCCATAATAGGCAGATGGAAGAGGCGCATGACGCAGGTGCAGTTGTGAATATCCGGGAAGAAACCAGACAGAGAAGACGGGTAGGTGGTAACATGGTTTGCATCGTACACAAATTTAGTACTAGTGCTGAACGAATTTCTCTTTCGTTCTTCAGCGGTTAACATATGCTCCTTGCCTGTAATAAGTTAGGAAACGTATAAAATCCTCGGTAAATCAAAACATACTAGCCATGGCTCTCCTGAGCCTTTCTGCATTAATGAAAGGAATCTTGACCACAGCTTCCCATTCCTGCTTCTTTCCGTTGAGATCCTGAACGAAATCCTGCGGATAGAAGTCTAGAATTGGCGAATTGGCGTCGTACATGAGCTCCTACAATAAACATATTTGGTCAGAATCTTTTGGATGGATCAACTATGTCGACGTACTCGATATGCTGCAGGAACATGCTCTTTACTCGGTTCTGGCAAGACTCCCATAAGCTGCTCAAACGGTCTGAATGGTTCGCCAAGCTCAAACTCGAAGTGCATCTTGTCTATGCCCTTCAAATCTAGAAACGCGGGTAAGGCGTCAGCCATCATCAGCGACCTTAAGTGGTTGACAGGCTCACCAGATATTCGGGGCGCATAATGGTAGTCGTAAAACCATCCCCAAGAAGCGACACCACTATAATAATAGTGCATAACCCACTGCAAGCCCTCCACGTAGCGATATACAAGTCTGCCGATGTCCTCTGGGTCGTCATAATTGATCTCAAGTTTCTCCTATTGAGTTGTCAGTAAAATGACGAAAGTAAAAATCAGAGAATATTAACCTTATAATAATCCCGTTTCCATGCATCCATTCTTTCTTGCAACTTCTTCTCGTATTGCTCTTCTGGGTCGTCTTCACCCTCGGTAATCTTCATCTTGCTATATTTCTTGAGGACTCGGTCAACGGCACTGTTAGCCTCGTCCTCGTCCTCATCATCTTCCCATTCCTCATCGTCGCCATCAACACCCTCGGCACCGTTCTCATCCTCGGCACCGGGCAGTCTGAAAGTCACAACATTCTGGTCCTCTTCATCATACTCATCCCAGACAACGGATAGATTTAAATCTTCACTAAGCTTGGTTATAAAGGCACGATCCCGCGCGGGGAAAGTATTGGGCATCGTAAGTGTGGCAGATTTCGATTGGGATGGAGGAACGCCACGATTTGCAAGCACAAAAGATTTAACCTTGTCGTAGATCTTCTTCTGATCTCGAGTCAGTGCTACAATGATCCAGTCAGATATCAGTTCGTCAAAACCAATTATGAATGTTACTTACTGCTGGCAGCTTGCTTCCGGGTTGCCTCGACCGCCTTGATATGCTTGGACTGCTTCCCTTTGAACCAGTTTATGTCCAGATTTTCCTTTTCGAACGCCTCATTCTCTGTCAGTGCCAATTCGTCAAGGATGACCTGGAGTCTCTGGGTGTTGATGACACCATTTTCATTAAGGTATCCGTCTGCCAATCTCGAGTTAAAAACAGATAATTTGCGATAATAAAGGGAACATACCCAATGTAGAAAGAACTCTCTTGTAAATATTGAACAATTTTTCCAATCCATTTTCATGGATGTGTAGATCCGGTAAATTTGGAAGGAAATCGTTACCCACGAAAACAGCAAATAAAACGAAATCGTCAATAATGCGCTCCAAATTATATGGGAAGGATAAAGCTGGGGCAACGTCTCGGAATTCCAAGTCCAGATATTCTCGCAAAAGACATATGTGCAAGAGGAAGAAGTTTTGTTTATCCAAGCTAGAATGCGAATTAGCATTTCTTGTCATACTGAGGAGATAATATATTTACCTCGTTGAACCCTTCTTCCGAGCGGGCCCGAATTTTACTTCCTCTCGAAGCAAACAGAAATGAGGATCATGACTGAGCAACCCCAGCATAATAAGGTCAGCATCCAAGCCGTATAGACAATGCCTGACATTGGGATTATAATCAGGTTGAGCTCTCGACAGCCGAATATATTCCATAATCTTGTGCTCTCCTTCTCCCGGAACGTCGTGTCCGGATAGTACTACTTCAACTTCTCTCCAAGCTGCGTCTTCGGTAATCTTCTTGTTGACAAAGTAGTGTAATTGCTCTGATAATCGTGCCATGAATGGCGTGCCTTGAAATTATGTCAGAATTAGTATGATAATTTGGAAATACCAGGATAATATATAACAAACCAGGTGTAATGCAATTACTATCGAAGGCTTTCTCCTTCGGTAGCTCCTCTCCATTCCTTATAGCCTTCTCACGAATCTCCTTGGCTTCCTTCGCCGTTCTGAACCGCCTACTTCGTTGTTGGTTCATCTTCGCTCTTGGAGCGACACCATCCACAGCCATGAAGAAAAGTTTCTTCGGCTTTATCTTGCTAAACAGATGTTCCACGTATGTAAATATAGCTGTGAAGACTTGCTCTTCTGACAATCGGAAATGTGCATCTTCGTCATTTGGATGTGAGCCTAAAGAAGATATATAAGCAAATGCCAGCAATATTTCCATCGTTATAGCTCACAATTGTGAATAATGCTGTTGAAATCCAGGTATAAGTTATCTGCGAGCAAAATTCAGCATCTGTCGTAAACCACATGACGGCGGACAGCGCACCAAACTCAGGGATCTTGTTTTCTTCGATTAATTGTGATGTCAGCGGATATCGCTCCCTATAATATGCGAGTAATTAAGAACAATGAAATGCGGGAGGAGGCACTGCGCTCACGAAATGTATCTGAAGAACTGCCAGCGGTTCAATACTCAGTCTTTCGCAATTTCCTGTTACAACATACCTTTGGGATACCTGAGCAGAAATACGATTAGATATCAGAAGATACTGAGGCATAATACAAACTCACCCATAATGCAATGTACAGCCTGAAGGCGGGAAGCAAGTAGGTTGTTGGTGTCACGTGCGAACTCCCAACTCCGCTTGCCACCCTCAATTCTCGAACTTGAAGTTCAACTGTTGAAGTTGGAAGTTGACTTGAACGGAATCAACTAATCTGCCTACAATGAGTACGACGGACGTTGTGGCTGTTAACGAGGAAATCGAGGTTAAACCTGTGAAAGCTCCTAAGCCTCTAAAACCAGCCAGGAAACAGGTGAAAGCTGGACAGGTCGAGAAGAAGGAAGCTGTACAGACAGGGAAAGAATATAGTGAGTGTTTGGAGTTCTGGCTTTAATGTTGAGCTATAGCTAATATATTTATTATAGATATTTGGTACAATAAATGGACAGGAGGAGATCGAGAAGACAGCTATTCCAAGTGAGTTCTTCTCTGGTCACCTCGTACAAGGTCGTGAGCTGAATGTTTGGTGTAAAGTAAAGTCAAGTCGCAAACAAGATGTAATATCCGCAAGGATTCTGGAACTACGCGAGCGGACACAACTGGCATGAAATATATCTGCCTATTCTTTGCAAGAGGATGCTGTCCATATGGCTACGAATGCGAATACCGACATACGCATCAGTGATGGTGGAAAAAGTCGTCCAGGCGCGTCCAGGCGTCCAGACTGATCCTGGGCTGTCTGGCACTGTCTAGGCCGTCCAAATTTACTATGAGGTCATCCCGGATCACTCCAGACGAAACGCCCGTTACTGATGCGCTCCCCGACGCCAATGCCCCTTTACCCGATGCTAGCAAAGATTGTTTTGCCCGTGACAAATTCGCGGATTATCGTGACAATATGGGAGGTGTTGGTACTTCTACACGGCACAACCGGACTTTGTACGTTGGGCGGATAAAAGAGACGGGAGATGGGAAGGAAACAGAGGAAGTGGTTGTCAGGCACTTTAAGGAATGGGGACCTATTGAACGAGGTATGTTAACACTTTGATGTTCTAAACAAGCTACTGAAGTCCAACATTTTTCACAGTCCGTGTTCTGCAATACCGTAGTGTCGCATTCGTAACATACGAATCTGAACTCAGCGCTCAATTTGCGAAAGAAGCTATGTCCTGTCAATCTATGGATAACGACGAGATTCTGAATGTACGGTGGGCAACCGAAGATCCCAATCCGACCACAAAGGTGATGGAAAAGCGTAGATTGGAAGAATGGGGTCAAGAGGCTATTGCGAAGAAGCTACAGGAAGGGGGACATGATGAATTCGTGGATGCCGTTCGAAGCATAAAGGCATTAGAGGACGGGGTATCCCTGGATGATGAGTACATGGAGGAATCCGAGGAACCACAACCAAAACGTCGAAGAATTGAAGAAGCTCCTAATCCTCCTCCTCCGAAACAGCAACCAAAATCGCAAGGTCTTCTGAGTGCCGATACGTTAGAAGGATTGAAGTATTTCGCTGAAATCCGAAAGCGCAATGGTGCCGCTCCTCCAAAACAGCCTTCAGGCTTGTCGGCTCTGGCTGATTATGGAAGTGATGAAGATTAGTTTTGTTTTCTTGTACACTTCATGTATACGTAATCAGATATGTATAATTTTGTCCATTTATATGTTCAAGCAGATTAAACAGTACAATGAAATGGAACCAAACGAAAAAAAGGTATACATACATTGCTCCTAAACAAACTGTGGGCCTCCACCGCTGCCAGCTTCTTCTCCGCTGAAGAGACGGAGAGCGGCAAGACGGGCTTCTTCCTGCAATGCCAGTTCTTCTTCCCGTGACTCTCGGTATTTCTCCAGATCCCAGTCTTCCCCTAAAAAAACATTGAGTGAATATTCAAAAGCAATAAAAGCAACGACGTACCTCCAACTTCTTCTTCGTCTTCAAACCACTCGGGGTTGAATTGGAACTGATGAGAGGTTAGAAAACATGAACGTAAACCCTCGACCATTATTACGCACCAAATCTCTTCCGCTCATACCCGACGACTTTCCAGCAGCAGCTTGTTGCGCTTTGACCTTGGACAGCGCTTCGGCTTCGGCTTCCTTTTTGCTCATCCTCGTTGCCTTCCACTTAGCGAATGACTCGGGCGTAACAGGCGTTAAGGTGGTTCCCAGTTTGTGACGCTAAGAATGGAAAATTAGAGGAATATAAACAGAGTCGGTAAAAAAGCTTACTTCTTTTTCCAGGAAATCTTCGATCGAAATAACATTTGCCTTTTCGGCTTCCTCCTTTGCTTTTCTCTCGGATTTGAGAACGAAACCAGGTGGAAGAGCATGCCGATATTGACAATTGTCACCTGAAGCAATTTCTCATTTAGAGTAAGGAGGGTGGATGATACCAGTGAGACGTACCATTAGGGCATTGCCAGAACCACCCATAGCGCTTAGACTCGATGGCTTCGATGAAGTATTTACAGACAATCTGATATACAATAAGCAAAGAAATAATAATATCGGGAAAAATTCTTACGTCTGTTGTAGTACGGGGATTGCCGGTTTTCGATAATACTACACTGCGTAACTTCTCATCGTCCCATTTATCCATAGTGTCTGAAATGCGTGTTGTTAAATAGTAAAATTAAAAAAAGGTTGAATCAATATACCATCAAGTTTCTCATCCCGGGTATCAGCGTACAAATTCCTCTTTTCGACCTTGCGGCCGACATTAAGATCGTGCGAGAATTTACACTTGGAGCCCTAGTGTCGCGATTAGCATACACCATGATCCGTATACTATTAGAGCTGAAATACCTTGTCACAAGATCCAGCTTTGAAGAAAGCACACAGAACCGTTTTCGGATCTGGGATACAAAGTTAATGTAACATCCTGCATTTGGTTGGAAAAGTACTGACCGACACCGAAAGGCACTTTCTGCTGCACTTGGACGGGCTTAATGAGATCTGCGATCTCTTTCTTCCGCTTCTCCTCCTCCGCCTTTTGGCGGGCTTTGTCGTCTCTTTCTTTCTCTTTGGCTAGCTCCTCTTTGCTCTTCCCGGCTGTGGCTGACTGCTTCTGTATGGCCTGCGCCATCTTCTGCACCTTTCCTCCCTTTTTCTGTATGCAACATTAATCAAAATTGTTCAAGATATGGCTTTTTTCATTAATGTAGGACATACATTCTTCATCCCAAAGGTCTACAGCAGCCCACTGATTAGATACTGCTTCTGCAGAATGAACTCAACGCACCTTATCGACCGCGGGCGCCTTCGAGCCTGAGGCCTGCTGTTTCTTCGGCGGCATTTGAAGTAGCTAGACTAGATAATAGATGTAGCAGACTTGGGGGGCACACGAGCTGTCGACACGATGTCACTGCTCAAGGCAGCCTCTTGCTGACTCATCCGCTGAGTCAGCGAATGTAGTCGGTCCGGGGGAATTTAAGCACAGGTACCTTCCTGTTACGGAAAGCTTACAAGCGCTCGAAACTTGACACGTGACTAATTGTTCAACACGCGTTCAACATCCTTTTCCTTCCTCATCATCATCGCTTCCACCGTGCTCACCTCCCTTTACACATTCTATGCTCTCAGATTGGGTCTCTCTATTTCCTTACTTATATTTCATACGAGTGACTTCTACATTCCCGGTCCGGTGGCGATGTTGGGTGGTCCAGTGAAGTGCGGAGTCCAAGCAGAGAGGGAAAATGCAGTTCAAGGTTGTGCTTAGTAGGTGAGATTTCCATTTCACTATGGAATATCTCTATCTCTCACCCTCCTGTTGTGTCAGTGTCATAGATCTCTCCTTGCACGGTAGGGTCACCATTCTTGCATCCCCCATCCCCTTTTTCTTGTCCCTTCCTATTTCTCCCGTGATTTTTAATACTCCCTGTTATTATGTATTTTTCGAACTGCAAAAGAGTGTGCCTAATATGTATGAAATGTATACTGAAACATAAAATAAATACATACTTTTCTATTCTTAAACATGTCAGACTGAATAAATCATTAATGTCTTCAAAGAAAATATGTGGAAACCCCCAGTAATATCACTCCAATCACACGCTTCGCGACTCCTAGCAGAGCAAATCTCTGCCATGTCAGTCAGCGCTACTTTAGCAGGGGCATTCCATAACAGGAAGGCACCTGTGCGGGCTTAATGTGCCGGTCCGGGATTTCGTTGCGCGTCAGTCGCGTATTTGAAAACTCAGAATTTGAGAGGTTCTCCGCTCACCCATTAGAATTTCTCTGCCCTGAGTAGCGTCTACTGAGCTCCACGGCTTGCAAGCTTGCCAGTTCCCTTCATGTCCTCAACATACGTCCATTATTCCTCTAGCCCGGGCTCCATTCCCTCAGACTATGGACTTATTTCACGATACAACCAACATAAAGGACAGACTCACGACAATGACGAAGAAAATAACGAACATCACGCCAATATCGACTACGACGCTGCTTTCCACGCTCAAGACGCGTTGAGGAAACCTCGTAGCAGCTTCTCTTATGGCACAATGCCCCATAAGTCTTCAACCTCTGGAGGCACAAACCCTCACCTGGCGTCTAGGTCCCATGAACGCCTTACAGAGTCAGAGCCTCTGCTAGGCCGAATCCCTCGTATCGAAGAGGATGGCGATTTCAACGGGGACAATAAGGATATGCCTATAGACCGCGCTGCTTGGCTTAATGAGGTGAGTAAGAACTGCATACACCACCTAGGACCGGTTCAATCTGCTCGGTGTATAGCTATGGGTTCTATGCAAATACACCGCGCCTGTCTTTGGGTGAGAAACAATCCTCTGACATTACTCACCATCCCTTTAACGCCGAATTCAGGACACACATACTGGAGTACAGTCTTGTGGTAGCCTCAGTTGTAAGGCACACTTTATCTCGCCTGCTTTTCCCCTGAAACTCTTATTCATCTTCTTATCAAGGTCGCTATCGGACACTTATCTACGACTGCTCTGGCCGCTGCTACCTTGGGGTCTATGACAGCATCTGTATCCGGCTATAGTATTATTCAAGGATTCGTTAGCACCCTGGATACGCTTCTGCCGGGTGCATGGACAAGTGCTCATCCAGAACTCGTCGGCCTTTGGAGTCACCGAATGTCAATCATCATGGGCTTTATCTTAGTCGTAAGTTTTACTTCCGTCAAGTAAGACAAACGCGACATTTACGCCGGTTTAGCCTATCTCCTGCATTTGGCTCAATGCGGAAAGCATCCTTCTATATCTCCGTCAAGAACCTGAAGTTGCTCGCTTGGCGGGCTTGTACATGAAATGGTTGACTTTATCACTGCCAGCATATACATTCAACAATATATCAAGGTATGTTGAGCATTCATCCCACCGATTGCGTCTGACGATATTCGAAGGCGTTACTTCCAATCTCAAGGTATGCAGGCTATTTTTAGACTACGACTATATCTTTATTATTTTTTAGGACTCTTTGCCGTCCCTACCCGCATTGTTATGGTCATCGCTCCTATCAATGCCCTTTTGAATTATTTGCTCGTTTGGGGACCCGAACCAATCCGTCTTGGTTTCATTGGAGCTCCGATTGCTAGTTGTATAAGGTTGGTTCCTGCATTCATTCTCCTAAGTCATTCATGCTTAATATTTGTGCAGTATGAATTTAATGTCCTTGTTATGCATCCTTTACGGAGTTTACTGGGTGCCCAGAACTGCCTGGCACCCGTTCTGCCGACGAAGCTTCCAGAGTCTTGGTGTAATTTTGCAGTTGGGATTGGCAGGAGTTGGCCAAACAGCCTCCGAATGGTGGTCATGGGAGCTGGTTGGGTGTAAGTTTATCAATTCGATCTTAGCTTCATCTGCTGATCATCGTATTCAGTGGCTGCCAGTTTGTGAGTATCAATATCTATATATCCGGAGATAATATTTATCCTTTTCTATCAGTTTGGGGCCCGTGTCATTGGCCACACAATCTGTGCTCCTGGTATCTGCTTCGACCAGCTACCAAGCTCCTTTCGCTTTGAGTGTAGCCACATCGGTCCGGTACGTCATTCATTATTACATATTTGACACCCTTCCACTGAATTTGCTGCGTAGTGTGGGGAATCTTCTGGGCGAGGAGAATGGAAAACGCGCAGGATTGGCAGCTAGAGCGTCAATCATTATGACGCTGGGAATAGCATTCTTCCTTAGGTGGACATATTCGGATTATGATTTCTTTGAAGACGCTCTAACTGTCAACGATTCTATAGCTCCATGTTCATAACGTTCAGACATGGATGGGGATACTTGTTTAACGATGATCCGGAGGTAGTATCTCTAGTGGCCAAGATTCTTCCGCTCGTTGCTTTATTCCAAGTCGTTGATGGTCTGTCAGCCACCACGGGGGGTATTCTGAGAGCTCGCGGACGTCAGGTTCGTCTATCGCCTAATCTTTTTCAGTTTTGAAACTCAAATTAAATCATAACTCTACATAGTTCACTGGTGCCTTATTGAATCTCAGGTTAGCGCGCCTGCCACCTGTTTTCCGAACATCGTTCTCACTCTTCAGTAGTGCCTATTATATTATCGGTATTCCGTTTGGCATGTATCTTGCCTTCAAGCATGACATGGGACTCTTTGGTCTCTGGATCGGGTTGACAGTCGCTCTGGTATACTGTGCAGCCGTCGGTGTTTGGCTATGCCTTCGCGTGGATTGGGACAACGAAGTGCAGAAGGTCCGGGATCGTATTGAGCGCGAAAGACAGCTCGGAAAAAAGGTCGCTGCGGAAATGGAGCATGACGTGGAACGGGCAAACGCGGCTGGTCATTAAAACCTTGACAGCATAGTTTTTTTTTTACGTGCGGATCTGTTTATTTGTTATGATCCAAAGCGCGATCTGTTTGGATTTTGATCATATTTCTTGTTATATTGCGTTACTTATGCCGTTTTTTTGTGTAATTAATGCGGAGATGTAGTGAGTTAATACTACATAGTAGATAAGATAGTCTATGACGTCTTTCTTTACATGGTGTGACAAGCGTGACAGGTCGCGTTTCAACCAGTTCTCTTCCATTACTTCGACGATTCCAACCACATTCCAACTTTATTATCACGATACAATATGGTAGGAAAGGATAAGGAGGTTGAAAAAGTTCCAGTCCTCAAAGGAACTGCAGGTATGACAATCAGTCGCATTCGGACACGTCCCTATCTGACCGTGTACTCTGCAGCGGAAAAGAGAGTCCTTGAATACGTGAAAGAAGTATGTCTTTTTGGTTATACGTGAACGCATATTAATTTGTACAGATGAATAGACCTTTCGGAGCAGGTGTGTAAAACGCTAATGTGATGAATAGCACGGTTAACCTTCACTTAGCGGATATCTTCGCCAACCTGAAAGGCGCTGTCGCCAAAGCCTCCGTCCAGAAAATCCTCGTATCCCTTGCAGAAAAAGGTGATATCACACAGAAGGCCTATGGTGAGTCATTATATGCGCGGAATATTTCTATAAAAGTTACTGACCGCGGACATTGTGCTTTCCAGGGAAAATTCTTATCTTCGTTGCGAAACAGGTTAGATCCTACACTCTTTCAATGCATACCACGATCTATAGTCTCTATCATATGCACCATAGGCCGATGCAGATGAAATGCCCTTGACGGAATTCGAAGCTTTGGAAGTGGAGGAGAAGCGGCTCACCGAGGGCAACAAATCGAATGGTAGCCTCCTGAAGACATATACTCAAGGCATCCATTATATTTTGCTTCTCAGACGCATAAAATTACTCATATCGCTTCCCTAGAACTCAGCCAGCTGAGGAGCTCACCGTCAGACGCTGAACTGGAGACGCGCTTAAATGAGGCTGAGAAAACCGTACTGACAAAGTTTGAATCGCGTCGTGATGGATATTAACATTTCTTAATTTCAGATACAATTATTCAAAGGACAGCTGGAACCCCTGCGGTCTGGCCAACCTATGATTACCGCGGAAGAATTAGCCCAGCTGGATGTCGACTGGCAGAAGTGGAGAGGAGAATGGGTATCCCGCAGGAAGATTTTCTATTCGTTAGCCTGAATTATGATGTCTGTAAGTATATATCGACTGACTTCACGTCTGGGCGTACAGACTATATCATCTCGCAACGGACGCCATGCTTCCCGAAGAACGCCAGGATATGGAAGAGATGTTAGGTATCGAGGTCGACACAGTGGAGCACCGTGAACTCGAGAATAGTCTTTTCTGTAAACCCCCAGCCTTGTCTCGCCGATGATCTCCCGCTCTGCAATAGACTATTGCTGCTTAATCGAATTCCCTTGCGCTGCTGTACCCGCTTCTTGTGACATATACATTTATCCCGCTGAACCGATATTCACTGCTGTACTAGAAATACATTATATTCATGATATGACCGTCAAATTGCTTAATGACCGATCTCCGTTAAACTATACATCTGGACTGGCTACAGCACAATCATAAATGTTTGTTATTCCAGATGGACCGAACAACGAAATCTTTTGGATTGGGTTTCTTGTTCTTTGAAAGTTCCATGTTCTGGAAGAAGCCAACTATGATAAAACAGTTCAATACATCGGAGCGACAGTATATGCGACGAGCTTACCCGTTCTATCTTCGCCAGGGATTAGATAAAATCCATTCAAAGGCTTATTCGTCGCGGGATCGAGGAAATATCCGACAGTCCCAGCTGGATGGTCAAGCCAAGTCCATGCGCTTACACCTCCCTTCGCAGAAAGGGTGAACATCATGTTCGACTTCGCAGTGATCTGGATCTTCGGATCAACAAGGGCCGCATTTTTTAGCGGAACAGGGTTGAACTGCAGATAACGCATGATTTACTATATAACCTTTTAAAATGCAGGAATTGTGCTTACAATTTCCTCGTTGGTGACTGTTCCAAGGTCAGTTTGTGCGGTCGATTCCAACTTAAGGAAAACCTGAGATGAGTCAAACCCAGTTGGAAGGAAATTGCTCAAGCCAGTAGTATTGTATAGTAATGTATTGTTAAGTGGAGGGACGGTGAATTTGAAGTCCTTGGTGCTAATGGATTTACCTTCCCAAGTGTACCATGTAAGTTTTGCAGTCCCGTTGACGGCTTCCAGCCGGTCAGAAACGATATAGACTTCAAGGAGTTCGGAGGAAGCAGTCCAATATGGATAAATGATGACTGGAGCAAAGATCTGCGTTTCACCATACTGCAGGACCTTCCAACGTCCGGAATATTCGATGGAAGACCAAGAAACCCCTTGCCAAATATCATTCTATAAATATAGCTAGATTCATTTTTCAAATTTACTTATTATGTGTCCACTTACAAGCTGCCAGACAAGAGCACCCATATTATTCTCGGGACGCCCTGCGCCAAGACGATAGAAAGCGACTTGTGAAACCATGGTCATAGATTGGAAAACCTGAGTACTCCAACACCATTGTGCGAAAGTCTACAGAAGTCAATAAAATTGTACATTATAACATAACATTTTAAAAAATTACCTGATTAGAATCAGAAGTACCAGGGGTTGGAAGCCAGAACTGTACCGCTGATGACATTTGCTGTTGCCCCTGGGGAGCGTTCGGATTCGGGAAGGTAAGGTCGCCGGCTGGAGGGTGATGATCTCTAGACATGACAACAGTCGAATTGAAATTGAAGTCTGATGGTGATTCAAGGACTTCTTCCCAGCTATAGAAGGAGGGCATCGAATGGAACCTTTTTCGCCGATTAATCTAGATATTTCTGGCAGATGTGAATAACGAAACATACCCGAATTCATTGACATAACTATGAACGGTCGATATTAGTAAATATATGTTGAGAAATATACTCGGCCACGCACCGAGAAACAGGAAATGAGGAATAGGTGAATGCCTGACTGGCATCGTAGTTGTACCGCTCACTGTTGCCATAAATATCACCAGATGTTCCATTTTTGAAACGGAGAATATAAGGATCTAGGCTGAGATATCCCGAAGTTGTACTACAATCCGTATACGCAATGGAACTCGTCTGGGAAAGAACCGCATCATGCAGGAAATCTTGGAAAAGGAATACGTACTATAAACTCATATAAGTACACCTTTACTTCTTCAGGCATTGAGGATACGTACTTCGTTTAACCAATGAATACTTGAGAAATTGGCGCTCTCGGCGAGGCCTTCAATCTATAGAAAGATAAGATTCAGCTTTTCATACCAATGTGTAGGCTAGTAACTTACTTCATTACCGCCGGCCCATTGGGCATTACTGGGATGACGATTGATTCGACGAACATTTTGCTCGACCTCTGGTTTTATGGTATCAAGCAAGAACCCGTTGATCGGGTACAGAGAATCGGAGAAAATAAGCTCGGACCTAGGAGTTCCATCAGTATAATCAAGTAAATGAGATGATACAATTTTTGACTCACCATGCAAGAATACCAAGCTCATCACAGATTTCGTAGAAGTTATATGTTCCTGTCTCTTCGTCGGAAGGTTGATAGACCTATTAAGAGCAATGTGAGTCTACCAAATTCTACGGGAGATTATTTTGAACTTACCCCTCCCCCCCATACGCGAAGCTAGATCTAAATGAGAAAAAATACAAGCACAGAAATCCGTGACATTACCATATTTTGACCTGTCTTTACTGCACTCTCAATGACCCATCTAACCTGCACGAGGAATGAATTGTTCAGCGAAGTGACATGCTTCCGAAAAATAACATTTTTACCTGCGCGGTTGTAGTTCTAGCATAAAAGGGATCAAAGGGGATGATATTCGTCCCCGATGTATAGAATGCTTTCCCATTAATTGTGAAAAGGAATTTATCGCCAGGTGTAATTCCTCTCTCCGCAATTTCTTTTGTCGTGTATGGTTCTTGATGAAGCACGATAGTTCGGAAACCAGTAGTTTTAGTAAAGCTAACTCCAGGATCAACTTCCACAGTGATATTATAGAGTTTTGGGTTTCCAAGGTTATGAGGATACCAGAGTTCGGGGACGCCGTTTGGCACGGTAAAAGTTGCCGATACGAATGTTGGTTCGCCTGCATTGCCTGGAACTGTTGCCAAAGGTAAATCTTTGGAGGTCAACTTTAATTCGGGGAATGAGATCTTCATGGTTGGTTTCACATTCGAGGTGGCTCGTAAGGCCAGAGTGACATTGACGACCCAATCAGCGGAAGGGTCAGGCTCAATAGATGGTTTCTGGCCCTTCTTATAAATTTCAATAGAAGATTCTTCAACAAATATCGATGGTGTTCCGGTCTTTCCTGCACCTGTCTCCTGAGGAAGAGTAACAAAGTACTACGAAATATTAGAAAGAAATAGGCAATAGGCGGGAAATGTTCTTACAGCAGGTTTGTGAATTCCAGAAGGCACAAATGCTGGACCCCAATCCCATCCAAACTACATAGTGACTATGAGAACATTCCCTAGGAAACAAATGGTACTGCAATCACTTACATCTGAGTCAACTTTACGAATCCATTGGCGCGCAAGGGGGACTTCGAACTACAATCGTTGTTAAACCTTCCTTAAGTCAATAAATCTTGAATAATATTTACCGTGTCGCTGTTGATAAGAGTTTCAGCGTCAGGTCTCGAGCTAACATTTAGGCCGTAGAGGTATGCGGATTCCAGGGAAACGGTGAGATTCTTGTTCTTCTGCCTCTCAATAGACGATACGATATGGGTCACGTTAAATGTATATCTGTTATGTGGCATGATGTAATGTGTATATATAAACAACCAAAATCAGTTACTCACTGTCTGAATTCATTGTCTGTCCATGCTACGGGTTGGTCGGCAAGTGTCTGAACATTTAGGGGTCAGGAGAGTGGAATATTATGCATAAGGGATAAGAATTCGTACTATGTTTGCGATTGTATCCAAGCCATAAAATACCAGTAAAGTAGATGGAGATTTATCGCTTATCGTCTTCAAATATGGACCAATATCAGCCGTATAAGTCCAATTGTCCAGCCATATCCACCGCTGCGTGTAATCTCAAGCCATAATAAGTCATCAGGTGAATTCATGCCCAATTCAACATACCATTGATTCCCAATAGAGGCTCTGTGATTAATCCCGCTTTCAATAGATCCACGTGGGCTTGCGATGGTACAGCACCCTAATAAGTGCTGAATATTTTATCAAATACAAAAGGATGCAATTGATCCTTACTGGAATAACTATGGAACCATTCTGGTTCCTTAACGTCCATTCCAGAGAAGATAAGCTAAACGTTTGGCTCGATGCACTACTGCCAGGAAGGCTGCTAACTGGCCCAGTCGAAAGGACGCTCGGCCAAAGTGACGAAAAGGCGAGGAATGGTAGTAACATTGCGTCGTATATCATGCGAAAGATATTGGCGCAAGTGTTGTTAGAGGTGCAGTAGACGAGCATTATATGTAGCAGCCTTTGGCATAGAACGAAGATCAGGTGGATATGGAAGCCTTCTAGGTTTCGTTATACGAGTGGGGCTGGTCTTCTCTGAATAACTGCTAGTCGTCAGATGAACCCATACAGCACTGTATTGACCCTCAAAGGAACCCAACAACGGCCAGCAGGGCATGTCACGCGGCGTCACACGGTCCGTGTCAGCTTCCCCTGCTTGGCGACATGCAAAAAGCGTTCTATTGGTTCAATATAGACGACATCAACCTTGGATGATATGCTGGGATAATCAACAGATAAAACTATGCGGCGATCTAACTGGAATCCTGTCCAGATCGATTTGTTCGATATCAGAAATAACGAAGGCTCTGTCGTTGAACGAGAGAATTATCGTCCCATCATTAAGTTCGACCTTCGTGTCGTGTCATGAGGCCATTGCACGGGCCTTGGAGGCGAGATGGGTGGGCCACGCGCTATTGGATTCAATATCAATATCGTCGGAAGAACCTGAACAAAACGAGGTGAAATGCATACTTCTAGATAGTCCAGAAGCTCGTCGACGGTGGCACTAGGCGAATGGAAGATAATTTTATGAAGGCACTTGGAGAGCACGTTATCGGAATCGTCACGTAGCGTTATTGCTAAAGAACCCTCCAGCTGCGACTGCTTCGACAAGGCCGCTCAAAGTACCCGCCATGTCCGCCGTCAAGGCTTTCGCTCCTGCAATTTCGACCAGCGCATCGTAAAGGGTATTCTCCTCAACACCAGGTACAATAATTTCGGTCAGAACCCTCTGAAAAGCGGAATGGTTATCCGCGAAATCCAATACTGCCTGTACAGCATTCAGTACGGTTTCTTCGTCCGCACATTCTTCGCTAGCTGCACGAGCACCGGTTTCTGTGGCTGAAGCTTCTTGGGTTCCGTTAAGTTGAGCACCTTGTTGTGCATATGCTTGGTTGATATCCGCCCATAATGCAGCACCAAGCTGTTGGACCATGGCTTCAGCTTCCTCGTCTGCATCGTCGAAAAGTTCATCGTCATATAGTTCCTCATCGTAATCACCCTCTTCCTCTTCGTAATCCATATCTTGATCTTCTGTGACGGCTTCGATTGCAGGATGCTGCGGTTCTGTCATAGTTTAGATACGTAGAATAGGCCTTTCACTAGAGCAAGGGATGAGGTGAATGTCGTTGAGGTGACGCGTCCATATGGGCCCATAGGCGGCTGACTCTATTTTACCCAAGATGCCCTTCGAAATACTTTTACAATCATCCAATGACTGAATCTCCTTCTTACAAAGTAGTTTTATGTAAGCTGCGGGAATTCTCTGATCATGTTGATAGAAATAGGAAATATTACAGGTGAAGTCTTCCCAATCCCGCATTGAGTAACCCTAAATTTATTAGTCCAATGCAAACTTAGAACTAATTTCTGGCTCTAATTAGAACGTTAGAACATAATTCAATTTGAGCGGGATTTATAAATCGTTGCTATTGGCACTGGCACAACCTGAGGCTTGAAGCACGCGCATGCCAGCTTGAACGGCCAATTTCTGCTTGTATGGGATAAAATACGAAGACAAGAAAAAGGTAGCTGCAGGTTATCTAGATCCAGAGATACGACTGATGCAAATACACATTCGCAAAGGTATATAGGGCTTATAACTCTCCCTCCCCCAAGTTCCCTAACCCCAACTTAGCTTCGATCTTCATGATCCTTGAGCGTCCTGAATAATGACCTGTGCAGCCTTCTCCGATATCATATACACTGCTGTTATGATATACAAGCTTGGAATTTTGGGAAATACGCTGGCATCCACGACCCGTAGTCCAGTTACGCCTTTCACCCGGAAGCTAGAATCCAACGCCGCCGCGGAGTCGTCTATTGCGCCTATGGGAACTGAGCAGCTCGCATGATGACCCCATGCTTCATTCTTAATCCAGTTTTTAACATCCTGTTCAGACTGTATAGATGGACCAGGAACTTCCTCAGTAAATTCTCCTCCCAAAGGAATCAAGCTCTGGTAGACCTTCCGCGCAAGTTGAACACCTTCGTAAGAAGCCTGCAAATCCAAATCTCCCCCAACCGTGAAACTCCTGAAATTAATCTGTGGCGTATCTCTTGGGTCACTTGAGGTCAGATTAACAGTGCCAGCGTTATTCCGACTGTGTGCTTTGAGAACAAGCCAAGTCCAGTGACGTGCATCAGCGCTCGTCCGATTCGAATATCCAGGATAATAACCCTGGAAATTGGCAGGAATTCCTGCAAGTATGAGATCTGTATCTGTCGGATCTGAAACACTGGACTGTTCAACAATGCTTAGGGCGTAACCATTCGTGGCGTAGGTTCCGTGATTAAGGGAATCGTCCTTCCATTGCTCAAAGCATGGGTCATTGGATGTATTCAGGAATGTACATCCTTCCAATATAACAAAATCGGTCTTTGCTGAGGCAACAACACCAACTTCGTATCTATCTTGCATGTTCGTGCCAACACTTGGCAAGTCGACGACGACAGGGATATTATGGGTTTGAAGTTCCTCTTTAGGACCTATGCCTGAAAGCTTTAGTAGTTGAGGGGTATTGAATGTACCACCAGAGACTATGACTTCGCGATTTACGAAAAGGGTACCTGATCCTGTAGGGACTGCAGAGCCGGAACGTGGATCTGCACGATAAAGGGATTGGCCAGTGAGATATTCGACACCAATAGCACGAGGGCTAGTGGAATTGTCAAACAATATGCGTGTGGCGAGGGTATTCAGTTTAAGATCCAGTTTCGAATTGACAGCATTCGTGGTATTCAGAATTAGGTCCCTTGGTCCCGCCCGCGTTTTTGGACCGTTGGAGACTGCAATAGGGACTTGAAATAGCCCTGTCTGAGTATCCCGGTTTGGTGCATCACTGTTCAAGTCCGCCGTTAGAACTTGAGCAAGGCCCGTGACGGTTGATAAAATGACGGAGAGAATGCTCTGTCCGAGAGCTGTAGCAGCGCCCTGGACCATACTTATCAATTTGGTATCCTCAAGGACAAGGCGTAAATCCGTAAGAGAGACATCAAGCCAACCGCTAAATCCATGCCCTGGAGTTCCCGGAACAACATATTGATTGTTTTCCAGCTTCTCCCAGAAAGTTCGCATATTAGCTGGAGACCACGAATCATCCCCAGTGATCTGCTGAATATTCAACCAATCACTTTCATGCGGGTATATCGTGACCATCGCATTATGCTCTGCGCAACCTCCCATGGTTCCTGTTCTTGGATAATAAATTCCCAATGGTGTGCTCCCGGTAGGAGGATTTGGGCCCACCCAGAATCGCCCATCTGGCATCTGCCAAGTGAATTTAGTGTCCATTTGAGCCTGGATGGGGTCATCGAAATGATTGACAAAAAATTGCCAGTGAATAGGCTCGTATTCGGACGCCTGAGCAGACAAAGCAGGGACCTGGACGAAGTTATCTTCACCGTGATCATCGCCGGCCTCAATGAGAGCTACGGTAAATCCCGCCTGAGCAAGTCGTGCAGCAAGAGGTCCACCGCCCGGCCCCGATCCGATTACGATATAGTCATAGGTGTTGGACGTGTTTTGGGCGACCTGTCGGGGACTCGGTTTTGCTGCATCAATAAAATTCCACCTGAGGAAATATTAGTTGGGACGACGCGAGGGGAAAATGGAATAGGCGCACAATGTCGAGAATACGATGGCAAGAAGACAGAGATTCATCCTGATAGTAAACATTGTGTGGATGGAGCTCTAACTGCAAGGATAGATAAATATCATCGCTCATTTTCGATAGTAAATAAGTGCGTACCGCGTATCTTTCAAGGAGAAAAGTACTCAGCAGGACTGAAACCGCCTTTCCATACTAGTAGTAGATGGATCTTATAGCGCAGCTAGTACCTGGCTGCTACTTCATGATTCGCGGCTGCAAATGACGTTGGAGGGTTTATAGCTTATCGGGATAGAAGTGTGTATGAAAAGCGAGAGGAAGCGAGAGAGTCTAATGAAAGACTACATGTGACGAAATCGACGAACTAAGACAAGAAGCCGAAAATTGAAGGAGTAAACATCAGTAAAACGGGCCACACGCGCTAAACTTCCCCATAGTGTTAGGTAGTACTAGGTAGCACTAGGTAATGGCGGATTCGCTAATCGAAGCCAGGAGTCGGTATATAGACTCGAAAAGGCGTAAATATGGGAAAGATGTTCGCAACCGTCCTCTGAATCTTTCTTGTTAATTCATCTAGAGAAACAGATACTAGATCGATGCATTCTTTTCACTTGAAGGACACTTTCGAAGGAGACGATACGGAGAGAGAGCCCGAGTATCAGCCGCTAAGTGAGAAGACCATGCCATCTATACACGGATCTTCCACGTGAGACAACCCAACATACTTCTGAATCTATCCTTGCTTCGGCAATGTATCGTTGATAATGAACTGCATCATGTTCTCGGGTTCGGCCTAGAATGTTGGCTTAACAACCATAGAGATGGGTCGTCGATATGTTCTCAGTCTGCAAAGTCTCCAGTTATCCAAAATCCATAAAAGAACGAATACTTACTAACTCAAACTCCAAAAATATCTAGCTTCTCTTCACACTCCAACCCGAGGTGGAAAAACCATAACGAGGTTTTTGACGGGCTGTGCAACATAAATGCTGCAAAAGATGTCCTTATCATTCGTAACGCCGAACCAGGTAAGAAATTTCAAGATGGTGTTTCTTCTCAGAATTGTCACTTGAGACCAACCTGCCAGGTAGAATAATATGTATGATTTAATTCTTTCCTGAAAGGTCCGTCTTTCAGCCTCGAGCAAAGAGCTTTATCACCTTGGAAGGGATGGCCCAGCTATAGGTAGGAAGGCGTCAGAACGCGTGTACTATCCAATTACGCCTTTTACTCGGAAGTTAGAATCCAATGCCGCTGCCGGATCATCCACCGCGCCAATTGGAACTATGTAACTCCCATGATGACCCCATGCTTCATTCTTAATCCGATTTTTAACATCCTGTTCAGACTGTATAGATGGACCAGGAACTTCCTCAGTAAATTCTCCTCCCAAAGGAATCAAGCTCTGATACGCCTTCCGCACGAGCTGGACACCTTCGTAAGCCTGCAATCCAAGTCTCCGCCGACATTGAAACTCCTAAAATTAATTTGCGGTGGATCTCTTGGGTCGCTTGAGGTCAAATTAACAGTGCCAGCGTTATTCCGACTACGTGCTTTGAGAATTTGAAGCCAGGTCCCGTGACGTGCATCAGCACTCGTCCAATTCGAATATCCTGGATAATAACCTTGGAAATTGGCAGAAACTCCAGCGATCATGAGGTCTGTGTCTGTCGGATCTGAAACACTGGACTTCTGAACGATACTGAGGGCATAACTGTTGGTGGCGTAGGTTCCATGATTAAGGGGATCATCTTTCCATTGCGCGAAACATGGGTCGTTGGAAGTGTTCAGGAATGTACATCCCTCCAATATAATAAAATCGGCCTTTGCTGAGGCAACAACACCAACTTCGTATCTATCTTGCATGTTCGTGCCAACACTTGGTAAGTCGACGACGACTGGGATATTATGGGCCTGAGGTTCCTCTTTAGGATCTATGCCTGAAAGCTTTAATAGTTGAGGGGTATTGAATGTACCACCAGAGACTATGACTTCGCGATTTGCGAGAAGGGTGCCTCATCCTGCAGGGACTGCAGAGCCGGAACGTGGATCTGCACGATAGAGGAATTGGCCAGTAAGCTATTCGACACCAATAGCACGAGGGCTAGTGGAATTGTCAAATAATATACGTATGACCAGAGCATTTAATTTAAGGTCCAGGTTCGAATTGACAGCAATCGCGGTATTCAGAATTAGGTCCCTTGGTCTTGAACGGGTTTTGGGGCCATTGAAAACTGCAATAGGGACTTGGAATAGCCCTGTCTGAGTATCCCGGTTTGGTGCGCTACTATTCAGGTCTGTCGTAAAAACTTAGGCAAGGCCCGCAACTGTTGACAGAAGGCTGGCTAGGAGACCCTGTCCTAGAGCCGTAGCAGCACCCTGAACCATCTTATCACTTTGGTATCTTCGATAACGAGGTGTAGGTGTGTAAGAGAGACGTCAAGCCAGCCGCTGAATCCATGCCCTGGAGTTCCCGGGAGACATACTGGTTATTTTCCAGTTTCTCCCATAAAGTCCGCATATTAGCTGGAGACCACGAATTATCCCCGGTAATTTGTTAAATATTCAACCAATCACTTTGTCATGCGGGTATATCGCGACCATCGCATTATGCTCTGCGCGACCTCCCAGGGTTCCTGTTCTTGGATAATAAATTCTTAATGGTGTGCTCTTAGCAGGAGAATTTGGGCCAATCCAGAATCGCCCATCTGGCATCCGCCGAGTGAATTTGGTGTTCATTTGAGCCTAGATGAGGTTCATCGAAATGGTTGACAAAAAATTGCCAGTGGATAGGCTCGTATTCGGACGCCTGAGCACTCAAGACAGGGATTTGGATAACGTGATCTTCTCCGTGATCTTCTCCTACATCAATGAGAGCTACGGAAAAGCCAGCTTGAGCAAAGGTCCACCGCCTGGTCCCGACCCAATTACGATGTAACCATAATTGTTGGATGCGTTTTGCGCGACCTGTCGTGGATTGAGTTTTGCTGCATCAATACAATTCTGCCTGAGGAAATGTTTTGATGAGAAGATGCGAGGACGAAATGAAATAGACGCACAAAGTCGAGAATAAAATACCAAGAAGACAGAGATTCACCTGAATAGTGGACATGATGTGCATAAGGTTCTGCCTGCAAGGATATACATACATGAATTTAGCTCTCTTTCCAATATTACTTCAATGCGCACCGTCTCTTTTTGAAGAATAAGAATACTCAACAGGAAAGAACCCACAACTTATGGCCATGGTAAATCTTGAACTTTATAGCGCAGCTACTTGGGTGCTACGGCATGATTCGCAGCTATAACTGTCGTTATAGATTTATTTTAAATAGCGTGTGTGGCAATAGATCTGTGCATATGAAGCGAATGGTTATAATGAAAGACTCCATGTGGCACAAGCGATGAACTTGAAGCCAAAAAAGGAGCAAGGAAGAGTCCGAAAAGACATGAACATGGGAAATATGTTGGCAGCCATATAATATTTCAAGTGATTAGCCTCTGAGCCATTTTATTTGTTTAATTCAGAGATAAGAGGACCAGAAAATGGCTCGATTCCCAGCGTTTATCGAGGGCACTTTTGAAGGTGTCAGCGAGGGTACAGTCACAGAGTGGATTTACGGATAGTCCTGAGAGAAAATCATACCGTTGATATTGATCTTCCACGCAAGACAGCAGAAGACAGTCCAACGTGCTTGATTTATGCTTGCTTCGGTAATAATAATCGCTAATGAACCTACAATGCTCTCCCATCAGACCTAGGATGTTTGCTTAACAGCATTGACACGCGCGGCCGACATGTTCTCAATCTGCAGACCTCCAGTTAGAAAAGACATCAAAAAGACAGGATACTGACTATAAAGCCTAAAACCATTTAGCTTCTCTTCACACTCTAGTACAAGCTGGGAAAAACCATAAAGCCTGCGCCTTTCTGTTGTAAAAGATGCCGTTATCGTCGGCGAAGTTATGCCGAACTAGGTAAAGCGTTCCAAGGTAATGTTTCTTGCAGAGTTGTCACTTGGCCAGGACCTTGAATGTCCATCGACGATGATTTAGTAGATTATTCTTATGCAAATGTGAAGGCTTCGAGGATGCTAAGGGTAGCAAAGAACATTCCCAGCTAGAAGTCGTAGGGTATACAGAACGTAGTAAGTAACAGTGTGAGGTAGATACTGGACAGAACGAGTACTCCAAATTTAGGTGTTCCCGGCGCTTCGGCGCTGACCTTAGCTCTTTTCCCTGACTCTATTTTGCTCTTTCGCAACACTTAGTCCGTCAAAAATCTTTATTCATTCGACATGAGTCTATGGTTGCTCTATGGCCTAGTCTTTCTGAGGTCATCTTGAATTCCCAGAATAACCCCTCTGTAGGCATGTGTGGAAGAACTTGAAGGTTATCCGATTGAACTATATCTTCCGAAGGACGCAAGTGCCGTTTCGAATGAGTATTTTAACGTGAACTGAGTGAAATCTGAGGGAATAATGTGTATATTCTGTTTACAGCCCCTTTAAAAACTTGACAGCTTTTCTACACACAGAAGCTTGAAGCTTGAAAGGCTCGACTTCAGAGATAGTTAAAGCATTGCGATTTGAATTGTTGCATCCCTACTTAACTTGGGACCCACACGTTAATTCTGTGCATGTACCAAGGATTATATAATAACCAGGATATACAGGATCCCTAATCCGTAATGTCTAAAGCTTGACCATAACCGGCATTCCACAATTCACCATGACTCCAAGATCAGATGTCCCAAATCTCTTTCCAAGGATAGCAACGGGAAAAACACAAATTAGGAAGGGTTGCAATTGAATTAAGAAAAGAGCAACCATTTAATTCTCTGTACTTGTAATCATATGCGCCTGGATCATCTTTGGTTATAGGAAATATAGAGCGGGATCTGTAGATTAAATAATTTACAAGATGTGTTTCCGGAGTCTTCATGCGTTATTTGATAGCCAGGGTCCGCTTTGTTGAGCCGCAGCCTGCATTTGTGCCTTGCGTTCTTTTGCTTTCGCGGCTTCTGTCAAGGGTTTCTTCGGCCAGATTGCCGCTGGTGGGTCCCAGATGCCAAGTTCAGCTTTCAGCTCATCGACATTTTGCCCCCATCTTTCTTCCCAGTAAACGTCAATTAAACATCTGGCACTTCCACCACAGCGCAGAGCCCAGGGAACATATTCCTTGAACAGTCTTGATCTTTGGGTAGAATTTAGTCGTAGGGGACCAAATACAGCTGAGAGTGCAGTCATTGGTAGACCGAAGTTGGCGAATTCGAAGTATTTCAGAGCAATTTCGTAGGTGACGGATACAGGGAGGTTGCATATCGAATGATAGAAATCATGACATTCGCGATATCGTTGCATGACATACGCCTGTTCTGGATCTTCGATATAGCGTACCTAGTGAACAATGAATAAACGCGAAAAAAAGGAAACAGAAGCATAGGAACTTACCGGTTCACGAGTATCTGGCGTAACGCCACAACGTTCAAGCCATGTAACGTATGTTCTGCCAAAAGTTCCCTCGGGGAGTTTTGCCAATGCATCCATGTCTACGGTATCCGAGTTGACACGAGGGCGTTGTTTCAAAATGCGCCTTCCTTCAGCACTTTTGAGCATTGTGTCTCGTAAACGAGGCAATGCAGGACCGGCCGTTGTCTCCCCAACAGCGGCTACCATATCTGACCAATAGCTGAACTATAAGCTGTGTCAGACACACGCAAGGATATACACTAACCTCCACGCCTCGGGTCAAGCAACGAGGTTACAGCAGCTCCTGTTGCCAGAACAGCATTCTCAAACCAGTTAAGCGGGATATATCCTTCTCTATGTGTCTGGATATATCGAACAGATTGAAAAGGAAGGCATCGAGTAGTAGATTGAGTTCTGAGCGTGAGCAGTTTGGCTGTAAGTCGAATAGACATTGGTACCTAAGTAACGTCACACCACCCGGGTTTTCGCGTTAGCGCCTGACGCGGTAGACATCGGAGTGCACTGCACCCAAGGACTATCTGGAACGACTCTTTTGGAGCCTTTCTGATGATCTACGAGCTAATATTTCGAATGGTATTTACAAGCTGTATTATTATAATTTTAAACAGTTCTTCAGATGTACTCGTTCAATATTTGAACTGTTGAAATCCTCCGTTGCGTGTATTTAAGTAGGTCTATCTGAATACATGAAGCAAAAATAACAATCCAGAGCGAGGATGAAAATATTTGTATAAGAAATAGCACGGAGAAAAACAAGACAGATAGAATTTCGAAGAATCATTGAACCCATATGCGATGCGTGTAATTTATTAATTTGCGTTGAAGCGGATAATGTTGAATCTGTTAAATAAGTTCCAGGGGTATCTTCAGCTGGGGTTTGAACGTCTTTTGCCAATGTGCATGCCGACGCGGACGAGTGTCTCGAGAGATGCGCGCGAGTTAATCAGCAGGTCTTCGTCCCATTCAACGGTGTTCTTTTCGAAAAGCAATACAATCGTGGAACCACCTAACAAAAGATTCTGAACGTGAATTGCCGGTAGAAGTATCACATACATACCGAAAGCGAAATAGCCGAATTCTTGACCACGAGACACATGCTGACCTTCGTCCACGGTAGTGACAATACTGCCGACCATCATGGCTCCAACACAAACGGCAAAGACTCTACCGAAGGTAGGGCTGTCAATGGGAACAATCTTCCGAGCATTCTCCCCATAGACATCGAGCCTATAATCAAGTTCAATTCAATCATCCTGAAATGGGCAAGAAATACTCTTACGTAGTCCGAATAGCTTGGGGCTGAATGGAAGGAATCAGTAAGGTTATCTTGAAATGGAACAATGGAAACAATTACTTACGTTAACGGTGTAGTATTCACCAGGGATTGGGGTCATCTTTCCAACTACACCATCCACGGGCGAATGGAAGCGATGATAATCCTGGGGAGCTAAACGGAAAATCGCCAATGCGCCTCCGTTATATTTCGAGGCCTCATTGCGATAGTTTTCACCCAACAGTTTGGACACTGTAAAGTCACGTCCTTTGACCCAGATTTGAGTTGCTTCGGTGACTGTTTCGAAGGCCATGAGACGGCAGTCTGCACCACTGACGAGCACGTTCGGGTCATCGGGACCATCAACCGGTCGAGCGTCCTCTTTTAGCTTACGATAGAAGAAATCGTTGAAGGTTTCTGTATGTTCATCAGAATATGCACTGCAAACACTGTTAAGAAAACGTACTGAATGAATCTATGGGATCTCGGATTTCGTCGACTTTGAGATTATGGAATTCAATAAACCCTGGAATATCTCGCACGGATTCCGGTGAATTATACTTGAGTCCCTGTTTAATCGTCATAGATCTCAAGAGACGTTTAGCTAAGAGCCACGATTAGTCGGGAACATAGACAGTTGTTGAGCAATATTTCATACCTCGAACGCCTTCCATTCTACCCTTAGCCCCCTAAACAAAAGTCAGAACAAAGATATCTGGTCTGCATTTAGAAACACACCTTGTAAAGTAACCGAATCCCTAATCGTACATAAACTTGCATCTTCTCTTCCTCTAATTGACCTGTTGTCCTGTTCTGGACAATGATATTTGCCGAATTCTTGAACCCGTATGAGCACTACAGTCACGGTATCATAATTGGCTATGAAACTTACCGCGCCAAGCTGATATGCACCACTGGAAACCTTGCTAATAACCTTTGTATACCACTTTCGCTGTGCTTGACTAGCGGTAACGAAGTTACCAACGACGATCCTATCGACTCGACTCCAATCGCGGCTAGCACATAAAGCGATGTGTGTCACGATGTCGGCTTCAGCTTTCGACTTTAATCGTGGTCGGTGACAGAGGGGGCAATTCTTGATATTGATGACGCGCTCTAGATTGTCGTCCGACCCTCCACTGGAATCTTCAGTATCCGAGGATGCTGTGGAGCCATGCTTGGACGCTGATGCAACAACGGTAGTGGCGGGCGTTGACCCTAAGGTAAGTTTAGACGAGGATGTACTGCTGTCACTCGCAGCAACCTCGCTAAGGGGAAGTTGTATTGGTTCTGTTGAACGCGGTCTAGGAGGCTGAAGAGAATCCGAGTTCGAATTATCAAGAAGACTCAATTGATGCAGCGTAGGTCCCGAAAAGTCCAAGTTATCCAGAACAGGGGGTGAACTGAAGTCCTTGTTGAAGTCTTTATTCGCACCACCAGGTGTAACCGGAGAGCTTGTGTCGAGACCAGCCATACGATCTTCAGATACAACCTTCTTCTCTGAATTAGGACGCAGCAATTCCTGTTCCAAACAAATAATGGCCTCGTCAATGGAGAGTTCGGCATCAACAGATTTTCCATGTCTGGTATAAAAGCTTCCGATTGTCTCCTTGCTTAAAGTGGAACCAAGTGACTCCAACATGGAGCTTATCTCTAGTTGGGATAACATTCCATCTTCGGACGCATATTGCTGTAGGTATTGCCTCCAGAAGCGTTGTCGAAGAGCATCATAAGGTTGGTACTTTGCGCGAATCTTCAGGTTTGGTTTGTGCTTCGATTCCCAGACGGTTTCTTTTGCAGAGGCAATCCAGAGCTGGAACTCTTGCATATCGTGGTCAAGTTCAGAAACAATGGGATACAGCCCAGTTACAGGATCCTTCTTCGGCGCATTATCCAGCAAGGGTGCAAGCTCCATGGAAGCATCCCCAACATAATCATTTCCGGAAAGCTTGTCCCAATCAAGAATACTGAACTGCAGTTTGAAGGCCCTTTCGTACCGGCGGACGTGAAACACCATCTTCTCATCCCAAACTGGATTGAGAGAATGTCGAATAACACGAGTACGGAAGACCTTTTTCCCAAAGGAAATGACCACAAAGGGATCCATATCCCAACCCAATCGTGTCACTAACAGAGGTCATGTGAGCATCATTGGAGATATGTACGTATAAATTATAACTCGCCGTTCTTAAATTTTGGCAGATCTTCGGCACCGTTAATCTCCAGCATAACGATACCCAAAATGTCGTTACTACTAGAAAGATTATATTCGGCAGGTTTGGCAGACGACAGTCTGAACTTGGCTTTCTTTTTATTACTATCTGGAGCGGGAGAAATCCGAGGGGTGGAAGGACCTTCTAGTGGTGTGGTTGTACAAGAATCTGTGTTCAGAGAGGACTGCTTTCGAGGGAAGAGCGGCTTGAATGTGGCAGAAAGGGGGCGAGAAATTTTCGGAGGTTTCTCCACAGTTTCTGGTGACGTTCGAGAAGGGGTAGTCATAGGCGTGCGCAGAGGGTCAAACATAGAGCGTATAGCGGTTCGAGGGATTGGAGCAACGACCTCAGGTAGAGGTGCGGATTCGCTCACGTCTTGGTCTTCTGTGTCAGAATCCTCGCCATCAGAGCTTAATCCATCGTCCACGAAGGCCGGTGCGTCTTTCCCGCCACGAACCGTACCAATACCGATAGTCTGTATGGAAGCATTAAGCATGTGTATTTAATAAGCATATATATACGCACAGGTGCTGCAGAGAGTAACGTTGTGCCTACACCGCCGGAGATTTTAAGGAGCTCCGCATAGATCGCGTCGAGATTAGGAGGTTGAGGGGTATCTTTAGGAGCTACAAAGCCTAGCTTAACCTGTACCGATCCTGTAGCGGGTGTAGAACGCTTCGTGGAGACTACCGGGGTCCAGAAGGGCTAAACAAAGGTAACAAAGGTAAGTCTATGCTCGTATAAAAGCAAACATCGGCGCTCACCTCGTTCTTGGGATCATCAAAGGAGGGCGGGGTACCATCCTTGAACCAATCTTCAATAGACAATGCGACTTCTCCCAAGTAATCCTTCCCGAACGTGTCTTTGTCCCAAAGAATTAGCTCGATAACAGCCGACGACTCAACAAGTGAGCGATAAATAGGAAATTGAAAGGTGGCATCCTTGGCATCCCAGACAGGATTCAATGTCTTCTTGATTGCTGGCGTCTGAAAGCGCTGCTTTGACAATGTAACAACAACGAAGCTAGCCACAAAGCATTAGTGGCTTGTACCAAGCGATGAACACGATGCACTCACGGGTCACTCGCGCCATTCTTATCCTTTGCTAGCAGGTCTTTGCCAGCCAAGACCTGCACCTTCAGAAGGACCAGTGGGTTTTCGCCGGGCTGAGGATTGAGAGTGCCTCGCTTGCTCATCTGCCTTATTGGTTTGAGGCGGGTTGCGGACGTCGCAGCACTCTTGAGAGCACGACCGATCTTCTTTGATTGAGGAACCATTATAACATGAAGAGAAAGCAGTACACCCTAACTTTTAAGATGTCGGCAGATGTGGGGGAGCAGAAAAGGTTAAGGCTAAGTTATAAGTTTCGCACGCAAGACCTGATGTTTCGTCCCGTATGTTATGGTCTTCGGGCTGTGGGCGGTCACGGCTGATTGATCCGTAGAGTAAGAAAGCTCGACTAGAAATAGACAGAACTCCGAAAGCTCAAGAAGAGTTTCTTTACAAAGTAAAGAGCGAGACAAAGGTTTATATGCTGAGGACTATTGTAAGACATGTACTACTAGTTCTATTCTAATTTGATGTCATCTGTTTTTGACGCGTTTACATCTGAAACCAATAATGACGAAAAGTAGCCGCTTATAACCGACACCACTAAGCTGCGCGTTGCAAAAATCACTCCAAATTTATTATTGGCGCAGAGACGTCAAGAACTGCCGCCTGGCTTCGCCGTTGCTGCTCTAGTGGCCAACCTTGATGCCGCACGCACAGGAATTCCTCGACCAATGCCTTTTCCTTGAACCGGTGCTGGAAGCCTTGATGGTGCTTGTTTCGGTGGTACCGATGGAATAGTCTGTGATGGGCCCCGAAGGGACGAACCTGCAGAGGCAAGACGCGATGTGACGACAGGTTTTGGTTTTGATGCATTAATGGATGGATTTGGACCAGGGAACTTCACATTGGTCGCAGTGAAGACAGGCCTCTTCGGCGCTGGTATTGCCTTGGAGGAGGAAGAATCCTGCTCCCGAGTTACCAAAACTCTCTTCGCACCTCCTTTCAAGGGTAGACTAGACGAGGAAGATACCGAGAGGCCTGGGCGGGGTTGATGGATGGCCGTAAAAGGGACGCGAGGCTTGGATCCTAGTGACTTGACGGTTTCGATGGATACAGCCCTTTGATGGCCTGAAGTAAAGACCTTCGGTTTTTTCACCAAAAGCGGTAGGACAGGTGCTCCGCTTGTCACTCGAGGACCTGGAGTGCCTTTGACAGACGAAGGCACTGACGTTGATGCAATGCTGACCTGCTCAGGTAAGGTCGGCGTATAGGACGGGCCGAATACAGGAGTTTTAGGGCTGTTTTGTCTTGAAGATATAGGAGTGAATGGAGAAAGGGCTGCGGTGCATACCAATTAGGTAAATAAAAAACCATACATTCGTATTGACTCACAATGCTCTTCTTGTTCTTCATTCTTTAATTCCATTGAAGGAATCTCTTCCTCTGCCTTGAAAGAATTATGATCTGAAACCGCAACTGGCTTCTGCGTTGAAGCGACTTCTTGCATATAGTCATCTGAAAGGTTTCCAGAATCATCCTCTGACAACTTTGACAAAAAGGACATTTCTCCATGTAGAAGATCGAAGCTAACATCATTAGTGGCCAAATCGAGGGAAGTAGATGCCGAAATAGCCATGGAGATATCCAGTGAGGACTTGCGACGAGAATGGGACATAGTTTGAGTTGGGGGAGAAGGTTGGGGTGATTTGGTATCTTGCTTCCCAGCTTGTGCATGGATTGGGTTTGGTGTAGCCATTAAGTTGTCTTCGGAAGATATTGAAATATGCTTCATCGCCGTCGATAACGTCAATGATGAGCATAGCGAAATGTCGTTCTTGAACTCAGAAGGCGAAGACGGAAATGCAGTGGGTGTTGAAGGAACAATATGAAGACTCGGTTTAGGACGTGGTGTTTTGTGAATAGATGTCGTTAGGTCCGACTCTGTCAAATCCTGCACCCGCTCACTTCTCGTCCACTCGCTCTGCTCTAGTTCCTCGTCCGAAGCTCCCGCGAAGTCGATCAAGGAGCCGTTCGATGAACATTCATCAAATGAATATGACTGAAGATTGGGATTTAAAATGCGGCTGAAGAACGCTGACATTGTGCTTTCGTTGGAACCTGGGGATTCCGGGAGGCCGTCTTGCCATACTTGGAGGTGGGATTTCTTGGGAGTCGATGGCGGCGAGTCAGGAATAGGGACTCGGACGGCTTTCGACAATAAGGGATCGAAGAGATCGAGAATGCTTGCACGTGGTTTGTTGGACATCGTGGTTGAAGGAGAGAGTGTCTTCAGCTGACCAGTGACAGTGGGTGAGATCAACTTTCAACTTCAAGTGGACGCGGTTATGACACGGCGGTCATGTGACTTGGGAGATGTATTTCGTAATTTATTAAATATTCAACTTTTTTGTTCTCTTTTCTTTCAAAGCACAACAACAATAGTGGTACAGACTTATGGAATTAAATAATTGTCAGGACCATCCACTAATTAAATGCCAGCCTAATACATGCAGTACAAGATCTAGTAGTAAGCGATAAATAATGTCCTTTGAAGTGCAGGTCCAAGTCCGTTCTGATATGTATTCAGATCAGGAGCCTGCAAGCAATACATGTATACATGCGAATTAGAGAGAAGCATGAACAGCAAAGTCAGTCCGAGAAGGATACAGCCTCCAGTCCGCAAAACGCACGGCTGCGTTGTCCCAGATACTCGTACCATCTTCAAGGGTTCGAGAATAATCATCCGCTTCCAATGCTCTGCACGCGAGTAATCTCGTGTCAGGTATATTGGACAATGCCGTCCATATCCTCCCTCCTGAGTGTCCACCGAGGATTCGATTGATGCCAATGGGTTGCAGCTGAATCAGGACCATCTGCAAGAAAGGACCGATGGTGAGAGCCCTCCCGATTAATCTTACAAAGTTCTCGTCATAAACATGGTTATCCTGCGCGACGTGCACATGGCTGACCCCAAGGTGCGTTAATCGAGGGAGAGCCAGACAGATATCCACGGTATTGCTGAAGATGACTCCATCGAGATGAATATGAGTAACATTCTGGAGACTTGGATGACCTCTTGACAGCCACGAAGTGGCACCGTATATGTAGACGACCTCCCATGGCGTAGGCCACGCCAAGGTCACGTCCACCGTAGGTTGTCGGTATAGGGCGTCCACAACCAAGCGCTGGATATTAGTACAGACACTGAGGATATTGGCGGCCAAGCGACCACTGGGTACAGACATGCTACGCAGAAATAGATTCCTCACATGCATTGCCAGTTCTGACTGTGCAACCGCGGCCTCGAAGGAAGCCAAATGTTGAGGTGTAGGTAACAGGACCGTTCGGTACAGCGTGGGGATCGTCCAAAGACGTACGTCCTTCGAAACTAGGCATAATGATAATGCGGTGGGTTTGTTAGTGGCAGCACCTTCGAGGATTAGTCGAATTATCTCGATGGGTAGCTCAGGGAACGTCACAGGGGAAATACGAGGTCTGTAGCGGAACATGTCAGTTCGAGGAACGATGCAGGGAGAATGTGCTCACTTTGAAAGCCAACCACTAAGGGTATCTTTCATGGAAAGAGGGAATGCAATTCGGGCCATGTGAGGCGGTATTTAACATGAAGGCATGAGCTGAAGTGGGAAAGGCATGACCTCAGCAAGCGCCATTACCTATAGTGGGAATAAATCATTTCAAATAATACACGGAAGGGACATAGCTGTGCTGCAAAGTTGGCCGCAATTCCATTTGAGATTCTTCGTGTACAGCTAAACATATGCGTAATGAGCACTCTGAGACACGTTGAAACTTCAAAAAAGTACATTATATTTCTTATACATCGTGCTACATGTCCGAGACACTCTAGATTAACCACCTGCCTTCCAGTACGCGATATCGCCATCAACCACTGTAGCGCCGTTAGTAATGCAAGAAAAACCAACGATATGATAAATGACTTACTCTCATATGGTTTTCCTTGCTGTCGTAATTTGCCAGCCTATTGAAGTTCAAGAATTACATTCTATACGTCTGGGAGAGTATGATAAGAACTTACAGCTTTCACGGCCGATTCACTTCCATACTCCTTCAAATCATCGAAACTCATGATTTCACCACAAACGAATTTGTTCTCGAAGTCAGAGCTGCAAAAGATGAGTAAAAGAGATAAACAATGTAGTACATTAGACGTACTGGATGACACCAGCAGCTTGAGGAGCTTTCGTGCCCTTGCGAATAGTCCAGGCACGAACTTCTTGGGGACCACAGGTGAAGTAGCGGATCAGCTAGTAAACCGAATGTTAACGTTCACCTTCGGCTCATAGTGTAAGAACTTACGTCAAGGCTGGAGTAACCAGCCTGGGTAATCTTGCCTAAGGCACTAGCAGCAGCCTTCTTCTCTTCCTCTGCCTTCTCTTCGGGACTCAAGTTGACGAGGCGTTCTTCCAAAGCGACCGAGAAGGGGATGAGAAGATCACCGGGATTGTGCTCATCAATCCATGCCTTGATCTTGGGTAACCTACATGCAGGAGTTAAGTTGAAGATACAGATGATAAAAACGATAAGCACTGACCATTTATTCTTCTTCCGGACATAGTCTTTCTCACTGAGATTGACGAGGTATGTTACAGGCTTGGCGGTGAGGAGGGTTAAAGAGTTGACCATGTCAATCTGTGGACGGACATATCAGTATAAGCCCACTAGTTTGCGAAGGCGGAAAGAAGGGAAGGGAAAGAAAAGGAAAGGAAGAATCAGAATTAAAAAATCTTCTCATAGGCATAATGGGGCGTTACTCCCGCCTCGACGAGCTGGGTTTAATCGAGTGCTGGCACTCTTTATCGTCATGCAAAAGGTTTGGAAAAGAATAAAAAATTGAGGAAATAATACTTGCCTGTAGAGTTGATGGTTAGTATACCGGTCTGAAACGGAAGATAAGGATGAATGAAATGAAGGAATCAGAATTAAAAGATCTTCTCATAGGCATATATGGGGCGTTACTCCCGCCTCGACGAGCTGGGTTTAATCGAGTGCATGCACTCTTTATCGTCATAAAATAGGACTTGGGATGGATACTTGCCTAAAGAAATCATGGTCAGCATGACATTCAGATCCGAAGATGAGAAAGCATAAAGAAATAATCAGAATTAAAAATATTCTCATGGGCATAATGGGGCGTTACTCCCGCCTCGACGAGCTGGGTTTAATCGAGTGCTTGCACTCTTTATCGTCATAAAAAGAGAGATGCGGGGTGGATACTTGCCTGTAAAGTTGATAGTCAGTATACCGATCGTACGCAAAGATGAAAACGGAACGGAAAAGAGGAATCAGAAAGGAAAATCTTCTCATGGGCATCATGGGGCGTTACTCCCGCCTCGACGAGCTGGGTTTGATCGAGTGCTTGCACTCTTTATCATCACATAGAAAGAAAAGGGACGAAGGAATATATGAAGATGGATTGAAAGCTCACCTCTTTGTTGTTCCAGTCTCCCTTGCGGACATCCTTGCCATCCTTCAACATGGCAAGGATTCTCTCTTGTACTGCCTGGCATAAAGTCAGCCCTAGAAAACTAAAACAGAAAGTGATATACTCACAATTTCCTCTTGACGTTGCCTTCCAGCAAGACTCGAGGTTCCCAAGGACCTGCCTAATTTCCTCGTGGCTTCTAACGCCTTCTCAACCCACTCGATATCCTTCAGCTGAAGTTCCCTCTGAATAATCTCCATATCACGGCAGGGGTTTACGTCACCCTCAACGTGGATAATATCCGCATCATCGAAGGCACGGACGACTTGGAAAATACCATCGACGGCACGGACATGGGACAAGAAGGCATTTCCGAGACCCTCTCCCGTAGATGCACCCTTGAAGAGAGAACGTCATTAGACGGGAAGCGATGACCACCTCTTATCGATTTTTGCTCACAGCAGTCAAGCCAGCAATATCAATGCAGGTGAGGAAAGCTGGGACTCGGGATGAAGGCTTATACGTTTCGCATAGCCATTCAAAACGGGTATCAGGTACTGGGATACGAGCTTCTTCGGGGTTGATAGTGGCATAGGGAAAGTTGGCGGCTTTTCCGAGATCTTTCGAACAAAAGCCTCAGTAAAAAAAAAGTCAAACCAATACTCCTTCTGAGCAAATACGCACCAGTTTCGGATAAGACGTTGAAGAAGGAAGATTTTCCAACGTTGGGGAGACCTGTAGGTGGTGAATAAAGCAGAAAGCCACCGAGATGACTGCACATACCGACAATACCAATTTTCAGATTGTTTCCTGGTCTGCCCAGGAGAACTTTCTTCTCAACGGCGGCCTTCTTTGGTGGCATTCTTTTCTTTAGGAGTCGGGGACAGGTGGTGCTGAATAAGGAGGAGAAGAGCGGAAAACTCTTGCAAGTTTGCAATCTGCAACCTGCAACGAAGCTGATGAGCATCCGCCCTCTGACACCCTTGGAAAATAGTTGAGCGCCCAATCGATATCGGAGTTTATACTGCCACACTACCGGCTTGAGGGTGACCTCAGGTGTGACACCGCTTCCTGGACTTCTGCATCAGCTTCGACTTCTCTTCTCACACATTTCCTCCAATATGCTCCTTTCTCAATTAAAATTAACCATTCGGCGTACCTTTGCGGCCGAGAACTACCCAGAAAACCCTCATATCATGCATATGTCACACGACCAGTGGGAGAAATGGCTCGCGGAGCAGTCTGTTGTAACTCCATGGCGAAGTAAAGTCAAATACGTATCTAGTGAGTACTTTTAAAAAAATGAATTTTGTCTTGGGAACACTTCTTAATGGTTTCAGAGCCCAAATCCAGTCGTCAAACATCAGCATAAATGCAGGTGACTACGCGCGCCAATAGAGGTCCACATAGGTTGGTGAGGTGGAGTAGGCAGATTGGCAAGTCCCTTTTACAGGTGTCTCTGTAGCCATCTTTGAGTTTGCCTTTAGCACCAAGTAGCACAATATAGTGCACCTTATCCTCCCCGGGAAATACTGAGGTTTTCGTGGCTTTTCGGCCCGTTGCTGCATTTGCGCTCCTGAGGACCAAGTAGCTGCACGTAGGATGTCTCGAAATTCTGTTGACAGTTTTCCAGGGAAATAATATGTTCCAAAAGTGCAAAATATATAATATAATATAATATAATATAATTAATATACGCGAGATAAACATACAAGAAATCGAATGTCGTCTAAATTATTAGACATTGAACGGACTATATAGATGCGCATTCAGGGTATTAGGTATCATGACCTTAGAAGATTGTAAAGGAATGCACTGTATCCCCTGCCTAGTCATTCCTCTTCTTCGGACAGATCTCCGTCATCAGACACCTCAGGCTCACTACTGTCGACGAAGTCGTCGAAGTCCTGCTCGACAAGCAGAGGCTCATCGGCGATTAACGCGAGGGCTCCGGCGTGCTCCCTGTGTGTATACTCAGTAACAACTAACGTGTGAGAGGGATGTTACTTGCTGCGCCCTGGCATATAGACGGCGCTGTATACGCAATACCTTAACTGCCGCTGCATCACTGTGGTTACAAAGTTCTTCCAAACTGCTCAAATGGCGCTGGTACACATCGCCATACTCCTTCTCGGTAAAAGCACTGCCCTTCTTATAGCTTCCGCTGGCCCATCTGCTCAAAACAAATTCGATCTGCACAGTGTGAGTAAACAAAGTACACAGCAGAGAAATACGACATAGGACTCACCACGGTGAAAATTAGGGCAATGGTGCGGATCGGAGTTGGATTGAAGTAGCTTGAGTATTTGACACCGGTGTCAGAGGGATCTTGGAACCAAGCCTGATTGATAGCTTGTTGAACAATCGGTGATTCATACAAGCCCTTACGCTCGCGGATGTTCTACAGCAATATGCAAGTCCAATTAATATTTGACAAGAAGATTGTTAACGACCCACTTTGAATACAAAGCGATTATCACTCTTCAAGAGGTCGTACAAGTTACCATTGTGCATGATATCCTTCTTCTGAGCGGAATTTTTGAAGCCGTACGTTTCTCGGACTAAAGGGATCAACTTGTCCTTGAGGCTGCCTCGCATATGCGAGTCACGAGCAACAATCTGAAAAGTGCAGCAAAGATCGCAATAAGTATATATAGTGTGAGTAGATAATTATTAAAGACTTACCAAAGCAATACCGTTATCATAGGTAGCCTCATCCTCAATTTGTACATCCAAAGTGTCACAGGCATGTAAGAGCGACGTGCCGGCCATAGTCTGTTCTTCTTGGGCATTCGGGAAGGGATTCTGAGTCGCAAGTTTACTGACATATTCCTTAATGGCGAGCTCCACCGCTGCTCTGGGGCACGATCCAAATCCGCCAACCTGGGCCGGTTACGCCTAGTACCTCTGGTCTTTTTACGGGCAGGCTGCGAATCCCGGCGTCTCGAAGAGCTATGGCTCCTGGAACGAGAGCGCTCGGAGCTAGGGCTATGAGTCCGTTTGCTGCTGCCATTGGAATCTTCGCCCATAGAACCACCAGACGGTGGGGGAGGTGGAGGTGATGGAGCGCTGCCTGCACTGCCACTGAGAGTGCTCTCACGACGGCTCAAAGAACGGCCACGGCGGTCCTGTATACGTCACGATACATCCTTCATAGAAAATAAGAATTGAGATTGACATACCTCCGCATTAGGCTCAATTTGAGAGCACCTTTGGCGAGACTATGAGGGGATGCGTTATACTGAGGAGATTCATAGGAAATCACACTTACATTAACCCCTGTTATCTGCTCAATGGGGGACCCTTCCTCACTGGACGAAGAAGGATGACGATGCATGGTTCCGCTCGGGAAAGGGCCGTAATATCCCCGAATAGTCGTATTGGATTGAAACTAGACAGTAAGTGTTCAAAATTGAAAGACTAAAAGTGACAGAAATGACATACCACACCACTGGCGCGTTTCTCAGCCCAGGAGCGAGGGGGATTGGGTGTATCTGCGTGTTAGGATAGGAGTTGATAAGCCGAAGGAAAGTATGCGAAAGAAGCACTTACCCGGGGTTTCATCTGAAATGAAAGGATCGTCTTCGTCAGGTTCAATGGCCTTCTTCTTCTGCTTCCTGGTTGGCTTCAATGGAGGACGGTTTTCTTGCTCTATCTCTTCATCTAGATGTTACGTTAATTAGTATTTGGAGCACTTAGGAAACAAATCAAAATAGACCCCAGTTCTGACCCCTCTCGGTGCGCTTCCTGGTGCGTTGAGGGCGAATATTCACTAGCTGCGTGCTGGTCTCGGGCGGGGTGCGGCCATTAACGAGGGCCACAGCGGCACGGGTATGATTGCTGAGGGAGGCAAACTGAGTATTGCGAGGCATTGTGATAGAATTTGAGCGGGAGGCTGAAGAATTCGAGGCTGGGGACTGCGAGGATGGAGAAAAATGAGGTGGACATGGTGGTATTAAAGGAAAGAAATCAACGAACTATTCCTTGTGTCCCGTGACTTGGGCATGATCTGAGAACCTTATTTTCGTTTAACCAAGCAAACACAAACAGTTTTAGAGGACCAAATGGGGATAGACAGTAGTGGTGCACAGGCCGTGTATGAGTGCTAGCACCGATGGGGACTGTTAGGACAAAAATGGATTAACACGAGATAACGTGCAAAATCAATGACGACGACGACAAGCCCAATAGTCACTGCAAATCCACCCAATGCCCTCTCGTTGTGTGTCCTGTCTAGAGCCATTTCCAACTGACACTGGCTTGAAAAAACACTATGCCCAAGTCAAGAATTGTGCAACAGTGTGGAAACAAAAAATTCGCACCGAAATCAACGCACAGAGGTACGTCAGGTCATCTGTACAGCAGTCCAAACAGCCTGATGCAGCCGAAACTCATCTTGAAATTGACAATGGCTGGAGTTCCGGTTCTGAGTGGCCAGAATTTGTCGAGGGTTCTTCTTCAGGTCGGCCTCGTGTTATAAACACGTTACCTCCAAGAAGCAACTCCGTTGACCCATTTGCAAGTCTTCGGTCCACTGATACTACGATTATCCAGGAATTCCCATTCGAGCACCAGGCTGGCAAAAGACGAGGACGAAGGCAGACACGGTGGGAGCAGATGCGGGATGAGAGACTGGCTGGCTGCAAAGATCGTTGGGGTGGATTCCAGACTGAAGAACAGTGGGAGCTCGCACGTTGGATGATGAAGAGTGGACTGTCACATGGCGAGATTGATAAGTTATTAAAGCTGAAGATTGTGAGTCCAATGTTCTGTGGGAAAGAAGCGACCTACACTGATGCATCCCATGCAGACCAAGAATAAGACACGTCCGGCCTTCCATAACAAACGAGCATTCTTCAAACTGATTGATGAGCTGCCAACCAGTCGGATACCTGACTTCGAATGCAAAATCATCGATGTTGAAGGGACACAGCTTGACGAGAACGGGAAGCCGCGAATAGAACACCTAGAGCTCTGGCAACGCAATCCTCTTGATTGTATCCGAGAGATAATTGGAAATCCAGCCTTGCAAGACCATATCAGCTACAGTCCTGTCAAGATCTTCAGTGATGATACCTGTAATGAACAAATATTCAATGAAATGCGAACAGCGGAGTGGTGGTGGGATGTTCAGGTATGTTAGCGATGATATCTCAGTTTCATGGTCACTCACCAAAGGCTGTCACGGTATTTCTAGGAAGTTTTGCCAAAGGGTGCGACTGTTGTCCCTGTCATAATTGCGTCAGATGCAACTCGATTATCCCACTTCGGGGGTGACAAAACAGCATGGCCGGTCTATCTTACCATTGGCAATGTTGATAAAGGAGTGCGGCGGCAGCCGAATCGTCATGCAACAGTGCTTCTGGGATACCTGCCAACAAACAAGCTGGAATGTTTTGCTGAAGGAGAACGTACTGCACACAAACGACGGCTCTTCCATTATGCCATGAGCCTTTTATTGGAACCTTTGCATCAGGTTGGCCTAGAAGGGATTGAGATGACCTGTGCTGATGGATATGTACGTTGTATCCATCCCATACTGGCTGCGTATATCGCCAATTTTCCTGAACAATGTCTGGTGGGATGCTGTATGGAAAGCCATTGTCCACAAAGCAAGGTCGATGCGAAGAAACGAGGAAGATATAAATCCTCTGAAGCACGCCGGCAACCAAACATTCTCGACATCCTTGAAGCAGATTACAACAACAAGCCATCAACCACTGTCAAGGATGGTGTCAGGACTGATGTATATGCTCCTTTCTGGGCGGACTTACCCTTAACGGACATATTCTCTTGCATAACACCTGATATCCTACACCAGCTTCACAAGGGTGTCTTCAAAGACCACTTACTTGACTGGTGCTCCACTCTGGCTGGTGCTGATGAGCTAGACCGTCGTATCCGAACCATGACAACCCATGCCGGCCTTCATCATTTCAAGCGTGGGATTTCTGTGTTGAACCAATGGACCGGCACCGAAGCAAAGCATCTACAGAAAATATTCTTGGGTGCCATTGCTGGTGCAGTGGATGCTGAGGCATTCCGTGCTGCAAGAGCAGTTATAGACTTTATTTATTATGCACAGTTCAGTTCACATTCAACGAAAACCTTATAGTACATGGAGGATGCATTAAAAGAGTTCCATCAGTATAAACATATCTTCACAGACCAGAATATTCGTCAACACTTCAATATCCCCAAACTGCATTCAATGCTCCACTATGTGCCTTCAATCCGGACGCACAGGACCCTCAATGGTTATAACACAGAATTACCTGAGCGGCTTCACATCAACTTGGCAAAGGAAGGCTATCGTGCAAGCAACCATTGAAATTATGTGGAACAAATGACAAAGTGGCTGCGCTGCCAGGAATCAATTGATGCATACACAGAGTTCTTGAAATGGGTCATGCCGGAGTATGAAGCTGTTGATCTTGAAGATGAGGAAGAAGATGAGGAGGAAGAAGAAGAGCTTGAGGGTACTACTGATACTCACCTGTGAGAATATGTGGAACCTGTCACTGAGGAAGCAGATGAGGATGAAGATGATCTCCATTGTCCGGAAGGATCAACATTGTGGTTTGGCCAAACTATGCACACATTAGCCAAACATGGCCCTTGCCCAGCCACATCTGTACAAACACTCATTGACAAACATGGAGCCATCGACTTCATACCATGTCTCCAAGCCTTTGTCAAGGAGAACCTTCCTAATTGCCCTTTAAAGGTGCGAGAAGCTGATGTCTTCAATGTATACAAGCGTGTCAAATTGCAGTACAAGTCACTTCAAGGCTTTGGAGACGCACCTGAGAAAGATACCATACGTGCCACCCCTGCTAGACCTCCTGCTCGTCCAGGACTCCAACCAACACCAGCTTATTTTGACACTGCCCTCATTGACAGAAAAGGACTTGCTGAAGTGACTGGAATCGAAGGTAAGCATCTACAATATAATGAAATAGAAAGCCTGTCACAAACTGACATTACCCTTAGGTGTGGATGTTGTGCAAATCCGGGTGATCTTCAAACTTCCTGTGGAATTCAATTCCTACCGTCATACACTGGTGTATGTTGAGTATTTCCAAGGCAGAAGAATTTTATCAGATACATATGGGATGTGGGTGGTCCGGCGTGCAATGCTGGAAAGGAAATGCAAGGCTGCTATTATCAGACTGGACACGATTTGAAGCTCATGTCACCTTTTCCCTCAGTTCGGCCGTACCTGCAACCCAATGTGGACTTCTGCCAATGACCTCGAAGTCTGCCCAAGCTTCTACGTCAATCCATATCTGAGCACACATTTTTTTAACTGCCTTTCCGTTCCCACAAGCCTTTTACAAGAGCTTCCCAATGGTTTAGTATACCAGGACGAAAGTAGTGAATCAGAGTCGGTGGCCCAGGCTCCAGAATCAGAATTGGAAGTAGACTCAGAAGAAGAGTCATTAGACATGAGAATAGACAAATAATGATTGTATTGCTATAAATTTTAACTCATAATATCTGTTTATTGGATCATGACTGTGTAGGATGTCTGCACACAGTAGTACCCTGTAGGTCAACTACGGATAGTAGGCAGGATTTGGAGAAAATAACACCGGTAGCGCCATGTTGCAAAATCGGACCTTATGTAGCCATATTAGCATGATATAGGCGTTAGTTTGTATATAGGTCTATTTTGAAAGTGCGTTTCTACAATTTCTTTATGTTTTTGCTGATGAACAAAGATAGAGTGGAGTCATCGCTATGAGTGCTCTCATGCAGGTGCCTATAAAGACTGCTGGAATCCTGATTTGAGCCCAGGCAAGAGACACAATCGTGCCCCATCCAACAGAGTTCAGTGCCCTGCAAGAGTGATAGTTTTGAAGCCCTGTGATTCGGACCTACTCAGAGTAGAATATTTTTGGCAGCATGAAAACCACGGTAACCATCAACTCACACATATATTGACTTCTCACTAATTCTATTTCCACATTACTCCAGATCCCGCCACAATCAAAGATATGCATGAGTCTCGGAACCCCGATGCTGTTCGCAAATGGCTCGATGAGAGGGTTGGTCAGGGCTTTAATCAAAAGGCAATTCAGGGCATGCTACGGATGCCAACAGAGGAGCTTGCACAAGTGTGTTATTGTATTTTTATTCATTTCAAGCGTACTTATTATTTTAGTTGAGTATTATCAGTGACAGCTTGCCATACAGCATCAAGATCACCCCTCAAGACATCTATAATGCTGTGCGGCGAAAGGCAAAAGGGGAGACCATTCTGGCGCCTAAATCGAATGAAAGCGTTGAAATGTGGATGCAACGTCTGCGTGCTGAAGGATGGTCTACACTGCATGAAACAACACCGGGAGAAGAGGATAGAAATGGGTACACCATTGCTTTCATTTCACCATGGCAAAAAAAGGTAACTGTCATTTTTTGTAGGGTTATAAATTATTCACTATTTGCACCAGATGATCTCCCAATATGGCAAAAATATTGTTTGCCTGGATTCAACCCATAATACTTGCAAGGGTCAAGATAACGAGAAGGTATTTCTAAATACAGTTGTGACACGCGACCGTGTTACAGGAAAGGGGGTTCCACTTGCATTTATGCTAACAAATCTTGAATCCCAGTATGTGCTCCTCCTCCTTCCATTTTTCACTGTGATACAATTGTTACTTATTTATTCACTTAGTTTTCCTTTAGAGCATTTTCTCTCATGGCTTTGCATGAACTCAGATGGCTATTTTGAGCCGGATTCTATCATGATCGACTGCTCTGACACAGAAGCCCTGGCCATTAATAAAGTTTTTCACGATGTCGTCATTAAAATTATTTCCTGTTACTGGCATTTGTGGCAAGCATGGGAGAAAATCATCACAGCTAAAGTAGGATTTTATTGGATTTTATTTGGTGATTACTGATAACTTGAATACAGGTGCATTTTAAGGGTGTTCGGGGCAAGGAGGCCCGTGCCGAATTTGTGAAGGACGTTTGGGCTGCGCTTGGGAAGCTTCTCCATTCAGTGTCGCCAGAGGACTTCCAAGAACATTGGGCATTTATGCTTGCAGAATATGCAGATCAGAAAAACTGGCTCAAATACCTCCAAGATGAGTAGATCAAGCACAAGGAATGTTGGTCTCAAGCATGGCGATTGGTCAGGGAATTTCTTGTTTCTGTATGATTTTCAGTTTTTTTATTAATTCAATACCATGCACACTATGGCATTGACACAAATAACTACATTGAAAGCTGGCATTCCAACCTCAAGAAAAATTATATTGGCCGTGGTCGTAGAATGCGAATGGACTACATGATCCACATTTTAACTCAAAGTGTGGAGCCGGATTTCTACCGTGCACATATTCGGTGTGGTCTAGGGTTCCAAGGGCACCATCTTTGCTGGGCTCAAAAGGCCTCAAAAGATCACGCACATGCTCTCACCTTTGAAGAAGCTGAACAACGTGTGGAGGAGCTTGAAAATAGCACTGTCAGTAATGCCTAATATTTTTAATTCACATTATACTGAAGATTTTTACATTTTAGATAAAAATCGAATCTTTCACCTCGGACTCTGTATTCTATTCAGCTGCACTTGAAAATGAGAATATTCTCTCCTGCTCATGTCCGGAGTATACAGGTTCACATTTAATCTGCAAGCATATGTTTCTAGTTCACCGTGTCACCAAGTATACAATATCTCAGCCACACGCAGTTATTCCTGCCCGTTGAAGCCGGGAACCAGAGGAAGAAGAGACTCTTGAAGGTCAGCGGGCTACGAAATTCTGGATAATGGATCAAATTGAAGATGAAATGCGCATTGCAATGTCTGTTAACAATTGGTGCCATGCTCGCACTGTGGAGGGTGTGGACTCCATTTCAATGGAAAATCTACTTCGTCTTTTAGCTACGGCTACCGGCTACAGACATATGACAAGAGACACTCTATTGGCACTTCCTGAATATTCTACACAAAGATAGCCTTTTCTTCCTTGTAATTTATATACTTTAATCAATTTCTTTTCATTTTTTTTACGTGTGATACGGTCCCTTCGCTGGCATTCAACATTCACTTGTTCAACCCCGGTGAATTTCGGCGAATATTAGTCAGCGAGCGCTTGCTTCAGTCTGGTGCTTTAAGATCACCAGGATTAGGGAGTGTGCCAAGTCGAATAAATAAGCTAAATAATCCTAATAAACATAGAAAGACAAAATGATACATTAAATCCGCAATAGAATGCTAATTTAATGCAATAAAAATGAAATAACTGTTTTTAAAGCTTACCTTATTGTAATACACTGGGGACACAACTTTATTTCTGATCCAGGAATTTTATATGAAATACATCACCAGACCAGGCTTTTATATTATTTCCTTGGAAGTGATATGTACAGGAAATCCAGTAAATCATTATTCTGTTTCTGTATTAATAGGCAAAATAAAGATTTGTTGGTTTAAAGCTTTAATTGCAAGAATAGTTATGAAATATTCATTATTTATACCAAGAGAAATTCTTGTGGAATGTGAATATTATCTGGAATTTCTAGCTAAGGATAAGGTGTTTTTTTTTCAGAGATTTTCTCTGGGCAAAGGAGCCTGGAATGTTTGTGAAAGGTAAGTTTTCCTTTTAAACATCTTATATGAAAATATCTTTGGAATTTTAGAATATTAATCTGACTTTTCATTGCTCTGGAATGCATGGTAAAATTTGCATGCTATATGCATTACCTAAAAGCATTTCAGCTGGCAGAAATCCAGGGTTCCCACACTGGCTAATTTAGCCTAAACTTAGCCTAAATGTTTAGCAGCCTTTTGCAAACCTTTTCCTAAGCTTTTCCTTCAATTTGGAAAAGCAACATTTATATGTGTTTAAATGCTCAAAGTACATTAAGAGAAAAGTATCAAAAACTTAGCATATGACACAGCTTTCTTATGAAATATATAAATACAAAAAGGTATCTTTCTTACACATTTAAAGTTATGGATAACATGAATAATGTCAGGAATTTTAGCACCTTTGTATTGAATGATATTGATGTGAAAGAGTGGTTCTCACTAGGTTTTCCTTCACATTTGACAATCAATTGTTATCCATAATATGACTAGATGTATATTACTAAGATAGGTAATAAAAATTCAGAGTAGTATTAAACTTTCTGCATGTTGAAAGGCTGACTTGTAAGTGCCTTTCTCTCTCTTTTTCATCTGGTTCAAATTAGAAAATTCAAAACTATTATCCTCTCACTTAAAAGGTCATATAATTCAAAAATTGATATAAATATCACTCCAATAAAAACCATAATACAACCAGGTCTGGTGACACTTTTCCTTAACATTTCATCTGGGGTAAATAACAAAGTGTCTCCAGTGATACAGCTCAAAGGAATGGCATATATTAAGCAGTGGTGGTAGAATGCGATGTCAGACAAGTTCACAGTCAATCGTTACCACTCGGCATCTCAGCTGATACAATTCGCGAGATCTGACCAGCGCACCAGCCACAGTTATATTATTAGATAGTATCTTCCAATTCCTTCAAATCCTCCTAAAAACCGCACCCTACGAAAGGTGCTATCTCCATAAATAAACAGCAAATAACATGTAAACGGCAGCTGCAGGAACCAATCAAAGCCAGACTGTCTCAACATGACATAGTAGGTATCCTTCAAGTTGCATTAGGTATCTCATCACCTGCTTTTTCTGAAGTGAGCCGTATTGTCTATTGACACTACTACTAGTTCTATGCCCTATTATTAGGCAGTTTTACGAGAATGGGTTCCAGTGTATCATCATTCAGTACCCTGTTCTCAGAATGCCCCCTGTGATGCTGGTCAAGTATGTACCTGGTATGGTTTATAGGTTCGTTTGAGAACTACAATGGTGAGGATCGTGAGGTTTATGAGGTTTGGCCTCACTGCACAAGTGCTTGATCTAGATACCTTCAGAGGCTATGTCTGCATACGTAAACCAGTCAACTGGTATTACAAGGTTTGGCCTCACTGCGCAAGTGCTTGATTTAGATACCTTCAGAGGCTATGTCCGCATGCGTAAACCAGTCAACTGGTATTATGAGATTCGGCCTCACTGCGCAAGTGCTTGATCTAGATATCTTCAGAGGCTATGTCCGCATGCATAAGCCAGTCAACTGGTATTTAAGAATTCCAAACATTTATTATATTTTCTACAACCTGGCTTTACTTACAATATACCGTACTTAGTGGCTACGCTGTATAGTTGCACCTCATTATAAACAATTCAATTTAGTTTAGCTTTCGCTTTTATCTGTGGAATAGCTATCCCGTCAGGAAGTGACCTTGAAACATTATGTTTTCAGTGGGATAAATATAGCTGGCGCCGGGTTTGAGGATATTTGATGCAATCTCGGCAATCGGAATGGTAACGATCGACTGTACACTGATGTCAGATCGTCGAGATAAGCCCTGGCATGGCGCGGCACCCATTTGGTGCCCACGGCAGGTAACATATTCGTCAATATCATTTCATCCACCGCATCATTGTTCTATATTATTACATAGTAAATGTTAGATAATATACAGCTATCTATGTAAATATTTATAAAGTTTTCCGTCCGGTTATGACTTCAGGATGGCAAGAAGAAGTGCTGACTCCAATTTTCCCAGGCATATAACGGGCAGATAGCAACCCAGTAAATGGGCGGTCAAGCGAAACTAGTGGATATTTATATTTGCACCGACCCGGACAAACCTGAACAAGTACGGACAAGTTCAAGCATGGACAAACACAGACAAGCACGGACAAGTACAAATCCGGACAGACACGGACAAACTTACAGTATGATGATAATTCTCTGTCCATAAACTTGAACACCTTACATAACAGGCGCCGGCCTTAGGGGATTTAGGACTGTCAGTCCACACAACAAACTTCCTTTAACGGAAAGTCTCCGAGCTCTCGATAAGTCCCAATATGGGAATCGAATATTATGTAAGTAAAAGGCGAAATTTGGTATGTTCTATTGTAAGTCCACCAAAGGCGTGCTGGATTTGTTGCTGAAGTGTCTTTGGGCAATTTTGGAGAATATACTTGAGGAGATTATTCAGTAAGGTACACAAGCATTTTGGGAAAGATGAAATATGTTGTTTGCATGAAGTACAATAAGTATGATATTACATTTGTATAAAGGAGATAATAATGTGAGAGCATATGAAGGCTGGATGAGAGAGCAAAAGAACATTATAAAGCATTCAGAAGTAAGAGCTAATAATATGTAGGGGTACACATGAGGAAGGGAAGGAGATGACAGGTTGAGTGACCGGGCAACAAGCGGAGGGCGGGTCAAGACAGCATGATTTGAGAAATCATTTGATATAAGTTCAGAAGAATCCACATAGAAAAGATAACACACCACGAAGATATGAGGACGCATAAATTCGACCCACACCGTCCCCATCCCATGTCCAGTCCTAACTTCACTGCTACTATCCGCCTTGTTACCCGGAGAAAGGAAAGTCTAGTAAGTATTATACTGAGAACGTCAATTTACATAACAAATGCAGTTATGAAGTCGAGAGGGAATGCCAGACAGACCGACGCGCAGGCTTGTGAGGAGGAGGGAGAAGTTCGAGCGACGCGAAAAGGAATGAACGTCACGTGAGAGGTTGCAGGAGTTATCGGGCGCTCGGAAGCTTTCCGCAAAAGGAGTTTTGTTGTGTGGACTGCAAAACC